>JAHDVF020001067.1:0-479145 GCA_022606425.2 Lepidostoma basale
TGCGGCCTCCATCATCAGGGTGTTAAATTTTTTTTTATTGTATCTCAATAGAGACGAAGAAACAAACTGGAAACTGAACATGGATGATCAAGGTGTTTACAGGACTTATGACCTGTCATTGGTTGGGTTAAGCGCACGCTTTATGTAATTACAACATTCCCCATTCCACCATTGTTATTATGATCATGCAAGATACATTTTTGGTACATGGACTTGGATAGAGATACATTTTTGGTACATGGTTTTGGTACAAGATACATTTTTGGTACATGGTTTTTGGTACATTTTTGGTACATACATTTTTGGTACATGCAAGATACAAGATACATTTCCACCATTGTTATTATGATCATGCAAGATACATTTCATACACACAAAAAAAAAAAAAAATTTAACACCCTGATGATGGAGGCCGCAAGGGCCTCCGAAACGTTGGTGGAGGGAACACGGTTTCACCCCGAAAAATATTCCTATATATGTTAACCGTGGAAATTTAAGTTCTTACTTGACGAGCCTCTATGGGAGGATATCTTCAATTCTTTGGCGTATAAAATAGGAGTGTTTACTCCAGGCGACTTCTATACAGTGCGCTAGGAGGCGGTAGCCTCTTCGCATTGTGTTAATAAAGTAGTTGGCTAAATGCTAAACAATCATTCTTCATAGATGCCGCTGGTAGGTGGATTGTATAAGATTAATCTTAACAATAATTAGTACAATCAAATCTACATAGATGGCTAGCTGAAACTGACACGTGAAAATATGTAATTTGGAGTATATATACAACTTCCAAAAATGTATCTTGCATGATCATAATAACAATGGTGGAATGGGGAATGTTGTAATTACATAAAAGCGTGCGCTTAACCCAACCAATGACAGGTCATAAGTCCCAAACACCTTGATCATCCATGTTCAGTTTCCAGTTTGTTTCTTCTTCGTCTCTATTGAGATACAATAAAAAAAAAAAAATTTAACACTCCTGATGATACGCAAGTGCCTCCTGAAACGTTTTGGTGGAGGGAATACCACCCCGAAAAATATTCTATATATGTTAACTGTGAAATTTAAGTTCTTACTTGACGAGCCTCTATGGGGAGGGATATTCTCAATTCTTTGGCGTATAAAATAGGGAGGTTACCCAGGCGACTTCTACAGTGCACTAGGAGGCGGTAGCCTCTTCGCATTGTGTTAATAAAGTAGTTTGCTAAATGCTAAACAATCATTCTTCATAGATGGCGTTAGTAGGTGGATTGTATAGATTAATCTTAAAAAATTAATTAGTACAATCAAATCTACATAGATGGCTAACTGGAACTGACACGTGAAGATAGGTATGGATTTGGAGTATATATACAATTTCCAAAAATGTATCATGCATGATCATAATAACAATGGTGGAATGGGGAATGTTGTAATTACATAAAGCGTGCGCTTAACCCAACCAATGACAGGTCATAAGTCCTGTAAACACCTTGATCATCCATGTTCAGTTTCCAGTTTGTTTCTTCGTCTCTATTGAGATACAATAAAAAAAAAAAAAAAATTTAACACCCTGATGATGGAGGCCGCAAGGGCCTCCGAAACGTTGGTGGAGGGAACACGGTTTCACCCCGAAAAATATTCCTATATATGTTAACCGTGGAAATTTAAGTTCTTACTTGACGAGCCTCGATGGGGAGGATATCTTCAATTCTTTGGCGTATAAAATAGGAGTGTTTACTCCAGGCGACTTCTATACAGTGCGCTAGGAGGCGGTAGCCTCTTCGCATTGTGTTAATAAAGTAGTTGGCTAAATGCTAAACAATCATTCTTCACAGATGCTGCTGGTAGGTGGATTGTATAAGATTAATCTTAACAATTAATTAGTACAATCAAATCTACATAGATGGCTAGCTGGAACTGACACGTGAAAATAAGTGTGAATTTGGAGTATATATACAACTTCCAAAAATGTATCTTGCATGATCATAATAACAATGGTGGAATGGGGAATGTTGTAATTACATAAAGCGTGCGCTTAACCCAACCAATGACAGGTCATAAGTCCTGTAAACACCTTGATCATCCATGTTCAGTTTCCAGTTTGTTTCTTCGTCTCTATTGAGATACAATAAAAAATTTAACACCCTGATGATGGAGGCCGCAAGGGCCTCCGAAACGTTGGTGGAGGGAACACGGTTTCACCCCGAAAAATATTCCCATATATGTTAACCGTGGAAATTTAAGTTCTTACTTGACGAGCCTCTATGGGGAGGATATCTTCAATTCTTTGGCGTATAAAATAGGAGTGTTTACTCCAGGCGACTTCTATACAGTGCGCTAGGAGGCGGTAGCCTCTTCGCATTGTGTTAATAAAGTAGTTGGCTAAAATGCTAAACAATCATTCTTCACAGATGCCGCTGGTAGGTGGATTGTATAAGATTAATCTTAACAATTAATTAGTACAATCAAATCTACATAGATGGCTAGCTTGAACTGACACGTGAAAATAAGTGTGAATTTGGAGTATATATACAACTTCCAAAAATGTATCTTGCATGATCATAATAACAATGGTGGAATGGGGAATGTTGTAATTGCATAAAGCGTGCGCTTAGCCCAACCAATGACAGGTCATGGGTCCTGTAAACACCTTGATCATCCATGTTCAGTTTCCAGTTTGTTTCTTCGTCTCTATTGAGATACAATAAAAAAAAAAAAAATTTAACACCCTGATGATGGAGGCCGCAAGGGCCTCCGAAACGTTGGTGGAGGGAACACGGTTTCACCCCGAAAAATATTCCTATATATGTTAACCGTGGAAATTTAAGTTCTTACTTGACGAGCCTCTATGGGGAGGATATCTTCAATTCTTTGGCGTATAAAATAGGAGTGTTTACTCCAGGCGACTTCTACAGTGCGCCAGGCGGTAGCCTCTTCGCATTGTGTTAATAAAGTAGTTGGCTAAATGCTAAACAATCATTCTTCACAGATGCCGCTGGTAGGTGGATTGTATAAGATTAATCTTAACAAATTATTAGTACAATCAAATCTACATAGATGGCTAGCTGGAACTGACACGTGAAAATAAGTATGAATTTGGAGTATATATACAACTTCCAAAAATGTATCTTGCATGATCATAATAACAATGGTGGAATGGGGAATGTTGTAATTACATAAAGCGTGCGCTTAACCCAACCAATGACAGGTCATAAGTCCTGTAAACACCTTGATCATCCATGTTCAGTTTCCAGTTTGTTTCTTCGTCTCTATTGAGATACAATAAAAAAAAAAAATTTAACACTTGATGATGGAGGCCGCAAGGGCCTGGAACGTTGGTGGAGGGAACACGGTTTCACCCCGAAAAATATTCCTATATGTTAACCGTGGAAATTTAAGTTCTTACTTGACGAGCCTCTATGGGGAGGATATCTTCAATTCTTTGGCGTATAAAATAGAGTGTTTACCCAGGCGACTTCTATACAGTGCGCTAGGAGGCGGTAGCCTCTTCGCATTGTGTTAATAAAGTAGTTGGCTAAATGCTAAACAATCATTCTTCACAGATGCCGTTGGTAGGTGGATTGTATAAGATTAATCTTAACAATTAATTAGTACAATCAAATCTACATAGATGGCTAGCTGGAACTGACACGTGAAAATAAGTGTGAATTTGGAGTATATATACAACTTCCAAAAATGTATCTTGCATGATCATAATAACAATGGTGGAATGGGGAATGTTGTAATTACATAAAGCGTGCGCTTAACCCAACCAATGACAGGTCATAAGTCCTGTAAACACCTTGATCATCCATGTTCAGTTTCCAGTTTGTTTCTTCGTCTCTATTGAGATACAATAAAAAAAAAAAAAAATTAACACCCTGATGATGGAGGCCGCAAGGGCCTCCGAAACGTTGGTGGAGGGAACACGGTTTCACCCCGAAAAATATTCCTATATATGTTAACCGTGGAAATTTAAGTTCTTACTTGACGAGCCTCTATGGGGAGGATATCTTCAATTCTTTGGCGTATAAAATAGGAGTGTTTACTCCAGGCGACTTCTATACAGTGCGCTAGGAGGCGGTAGCCTCTTCGCATTGTGTTAATAAAGTAGTTGGCTAAATGCTAAACAATCATTCTTCACAGATGCCGCTGGTAGGTGGATTGTATAAGATTAATCTTAACAATTAATTAGTACAATCAAATCTACATAGATGGCTAGCTGGAACTGACACGTGAAAATAAGTGTGAATTTGGAGTATATATACAACTTCCAAAAATGTATCTTGCATGATCATAATAACAATGGTGGAATGGGGAATGTTGTAATTACATAAAGCGTGCGCTTAACCCAACCAATGACAGGTCATAAGTCCTGTAAACACCTTGATCATCCATGTTCAGTTTCCAGTTTGTTTCTTCGTCTCTATTGAGATACAATAAAAAAAAAAAATTTAACACCCTGATGATGGAGGCCGCAAGGGCCTCCGAAACGTTGGTGGAGGGAACACGGTTTCACCCCGAAAAATATTCCTATGTAAGAAGTGAATGCGGTGTGAATGCGGTGTGAATGATGAGGCTATGAACAAAATAATGAAAGGATCATTAAGATAGTTTGGACATATGGAAAGAATAAATGAAGAAAGAATGGTAAAAAAAATACACGTTAATGATGTAACTGGAACTAGAAATCGAGAAATACGTGGCACGATCAAATAAATCAAATATTGAATGTCGGTCATGTGAAGAGTCAGAGAAATCGACGCGCGTACGTGACAAGATGAATGAATGTTGAGAAATGTGTGGCAGTCCATTCTTTCTGTCTACCACTTCGGAGAGACGGCGTGATGGTTAGTTAGTTAGTTAGGTTGCATCGGTTATTTACAATTATTTCTGAGAACTTGCGTTTAAATACTCGTCTACAAAACGTTAAATTACAAATTGAACTATACAAGAGAGATCCGAAAGAATGTTTTGCCACACACACTGTCTACTTTCGATCCATTTCCATTAAATATTTCATCTTCTACGTTTCTAAAAGTAGAATCGCAAAAAACAAACATGACATAGCCGTAATGTACATGTTCATCAGACAGTTCTTGTTCTGTCCATACATACGTGATGTACGTACAAGCCTTTAATGAGCCATTCGCAAAGAGGTTTAGTACAACATAAAACCAGCTCCGCGCAACGCGCCGCACAGTGGGGCCAAAATATGAAAACGTGTCATTAACTCATAGAAGCTATATATATAGCTATAAATCAAAGGATTTAATGTAATTAGGTAGGTTAATGAAAATAAGAGACAATGTCATGAATATTAACACTTTATTTTTCCAATAACAATGAAATATGTGTCAAATACTGTCTTATTTTTATATGCTCGTTAAAGTCATTTTTTATTATTTTTAATAACGTAAAATGCAGCTTAGTTTTACATAATATATACGTTTCTTGAAAGAACGTCGATTTTACCCTTCATAAATACACACCAATATTTTTTTTACTCGTTATCAGATATTTCTGAGACACCATCATTGTCATCGGATTCATCATTTTCGCTTTGGCTGGAGGACCCTGTAGATGGAGGTATTATCAGATCCAAAACGTCTTTGGGGAATCTAGTTAGTTTCTCTTTCGGTAATTTCCTCTTACTAGTTATTAAAGGATCTGATGAGAGTAAAAGAAAATTTAAAATATCCGTGTTTGAATTCGTTCTGCTGGATTTCCTCGAGTGGTACTCCCTAAACTTTTAAAAATCTTTGTTACGTGCTTCCTGCGCTTCTTCGGTTAATTGACCTATCGGCAATATTGACGTTTTTATTATTTCAGGTCCGTGTATTAAATATTCGTGAAGTGTGGGTGGCATATTACACCACGGATATTTTTCTTCAAAATATCTGGCTGTATGTAACGCATACTCCCGGTATTTTTCCACACTAATTTCATGACCACATGATATAACTATTAAAATGGTGTGCATTTTTCTTATTAATTCTACATCTAAATTGGTTATTTCTGCAGACACCACTGCATTTAAAAAAAAAAACGCCTGGCGGTATTTCCATCGTTTGTGTTACCAAAGCCCGGCATGGTTTGTCCACGATCAAACCTAGTTTTTCTTTGAACTGAGCTTGAATTTTTTTCTTAGTTTCTTCAACGATTTCCTTGTCTGTCCCTCGAGCTTTTATAGGCAGTTTGTACGTCAAATGGAGAAGACACTAAAAAAAGCGTATCCATCCGTGCAAGACCGAATGCTGGATTCTAAATTTTCTGTTTTTATTTATTTTGTTAGCAATGCATCTACTCGTATATATTATAATTCAATTGTTTAGATGTGGCACCACGTATGTAACATTTTTGGGTAGAAGAAGTATGTGTGATAGCATTACATACTTTGCCATCAATCATTGCGAATATTAAATGATGTTTGATTACGATAACGCGCCCATCTAGTCTGACTATGGTTGTGGTAATATTTTTTATTTCTTCATCTACCCTTCGTTTCTCTTCCAAAGGTACTGCTGTGCATTCCTTAATAAATTCTATTTTCAGAGGTCTGCAATACCTCGTTGAACCAGGTCTTGGATTTTGCCAAATAATTTTGGCACCAGACACTAGGCGTAAGGGGGCAAATGATGTGATAAAAACCGCTGCATCATCGGCATCTGCGTCAAAAAAAGCCTGTTTATGTGAACTGTGCCCCGAATTTCCATCAACTCCCCATTTGGAATATAATATCATATAATTTACTTCTTTGGGTTTGAGTGTAAAAACAACATCTTGATGGGTGATAATTAAACGCTCAATCGTGAGATTAAGCATGATCTGCAAATCAACATATACCAAAGTATCCGTGACATGTATATTTTCTGGCTCTGGATAACATCGTCTTTTTTAGGCCTGTACAGTTTTATACGAAGGATATAAGTTTTTAGATTTCAACTTAATAGCGTTATACTGATGTGGAGGCAAGTCCGCTTCTATTAAAAGTGCTAAAGCATCTCCTGCTGACATGAACACGTTTCCAAAAGACTCCCTGGAAGTTTGATGAGATTTACCTGAACCTGTTGGAACAGATAAAATACCTCGAACCAACTTTGAGGCATCTGCCTGTCATGCAGCTCTAAGTTCCATTTGTGTTGCGTAGAGTAAGTCTGGCAGAGATGCAGAATTCCTCAGATTAACCGTCTTTTGCCGCTTCACCCTTTCTGTACTCTCCTCAAAAGGAATCATCGGGCGACCGCCACATGTTTTTGTAGCGCGAATGAAAGAAACGGATGTATCAAGCCACGTTTTATTAACATCGAGAAATCTTTCTTTCATCCAGTGAGCTGATTCCCATCATGATTTATAATCAAATTTAAACCGAATAAAAATTTTAACACACATAACACTTTTTCCTAACTCATCAACACACCCTGTCCGTTTTATGATTTCTTTTTGCAGGAAATCAATCTGATCCTCCAATTTTTCTTTTCCGAAACTCTTCATAAGCGTTATTAATTGATGCTTTGTCATGAAAAAAGTGCTGGAGTTGGTACCTAGGTATGCGAGAAAAGGAAAAACAGAATAAGATACAAAATTGGTGTATTTTTTTTTCATTTTTGGTTATTCGAAATGTGCTGTTATTATAAAAAGGTGCAAAAAGTGGCAAAAAATAACATCATATCAATAAAGTACAACAATTACTTATTATAAATCAATTAAAATACTTGCGGAATTCATCGGGATTCTATACTAAATCTCTACATGTTTTTTTAATATTACAAAAACCTCTGTATCATTTTAATGCGAAATCGGTTTAATTTTTTTAACATTTAAAACAAGCCGTAATTACAATTAATTTAACTCTAAAAAGAGGATACATACCTGACGGGTAAGGTTCCATACTAAAACTTTAAATTTTTTATCAATAATACAACAAAAGAAATGTTAGAAACTAGGTGTTGCGCTGACTTGAAATAACGGACGTGTAACCTCTACGAGTAATCGGCTCCGATTGAGGGATGCTAGAGCGAACGTGTCACAGTCTAGCTTGTCTATCTGCTCGTGATCATATGCTAAATATATCTGAGTCATCATATAATAACAAAGCGTTTAATGAATCAAAATTTTTATTTTTTGGGTTATTGTATGAGAAATCTGAATCCTGCCCCATTGTGCGCCGGTGCGGCTGTATATCCCCTAGAAATAAAAGACTTTCTATTTGCGTCTTACTTAAGCCCCGCCGCGCGCCGTAACGAACGTACTACACACTTTAATCTTTTTAACTTGAAGAAAGCGTTTGCTCTGGCGTTCCCAGAAATAAATTAAAATTTACTAAACCATCTCCAGCGAGACGAGATAATTCAATTCGATACAAGCTTAAATCCATTGGGACAGTCAGCAAAGTTGCAGCTTATAACCTAAGTAGAAAATGCCTGGTTAAACTTGCAGATAAGCATTGTTTCATAATTTAACAACTAAGACATCTCCAAATCTTATGCTCAATGCGCTCTTTTGGACCACACATCCATATTTTTTTTTTATTTCTCCAAAGAACCTTCTTTATGTGGTTCTACCTCAAAACGTTTTTTACGTGGCATAAAATATGTTGTATCCACCAGTCTAAACATGCCTTCATCCAAAAATCTAAAATATTCGAGTCCAACAACATAGACCCTCATGTATGGAAGTGAAGCTTGGAGCTGGCAAAAGAAGGATGAAAACAGGATAAACGCTGTAGAAATGAGATCACTAAGAAGAATGTACGGGAAAACGTTGTATGATAGAATACCGAACGATGAAATAAGACAGAAATGTAAGGCAGATGACTGCATCATGGATAAAATTAAAAAAGGATCACTGATATGGTTTGGACATATGGAACGAATGGATGAAAGTAGAATGGTATTAAAAATATGTACATAAGCAGCGTGAGTAGAAAAAGAAGCCGAGGACGACCGAGGAAAACATAGCATGATTAAATGAATCAATTACTAAAGGGCGGTCACATTCGAAGTCGGAATAATCGACGCGCGTGCATGGTACGATGTATGAATGTAGAAGAAGCCCGAGAGGTATGCCAGGACAGAGGATTGTGGCGATCCATCCTCTCTGCCTACCCCTCCCGAGAAATGACGTGATGGTTAGTTAGTTAGTTAGTTCACAACATAGACCTAAACCTCCGAAAACAACTTATAAAAACATTGGGGCGGAGTGTTTTACTGTACGGACAGATAATGCAAAAGGCTGGAGGTATTTGAGATGTGGACCAACCGACGAATTGCTCATGTTTCATAGAGGGACCACATTAAAAATGAGGCGGTTCTCAGCAGAACTGAAGAGAATAGGCACATGTTGAACACCGCAGCGGAGAGGCGCGCGAGATGGATTGGTCATGTGTTGCGACACGAATGTTTCCTGCATGATGTATTGGAGGGAATGGTCGAGGGGTCGATTGGCAGAGGATGACCTCGCCAGGAGTACCTAGACAAATTTGACGAGATATGGGCTGCACCTCTTATGCGAAGTTGAAGAGAGTTGCCGAGGACCGAGCGGAAGATGAGATGCGTCGCCTTGCTGCAGACCAATCATTAGATTGAGACCGGAGAAGAAGATAAAATATGAATTCGATTTTTTTCTATATTCGTCATTAATATAATATGTATTGTGAATTCACATATGAATGATTTTTTTTACAGTTTCACAAACATGTAATGGACTGTATGCCCTTACAATATTTTTTTCCTTGTTTTAAAATTTTTGTCTTGACTGTACACAGTTCGAAACAAAAGTGTGAAAAGGTTTTTATGATGGCTGGGACACATGGAAAGAATGAATGAAAAAAACATATGGTAACGAATGTAAATGGAATTAGGAATAGAGAACGACCGAGAAAACGTGACACTATCAACTCAATAAAATATTAAATGTCGGCCACGTGAGGAATCGGAGAAATCGACGTGTGTGCATGAAACGATTTATAAATGTAGAGAAATCAAGATAAATGTTATATAAGAACAGAATGGAGGTCCATTATTTTAGCCAACCCATTCGGAGAAACGGCGTCAAGGTTAGTTAGTTAGTCAACGAACTTTTTATAAATAACAACACTATTTTTTCCAGTTTTGAGTTTATTTTTCTCGACATGTTTCGAAGACTTTTTACCTTAAAAGAATATTTTATAAACACGGTCTTATTTTAAATATATTTTTCATTATTACCATCAGGAAAAACGGGTAAAAAAATTAATAAATTACTTAATAAGAACAGATTATTTTCGGGCTCTTGTTAGATTGTTAGTCTCATTGAATAGAGTTTGGGATGTTCTGCTTCTCGCGAGTAATCAGCGAGACCGCCGGTGGCGAGGGGTTATTGCGCACTCGTACCTTGCGAGTAGAGCGTTACGTACTTTAGTGTTGAATTATGATACACAGGTATAATTAAAATGTTAAAAGGCAAACGACTAGCCTTTACTACGCCGAAAATACCGAGACATTAAAACTACGCATATTAAATTAAAAAAATATTTTTTTCCGATCGCTCCAGGTCCATCACCATCATGCCAATGGGTCGCCTTTCTGGACCGGTTTTCATTCTCTGGATTTTGAGAATGGGAACCCTTCATTGACAGTCTGACATTGACGACCTTCGTGGCAGAGTGGTATGAGCCCTGACTGCCATACCGAAGATCCCGGGTTCGATTCTCGGCGATGGCAGTGTGATTGTCACACTGTCTTTGGTCTGGTGTAGTATTCACGTGACAATAAAATGGCGATAGATAAACTACCTTTCACATGTCACGAAAATAAATATAATAGCTAAAAAACAAATTGTATTCAGTAATTGGGTTTAAACGACCAGAAATAAGGGAAGACATCGATCCAATATTTATCCGAATAGACAACAACAACACACCACTTCACTGCATGGGTAGGAAGAGAGAATGAACCGCCACACTACTTTAACCTGACACAGTAAAAATAAACAAGGCATAACCAAATTATTAAATTTCTGAAAGGCGGCCACATTTGAAGGCTGAAAAATTTACGAGCGTGCATGTTACGATATATTAATGTAGAGGAAGCTCAATAGCCATATCAGTACAGAGAAATGAAGCGGTCCATTCTCTTTGCCTACTCCCGGGGAAACGGCGTTATAGTTAATTAGTTAGTGAGTAAGTATAAATTTTAATGATTTATTTTAACAGATTTTTTTAATTTTTTAATTCTTGAACATTGATGTAAAGCTCTATAATATGGGTAATAACGAATACGAATGAAAACGTCAAATGACATTCGATAATGCCTTATCAAGGCGAAACATGCCATCGCCATAAAATATAAATAAATAGTGGGGTATTAATAATTAGAAACATCGCACGATACTTCCATATTGAATGGAATTAATTAAGAAAATAATCTTCTAGGAAACAGACGATCTTTAATTCCCATTAATTATTTAATAGTTTTATGTTTACTCGGCATTTGAACGATTGAGAGACTTAGATATGAAATAAATGAATAAAAAAACCTCATGTACTGCACATTATTTTAATTGATTTAACCCTTAATGGAGGTATGTCACCTCTGACGTGACAACAGAAATTTGTCTGTGTGGCACATGTAAGGTGACATGATGAATCATATTGAATCTTGTTAACTGTGGAATCTGTGCGTTATTACTTTGTCATTTGAATATTACCAATTTAGCGATTAACATAAACAGCGCCTTTTTAAAATTGAATATTGTTAGAATAATATATAGAATAGATACAAAAGCTAAACTAACTAACAATCACGCCGTCTCCCCGGAGGGTTTGGCAGAAAGAATGGATCGCCACATTGTTTTGTTCTGACATACGTCTATCACTTTCTCTACGTTCATACATCGTGTCATGCAAGCACGACGATTTCTCCGACTCCTCAAAAGAATATGAAATGTTCACGGCGTTTACACAGACCTTCTTCACCATTTTGTTTTCACTCATTCTTTCCATGTATCCAAACCATCTTAACGACCCTTTCAGTATTTTGTTCATAACACTTTCATTCGCACCCCATTCACTTCTTATATTTGCATTTGACACTCTATTATATACAGATTTACCACACATTCGTCTTAGAGATCTCATTTCTATTGCAATTTATTCTACTTTTATCCTTCTTTTGCTAGATCCATGCTTCACTTCATTTAAGGATCGGCACAAGAACACCATTGTGCACTGCCATCTTAGCTTTTTTGGATAGGCTTTTGTTTGCTATGACAACTTTAAGTGCACCATTTACTCTTTTGCCTGCCCCAACCCTTCTTTCACTATCCATTTTCCCAACCTTTGTAATTAGACTTCCTAAATAAAAAAAATCATACACTTGTTCCAGATTTTCATCGTTCAAACTAATATTGCAGACTGTCATGATTCCTTGTTTTCCTGCCATACAAAAGCTAGCATCCGATAAGGGTTAATTTGTGAAATTATAACACAAAGTGACAGAAAATATACAAGGAATAAATACAGCACTTGGCGACTCGATTCACAGTTTAAGCAAATGTGAATGATAGCGATAGGGGTTACGAATATTATTTACTAAAATATTCTAATGGATATTATGTAAATGTGTATCAGTGTGATGTGAACCCCTCAAAGCGTATTCGTATGAATATTAAACCACCCGGTATAAAGGTCCCGATCTAGCATCCCCTTCGCGGAAGTTGCGGAGCAGGACACACACTTGACGCCTTTCACTTCCCTTTGGAAACCTTTTTTTTTCCCGTAACACCGTAAGATATTTTGCCTATTTATAAAACATAACGTAACACATGATTTAATTTTATAAAAAAATCGTTGGTATTTAAATGTGAAGTTATAATATATAAAAAGGCAACTTAAATAAGGATGAAAGTATAATTAATGCAGTAGAAATGAGATCTTCGACGAATGTGTGAAAATATGTGTATGACAGAGTGTCGAATGAAAACATAAGAATTGAATGCGGTGTAAATAAAAGTATTACAAACAAAATAATGAAAGGATCATTATGATGGCTTGGACACATGGAAATAATTAATGAAGAAGGAATGGTAAAATATAATATTATTTTTTAATAAAATCAAATGATTTTTGATGAAGTTCATTTTCAATAATAATTAAATATAACGATGTTTTTTAACTACTTCCACTTTTGTTTTTATTTCGACAGCGACCGGTTTCGCCAGGTTTACTGGCATCGATAGACTTGTGGTCCGGTGACTATTCTGTTGATGCCAGTGAGCCTGACGAAAGCGGTCGCTGTCGAAATAAAGACAAAAGCAGAAGTAGTTAAAAAACATCGTTTTTATTTAATGATTATTTAAATAATATTTTTACAATATAAATAGAATAAGAAATACAGAAAGTTCGAGAAAAACGTAGGACAATAAAATAAATCAAATATCGAATGTCGGCCGGAGTCGGAAAAATCGACTTGCGTGAATGACACAATATATGAATGTTGAGAAATCGAAAGAAGCACGTCAGTCCATTATTTCACTCCTTCAGGGATGGCGTGATGATTAGTTAGTTATAACTTATTACAAAAATATTTCAAAAAAAATAACACGCACGCTCATCAGAACAGATGTGTGATGACGTATGAATATAGAGGAAGATCGAGAGGTATGTAAAGACAGAGCATTGTGGTGGTCTATCCTCTCTACCTGTCTCTCAGGGGAAACGGCGTGATGATTAGTTAGATAGTTAGAGTATAATTTCTGTATATTATCACAACATAATGATAAACCATAAATCATATTAAAAATATTAATTATTTATTTTAATCAATGATACATTATTTATTGCTTCTTGAACAATGATACAAAACTCTATATTAAGGGGTTATGGGCAGTCAAAGATATAAAAAAACTATAATAGTATTTTAAATAAATATTTTTTGTCCAGTCATTTAATATACCTATTTTATAAAACCATTAATATAAAATTTTTATATTATATTATGTTTTATCTTCATTTGACCCAAGTCTGAAAAAATATATATAAATGATATATGAAGTTATCCCCGTATTTGTTACAACCTGTTCAATAAGTGGTACTTTGCGGTGACCATTATAACTTCATCTAAAATCATTCAAATAATTTCGAAAGGCATTTAACTAATGAACTCTTGATATGATAAAACTATTTAAAAATAAAACAAAATTGTAATTTTTTTCAATATGTACAAGTGTATAGTTGAAATCCACTAATGTTCAAATCTTTCAATGAAATTTTAAATAACAATAATACTTTCTTGATTATTACTATTGAAATTAATCCCTTAAAAACCGGAAAATACCGTTTAACCTGAAACGAAAAGTCTATGAAGCCTGTGTTCTGCCAGTTGGTACTTATGGTCTTGAAACTGTAACATTGTCCAAACAAAGTGCCGAGAAATTACGAGTGACCCAAAGAGCCATGGAAAGAGCCATGTTAGGAATAAGCCTAAGAAACAGAGTCAGAAACGATATGGTGAAAGAAAAAACAAAGGTCATTGACATCATCCACCGGGTGGTGACTCTAAAATGGCAATGGCCAGATCACGTAGCCAGAAGCTCAGACGAAAAATGGACGAGAAGACTGCTGACTTGGAGACCGTGGACGGCAAAGAGAAGTGCAGGGCGACCTCAACTGTGGTGAAAGGATGATCTGAACAGGTATGTCGGAATAACCTGGAGGCAGTCTGTACAAGACAGAGTACCATGGAAGCGAATGGAGGAGGCCTTTGTCCAGAAGTGGACGGGAATAGGCTGAGAAAGAAGAAAAATAAGACTTTTGAAAATTATACTCTGGATTTCTCTGGAGAGGGTAGGCAGAGAGGATGAAACGCAAGATTCAAATAACGTTAGAAGATGAAGGGGAATATCATAATTGTTGGCACGGGTGTGTGTGGGCCACTATTGCTAAGCAGATCGAACGAGCGGCGGTTTTTATGGGCCTTTTCCTTTGAGTTTGGCGATAAAAACCCTCCCGGCCTGTATGAATCATTCACCGCAGTGGGCGCGGAGCATTCCCGAATACCTGCCACAAAGGAAGGCATAACGGGCCATAACCGCGCCGGCACACGAGATCAGAAAGTGAAAGGGCGCCAAAATGTGCCCACCCTATTCATAGACGTACACACATATCTCCATAAGTTCACGTTTTACTTAACTTGACGCCATAAATCTGCGCTTTTCAGTAGAAAAATCATGTCATATTCTACATTGCTTACGGAAGTAATGTATGTAGACGAATAAACAGAAAGCATGATAAATATTGTAGAAAAAAATCTTCTAACTTCGCCTAAGTTTATGTTGTAAAATTCTTTCTGGGTGTTAAAATTAATATTTATTTAATTTTCATACGAAGAGCTCACTTTGTGGTCAGACATTTTAAACTAATAGATATAAAATAATAAAACACTTTGTATTTAACCACGGTATGGTTATTATAATTGGTGCCAACTATTATGCCAAAAAAATGGAAAATTTCATCTTTATTAAATAAATTATCTAGATCATAGTTTATAAGAGAAATATAACTTTGAACAATCTCGAAATTTTAGAAATTAAAAAAGCAATTAAAAATAAAGAAAATATTATAAATAATCAATTGAATTTAACGTCAATTCAAATTTTAAAAAAAGTAACAAGTTCCTATGTTGTAAGTTAATACCTGAACCTCAATAAGAACTTCAAATTATTATTTTAAAATTTAAATTTATTCACAATATTTGTTATAGCAAAAGCATAAACGTTTCAAAATAAATAATTTTAATGTCTGTCAAAACTGACCAAATTTGTATAAAAAAAATTATAAAATTTTAAATATTTATATACATATATAATTTCATGGGGTTGGTTAGTTCGAAACATGTTTGGTATTTAATTTTAAATTTTAATAAAGTGAGTGATGTATAATAAGCATATAAAAAAAAAACATGAAACATCTACAACACAAAGTTATGGCAAATATAGGACAAAACTTTAATTTGTTTAAGTATAAACGTAAACGAACAAAATATAAAATTTGTTATTATGTGTAGTAAATCACATGCTGTAAAACATGTAAAACATGTGACAATGTCGCTTTCAACCCCCAGAAGGGAAAGTTTTTTTGAAGTCAATAAAATGACTGGTTCGCAAAAAAATAATACCTACAATGTACAAAGCCACGAATATTTTATTCCCATATTCTACATCTATTTATTTAATATGCAAAACGTGAAATTGGAAAACGAAACTCTAAAGTAGACTTTCAAATATCAATGCGAATACGAGGAGCTATTTTTAATGTACGAGGAAGACTCACAAAAGAGATTTTTTTTATATGTCGTATATCTGATAGCGTTTTTTGCAAATGTTTTGTATGTAGTTAAAAAGGCGGAGTTTTCTGCAAGTAAAATATCGGCCAAAAAACATCCTCTATCCTCGGTTGTATCCTTCTTTATTATTATTATTACTATACGGTTATGGACTTCGTTGATTTTACCGACTCCGAACATGCCCAGTTTTCAATAATTCATGACAAGGCGATGATTATTTTGTTCATGTCATAATTCCGTCGCATTTTTTGCCTTTTTGATAAGCATCATTAAAAAAAATACTAAGTAACCATAACGCCGTCTCCCTAAAGTGGTAGGCAGCAAGAATGGATCGCTCCACTGCTCTTTTTTTTTCTCGCTTCCTCAACGTTTATACATCGTGTCATACATGCATGTTGATTTCTACGATTCCTCATGTGGAGGGCATTCAATATTTAATTTATTTGATCGTGCCGCATCTTCTTCACTTTTCATTTCTTTGTATTCATTGACAATTTCGCCAAAGACGTGCGCCCTTTTGTACGGAAATGAAGCATGGAAGTGGCAAAAAGGATGAAAGTAGAATAATTGCAAAAAAATGAAATCTCTTAGACGAATGTATGGAAAATCTGTATATGATAGAGTATCGAATGAAAATATAATAAATGAATGCAGTGCGAATGGATCATTAAGATGATTTGGACCCACGGAAAAAATAAGTATATCTAAATGCAACTAGAATTTGAGGATGATGGAGGAAAACGTGGCACGATCAAATAAATCCAATATTCCATTGTTTTGGCCGAAACACTAAGATACCTTAACATTTCAAACTGTTAAATTAAATAACTTTGTTTTATGTGTCACAATTTAATTTATTTTACGCGACAGCTGTTTCGTCAACCTATGTTGACATCATTGTAATACCTGATGATGTCAATATAGGCTGACGAAACAGCTGTCGCGTAAAATAAAATAAATTGTGATACATTAAACAAAGTTATTTAATTTAACGGTTTAAAGTCAAATATTGAATGTCGGCCAAGTGAAGAGTCGGAGAAATCGACGTGCGTACATGACACGATGTATGATGAGGAATCGAGAGAAGTATGTCAGAAAAATCCTTTCGGGGAAACGGCGTGTTGGTGAGTTAGTTAAATATGATAAATATGTCAACTCTTCGTGAATAATCGTTCTAGTAATTTGAACGAAAATCAAATTAGATATTCCTTAAAATTTACATAGACGAACTTCCATGAATTTTAAACGTAATATTTGAATTGTGGCTACCTTTAGTGCTGAAGGATACGGCGGGCGAACCTACGTACTGGAGTGTATTCCGGATAGCGGAGGATGCGAGAGTAATAAACTGATCTAGATGACAGAAATATCATTTCCTCTCTTTTTAAATAAAACTTACAGTAAAATCCAGAAGTGAGGTGTAGTCTTTTTCTCAAAAATCCTTAGAATTTTCTAATATTGACATAAATAAATATTTATCAATATAGCGAAAAAATGTTCCCGTTGAGCTTGCTAATTCCAATTCCTCCGAAGCGTTTAGCTACATAGCTTCAGTTGTATTCACCACTCGTATACACGAATGTGCAACAAACACATTAATTTACGGATAAAGTTGTTTTTATTGAAATTTATCGTAATGTGTTAGAATAACGGTTGCAGCGAATGCTTAATTTATACAATAATAATAAAATAAATCGATGTTTTTTTTATAACTACTTCCACATTTGTCTTTTTTTCCACAGCGACCGGTTTCGTCAGACTCGCTGGGATCGACAGGTGACACTACATTCACACACACTGCACGGTGACACTACCATTCACTCTCTTACTTGACGATTAGTTTTATCGTTTTTATAAAGAATTTTGACAGGTGTAAAAATAACATTTTCATTTGTTCCAATGACAATGTGAATAATTTCTTCAATATTATTTTTAAAATCTTGCTGGTTAAGTGCCTAATTACAGCTAATTTAAAAAACGGTGGATACGTGTAACATAAATTAAATAAACACAAAAGTCCGGATCGTCCATGTCAACATGTGCAACATCGAAAAAAACATTATGTGTTATTACATTATGTGCTAAATAAAAAAAAAACGGTGGATTCGTGGAACATAAATTAAATAGACAATATGTGCACCATCTAAAAAGAACATTTTGTATTAAATTATTTTTATTTTGTTATTTTATTTTATATCATTGTATTTTATATTATTTGTTTTAGATTTATTTTGTGGGTGTTGGACGATCGAAGTGTGCGCGGGAGATGCCTATTGGTGGCGATGAGGTTCGCAACCCATCACACCGCGTCTCCCGCGGGGCGAAAAGAGAAGGATGGAGTGCCGCATCAGTAAAAGTGTGACAGTCCATTCTTTCTGCCTACCCTTTCTGGGAGACGGCGTGATGGTTAGTTAGTTAGTTAGTTAGTTAACTTGACAAATTTGTATGAATTAAAGCACTATTTTGTCACTTTTTTCAAAAGTGGAAAAAACAGTATTTTAATTCATAAAAAATCGTTATTATGGAATTCCACAGGTCTAAAGCCTTAAGTTTATCTTACACTCTTCCTTATATGAAGAAAGAGAGTGTATGACAGTGTCACCAGTCTGTCGATGCCAGCGAGCCTGGCGAAACCGGTCGCTGACCAAATAAAGACAAATGTGGAAGAAGTTATTAAAAAACATCGTTTTATTTAATTATTATTTAAAATGAACGTCCATCCAGAGATTTCTGTTAAATTATTTGATTATCTTAATTTATACTAAATGTAAATTTTTACACAGTGTAAATTATTGTTTGAAGTCCCAAAGAATAGTATATTTGTAAGCTGTTAAATTATAAAACTCTGTTTTTTATGAATCACAATTCTATTTTTATTTTTCGCTACAGCTGTTTCGTCAACCTATGTTAACATCATTGAAAACCTAATGATGTCAACATAAGTTGACGAAACAGCTGTCGCGAAAAATAAAATTGTGATACATAAAAACAGAGTTTTATAATTTAACAGTTTATTATGTTGAAGTATCATATTGTTTCGGCCATAACAATGAACTATTTAAAAATATATTTCGCATTAAAAAAATTAAAACAAGCGATTTATAATATTTATATTCCTTCTCTGGAACTAAATAGGTCAGTATAATTACGGTTATTTTAGATAGGGGTTCAGATAACGAGTTATTTCTCTAGAAAATAGTATATTTTTATTAAAAGCTTTCTAGCGCTTAGTAATGTAGGGAATAATGGTCTAATGGAATGGAAGGTAAAATTTGCTTTAATTTAATATTGCTTTTCAGGCTGAAGGGATAAATAAAAAGTGATTATTTTTTTATATATAATCCATGCGTAGTGATAAAAAAATTAACAATCTTCTTTGATCGCTTTTATTACATGTTAAATCATTTTTATTATAAGCTAAATTGGGTCTTCGGACTTGAAACCTAAAATAATTAAAATAAGAGCAACTTGAAGAAGAAGCTTGAAGGACGAGGTAGAGGTGACGGAATTAACTTGGAGAATGTTTAGCAGCAGGCGCGGGAAATTCAGGTGTTAAGGAAATTCTTATATGAAGTATATTGACTGAAGCTTTATAGACAATATTTTGAACGTTAAAGTTTGAGTGGAGCTGAAACCGAGAACAATAATAGTACATTCTCCTGGCGTTGTCTAGCAAATGTAGCCTTTCACATTGCATTAATAAAAAGATTTTCTTCTTAATGCTTACACCTATTCTTAATAGATGGTGCTAGTGTTGATTGAACTAATAACATGTGAAGTGTGGTGCAACATAGAAGCATATATACAACATCCAAAAATTTGTCAGACGTGGTGTTCGTAAGAAGGGCGGAATGGGGAATGTTATTAACACAAAGCGCTCGCTTAAACCAACCAATGATATGTCATAAATCCTGTAAACGCCCCGATCACCATATTCCGTTTCCAAAAAACAATTTACATCTACGTCTTTATTGAGATACAATCAATCCTTAATAATAGGACAATCAAAATACGCTTTTAAAAATCGAACATGTTATGACAGCTGTCGGAAAAGTCGGTATGCGTATTTGACATACGACATAAATGTGGCAGTTCATCCTTAGGGCATACTACTCTCTAGAAAAGGAATGAACTATTGTTAGACTGTTAACTACCATAATTTTGAAAGTATTCTTCTTCTTTCCTCTTGCCATTTCCCATCATCTGGTCGCCCCTCCTCGTACGAAAACGCTAAACTTTTCTATTTTGACTCATCTCCACTGTCACGTTCTCGCGTTGAAGCTCCTTTTCCATGTTGGCCCACCATGTTGCCATTGGGCGACCTCTTCTTCTTGGTTTTGTGGGAATACTATTTTTGAAATTATAACTGTTATTAATGTCAAAACTACATTTTCTGGGTTTCAAATGCAATCCAGTTTAAAAATATACCAACGTGAAATTAGTTTATGTTTCAATAATACTTTGTGAATTCCTATAAAACAAAAAATGATGTGTGATTGAGCTTATTATGTTTGTATCAAATAATATTATTTATTGAATTTATAAAAATAGTTCGATGAAATAATAGGTCAAAACGAACTAAGTTTACCTTTGATGAAGCATTAATATTATATTTACGTACGTATTAATACAGTTTGAGTAAAATCCACAAGTTTGAAGGAGGTTTTATGACAAGGGTTGTTTCAGGTTCGTATTGAACAATAAATCACACGCTTTAACCTGCGAGGGTCGGGGAGGGCGGGCCGTTAAAGGTCACAGGCAAAGGGGTCCAAATATCCCCCATTATACTTTACCTGGTTCCAATTTACGGTTGCAAAAATATCCCTTTATTTTTATAATTATCCATAAAAATTACGTATTTTGTTTTTGAAATGAGCACGAAAAACTCTGAGAAAAAGTAAGAAATATAGAAATAAGGTAAATCTGTATAACTGAGGACATCGTGAAATGGAACAGAATGAGGAAACGATTCTGGCGGGACCGTGTCAACCGTATTGACATTCAAAGAATCGCATGCACTGCTGCAAATGGGATATCAGCAGGCCAACGTTTTCCAATTCTCAAGAGGCAATTTCAGAGATAACGGATCACTCGATATAATTTAAGAAGAAGAAGAAGCAAAATATTCTACAATATTTAGAGAATGTTCAGCAATTAGATTACTCTTCAGATTGAGATTACGAAAGACAAGTTGGTTCTGCATGTAGGAAGATAAAATAATCTTCCGATACCCACTCAGAGAAAAAGGAAGGAACATAGTGACGTCACTTAATGAATAATCCAACTGACAAAAAATATAACTCTCCCAAAAAAATCACTAATAAATTTTAAAATTACGGTAAGTCCAAACAATTGATGATTATGTATCATTATATGAAATGTTTTGTGAACATGAAGAAAAGAAGAAATGTATACGAGTATATATATATGTTGAACATTTTTGAAAATCTTCTCCGGTTTCATTTTATAAAGACAAGATCGAAGGCTAGTTCGAGTACGTTCATTCGCAGTTCCACACAGAAGGGAAACATATCAGAACGGTAAAATTATTGTTTTTCATGTGAAGATAGTAATTGTGGTTTTCCAAACCAGCTATAATACGAGAAACATGGTTAAGTAATACATATACGAGTTTGAAATGTTCGATGAACTTAATAATACAATTTATCGATATATCAATTAATGATTTTTACTTAAGCTTGTACGATAATATCATAAGAAAATAAACGAAAGATATTCTCAAGGTATCTTTAACTCCCTTTCTTTATGTAATATTCTATTCACATTAATTAGGAAATTAGATTGATTATGAAATATACCCGTAAAAGGGAAAATGTTATACTAATGGATCCAAGATCAAAAGAAATGTATTTATGTATTGCTATTATGAATTATTGGACGAAGAAAAAAATAAAGCTACAAAAATATGATTTGTAAAACATTTAAAACATAGTAAGTGTACACTAAAACATTTCTTAAAAACATAATTATTCGAGGGTGGCTATACATTAGATTTGGCATAATAATTAAATTTCAGTCCCCACCATTAATTATTTTCCAACCTTAAGAATTACGGAGAAAAAGGGGCTGGTACGGTCATGTTCAAAGAATGGACACCACCAGACTCCTAATCAGCCTCATGGGACTCGTCCTCGTGGAAGACCTCCTAAAATATGGAAGAACAGCTGGGAATCTATCTCACAGGAGGAGCAACACCCTGGAGAACAGACCAGATAGGTCTATAATAAGGAAGAAGAAGAAGAAGAAGAAGAAGAATTATGAACATAGAATCATAGTTATAAAGCTGCCGAAACCAGGAGAAACTAGAAGAATAAAATAATCTAACCATCAAGCCGTTTCCCCGAATAGGTAGGCATAGAGAGTGGATAACCATACGAAATTTTTCCTGACAAACATCGTTATCATTCATAAAGCGAGTCAAATCTTCATGGTGATTTTTCTGACTTCTAATAAATCTGACTCTACTCCATTCGTAATATTGATAACATACACATCTTCATCCACTTCATCATCATAAAAAAACAAGAAGATTAATTGGAATAAAACATATTACTATTATCATTATTTTGTTGAATAGTTCTATTATATATACATTTTCAAATCGATATAAAGAGAGCTGTTTTTATTAATTCTCATGATATGTGAAAGTATAGTCTATAATTTAATACATATTATAAAGATAACCTTTTTTTGTTTTTGGAAAGTAAAACAAATCGAGGAAAACGTGGCACGATCAAATAAATCAAATATTGAATGTCGGGCATGTGAGGAGTGAGAGAATATTCGACGCGCGTGCATGACACGATGTTGAGGATTCGAGAGAAGTATGTCAGGAAAGAAAAGTGTGGCAGTCCATTCTTTCTGTCTACCCCTTCAGGGAGACGGCGTGATGGTTAGTTAGTTAATAAAAAATCTAGTGTTTATTTAATTTAAATGGATTTTTTTAAAGTAAACCTGAGTACACTAGTCTTACTACGCAAGTTTTTCATATACCATATTTGTTGAAAATATGAGTTTTAATACAGTCAACAGAGTTATTGGGGATATTTACTGAGTCGAGAAAAATTTTCCATGTATGATTTAATGGATGCTTGTAAAAAAAATCGTCATTATTATTGTAAGTTGGGCCACATCAACAAAAAAAGGTTTCCTAAAAACAGTATTGCAACAATGATAAAATCATATTACGAATATAAATATGAGACGGGAAATGGGGCGAAAAATGAACACGACTTTTCAATTATTCAGAGTCGCTCTTCTTCAAAAACTTCTAGAATAACCTCTCTATTGTAAAGTTGATAATGTTGCGGCATTATCTTGTTACGTGTATTAAACCTTATTCATGTAGCAAAGTCTAATCTCGAGATGTGATGGAAGTTACTATGTCAGCTTCCTCCGAGGTGTCACCTCCTGACAAGTAACAGCTCACGGGGACAATGAGAGAATATTACGCGTCTGTCAAGATAGGAGGCGAGTGTATGTTTTACGGAATCCAGTTTCCCGCAATGAGATATGCTAAACTAATACGTTTTCATACGACAATATTGGGAAAACATACTCGTAAATAATTTTATGCGAGATGGAAAATTCAGTACGCTGTCGAACTGGATCATGTTATACATATATTAACTTTAAAATAAACTTTTTGCGGTGAAGTAAATATAAGGTTTAAATATGAGATAAGGTTACAAGAGAAACTATGTTATTATCAGTTATAACCGATCATGGTAGGTACTTGTTATGAGGAGTTTTTGGGTTATGAAATCTATTGCTTGTATATCGTATACCAGTCACTATACGAGGGCAATCAATTAAACGTCAAGTTCAATCTTTGATTTATTTCCTTTTTGTTGTAAGTAATTACCTGAAATACAACAAGAACTTAAATTATTATTTTAAATTGATTCAAAATATTTGTTATAACAAAAGCATAAGCGTTCCAAAATAAATCTTTATAACATCTGTCAAAACTGATCAAATTTGTAAACAATTTTATAATATTTTAAATCTTCTTCTTCTTCTTTGCTAGCCTTTTTCCCTTCACTGCTGGATATAGGCCTCTTCCGATATTTAAAATATTTATCTTTATAATATGTATCACTGAAGAAGGACCGGTTGTCCGAAACATGTCAGATATGTAATTTTTTTTTTTTAAAGTTAGTGTTGTACATACAAAGTATTTAAAAAAGAAAAAGACAAACATTTTATTTCTTTGTAACACAACACTTTACTTTTAAATTGAAATAAATTTAAAAATTACACATTAACTCGAACATATTTCTAGACAAAGAAGCCTTTAAAATATGTGTAGTTAAGCTTACTTCTGCTTGATATTTCTCCGGGAGACTTATGTGGTCTGTTCACTAGAGGTTGGTTCCCCCTGTGAGATGGATTCCCAGCTATGCTTTCATATTTGAGTAGGTCTTCTACGAGGACGAATCCCGTGAGCTGATTATGTAGTGCAATAAAGGTGAGTATGGTGGTATCCATTATTTGAACATGAAGTATCAATCCCTCCTTTGTTGCCTACTCCATCTTATAATATCCTCAGCCTCTGTATTTAAATTCTATTTGAAAATATATAACTTTTAAGTATTATTTGATTTTGGAAACCGTAAGTTAGAAAGCACGACTGATTACGTAATCAGTTTAAATTAAATATTGATAATCGATTTAAATTCGGAAAGTTTTTGATGTGCGCAATTTAACTTTATTGATTCTAAAAGCTAACTAAATATGTTAATCCATTTGCTTTGTTTAATCCAAAATTGTGTTCCGTGAATTTGCGAGGTTCTGTTTTTGAAATTTGAACAAAGAAGTTGGTAAACAATGACAGCGTCACAAAATAATTGACATTACCCAATAATGGTAAGCGAGCTGTGTACTATCAACAAAATGGAAACTAATGAATCATTCCAATTGGAAATACTATTGGCAGTTCAAATTAGTTTCCGGGGCTGGGTATGTAGTTTCGCCATTAGTGATCATCAACAATTTGGGGGCTTCACACGGAGACATAATTTCGTAATCTGAGTAATAAAATATTCATTTTCGATTTTGCGACCTTGGCACGAGGTTATATATACCCTGACAAATTGTAGCTGTGAAATCTATGTTTGTATATAAACTACCACGGGTAGATCCCGCCAAGTCACTTATACATTTTTAAAAGTCTATTTCTTCTTCTTCTTCTACTCCTACGTGTCAATGGCAAGGTCTTATCTCAAGGTCCTATACTTTTTCGGTCATTTCCTGTTTTCATTATTATACATCATTTTAATGCTCCTACTGAAAATACATGTCTGGAAATATGTTTTTAAACTAGCAGAAATAATGGAAGTGAATTCGGTGCGAATGATGGTGTTATGAACAAAATAATGAAAGGAAAATTAAGATGGAAAGAATGAATGAAGAAAGAATGGTAAAAAAGTATATGTTAACGATGTAAATGGAACTAGAAATAGAGAAAGACCGAGGGAAACGTGTCACGATCAAATAAATCAAATATTGAATGACCACGTGAGGAGTCAGAGAAATCGTCGCGCGTGCATGACACGATGTATGAATGTTGAGGAAGCGAGAGAAATATGTCAGGAAATAAAAATGTGGCAGTCGATTCTTTCTGCCTACCCCGTCGGGGAGACGGCGTAATGGTTAGGTTAGGTTACAATTTACATAAAAAAAATTAAAGGAATAATCATTTTCCTTAAAAATTTTGCCAAAGACGCGCGCAATTACGATTTAGAATGACGAATTCAAAAATTAACTTCTCTTAATGTTATATCTAAAATGACACTTATCCCACTCCCGCGGAGTGGAAATGTCTGGAGGACTCGGGGCTGAAAGTCAGGTTGGGGAACGTTATAAGTGCTATTATCTAATGGGTTCTGATTGAATATTACACAGCATTTCACTTGGGCGAAGTCTTATTATGCCAGTGGAGTACTGATATTTATATATTTTTACGATTCTAGAAATACTAAGCTCGTTTCATTAAATGTTATTTATAATGATGGTACACAAACTACTTGTTGTTAATGTTGTGGTTTGCAGGTTATTCGAATTACAGTGAATAATATTCACACGGAGTAACAGCTGATGATGTCAACATAGGTTGATGAAACAGCTGTCGCTTAAAATAAAATACAATTGTGATACAAAAACAAACTTACTTAATTTAAGAGTTTAAAATGTTAAGGTATCATAGTGTTTCCGCCAAAAAAATGGACTATTTAGTAATATATTATAATATAATGTAATAAATCCACTATATGGAAATAATGAAGGGCAATTTTACTAAATAATTTTTATAGAAGGATCCTATTTAAATAATTAAATTAAAATAAACTGTTGTAAATGAGACGATCAATTGATATCCAAATGGTTTTGGAGTATCAAACGAAGAAATGATTGAAAATGTAAGAGAACATCAGTATACGTGTATAAGAAAATATGTAGTAGAATAAATAGTAGTGGGTGAATATATTATCATATGTAAGTGAAAGTCAATACTGGTATCTAGCGCAAAAACGAGAGTATAAAAAATACATTGAAATACATAATGAATAAAACAAATAAAGATGATAAAGTTTGATATATAATAATTATAACTGCAGAAAATCCCACATAAAATGCTTAGGGAAAGCGGATATATCAACAATAATAATATTCTACAATATATGAGATACGAGAAATGTTTTTAAAAAGGCTGACAGCTGATCCTAACCAAAAGAAATAGAAAGTAAGACTTCACTTAAGAAATTGAAAATAATTTTGTTTATAATCCACAAAATATAAAAAAAAACACGAAAAGTTTCGGAGTATACGTCCATCTTCATGTGTACTTATTTACACCCGAAGATGGAGGTATCCTCCGAAATAAAATAAAATTTCCTAAGTATATTAATAAGGATTTCTACAGTGTTAATGCCTTAGCTTTCAATAAGAAAATAAGGCTCTTTGAGACGTGGTACTACAGAATAATATTAGGTATATCCTGGAGAGACCACATCACAAATAACGAAATTTTCAGTAGAATCAAAGGTGGGAGCTAACTTATCAAAACCGGCCACATTATGCGCCATTAGGGTTTCCTGCACGACATAATATAGAGGATGGATGAGGAAACCGATTATAGGGATGCCTTCAACGGGTGTAGTAGAAGGCGAGTATTTGAAACAGGCGGGAGAGAACATGAACTGCGCCTCATATGTTAAGCTGAAGAGGGCTACAGAAGACCAAGTGCAATGGAGGACGAGGTGCCAGAATTTGCAGCAAACCAATCCCTGGGATTGATACTCCGAAGAACAAGACAGACAGCAAATCAATACTATTAAAAAAACAAACTAATAAACATCGGCCACCCCTGTGCCATGTCAAAACGAGTACCCTCAAACAAAATGTGAAGAGTTTCTTACTAAAAATAAATATCTTGGAATTCACCTTAGCCAAG
Organism: Lepidostoma basale; assembly: GCA_022606425.2. Classification (NCBI taxonomy): domain Eukaryota; kingdom Metazoa; phylum Arthropoda; class Insecta; order Trichoptera; family Lepidostomatidae; genus Lepidostoma; species Lepidostoma basale. The sequence continues at coordinate 27,778 of JAHDVF020001067.1, forward strand.
CAATTTCCAAAAATATATATTTCTACAACATTTTGAATGTATACAAATACTTGTAGACGAATACTGGAATTTACCCATTGCGGGTTATCAATTCAAGAATTAATTGTATCTTCTGCTTAATGCTTAAAATACAATCTTCATAGATGGCGTTAGTGTGTAGATTGAATAAACTACTATTTTCAACAAGGTTTCACCACTACTCATTTGTTTACTCATTTGCTCATCTGTTCACTCCCTTATATTCCACAGTCAGAACATCTGCCTTCTGCCAACTCCTCGACGTCCCTCTATCCGCCCTCGACGCCCATAATTATTAGCTTAGGAGGTGGTACCTTTTTCCATTTCGCAAACACTACCCTAATATAAGAACTTTCTAACCTTCACGCTGGACAACAGCTCTCTATTGGCTCTGACTATCTATGTCTGCATTACTTACTAATCGGTACAAGGTACACACTTTTAAGATTTGAATATACATTCAGCGGTATATCCACATCTTAAAAGCTACAAAATTGCTGAAATGAAATACCCTGTCGGATGAGAACGCGTTCAAGAACATTAATCTTCTTTAAAACTATCCATTTATGATAGTTAAACTAAAGCTTCCGCTAACGGTTTAATTTTAGAAGGTTCCAAAACATATTTATGATTATTTAATTTTATTCATTTATTTATTAAGGGTAACATACAGCGATATCAATTACATGCTACCACAAAAATAAAATAATTGTTAACAGACGACAGTTTGAAATGAGATATAAAAAGTAAACTAAGTCAAAATGAGGTTCAACAAAATATTTAAGAGTTAAAAATAATAATAGTAGAATTACAATTCAAAAGTTTAATTAATGCATTGAAGAAACCAATGATGTGAATATTACAAGTATATTGATATGACGACCTTCGTGGTAGAGTGCTAAGTGCTAAGTTTGATTCCCATGTGATTGTCACACTGTCTTTGGTCTAGTGTAGAATTTACGTGACAATAAAATGGCTAAAGATTAGCTACCTAACATAATAACGCCCATTGCCCGTGGTACAAGCATAAGGAACACAAAAATATCTAGGTTTGTCTTCCGTGCCTGATGTGGCTTAATACTCGCACTCCTATCCTAGAATGACAGATTTTGTCACACTCCTGACAGGGATATTCTGCCCCTACGGCTGGGCCCCGTCCTCTCCGTCTCTCCGGCCCCTGGCACATAGCGACGACTCTTCTCCATTCCACCCTATCGCTAGCTACCTATCACATGTCACGAGAATCAATATGATACATATACCCTTTACATCGATTTGTCTCGCGCTATAATGATGTTAAGAGCGATTCAACAAAATAATAATAATATTTGAATTATAATGAGTGTTACAAAATGGTGTAAAAAACCTTTTTCGAGAAATTGCCATTAGTTTGAAACACCGTGACGTACCTATACTGCATTGAACCACTACAGAAACCGGCACTGATGAATTGATTTGATTTTCATAATATATTCACCAAAATATGTCCTTTTATAATAAAACATAAATGCAATGTTTATTGTGTTACAGAAGAGTATTATAAATTAAAACTTTTTTAGATAAAATAATGTTATTCGCAATAAAGATGTAAAACTACTCATCGAACTACAACTATAATCTTGATGAAATCCCCCGTTATATTATATTTTTATAATAAAATATTTTATGGAGGTAACGTTTTCGGTCTCATTATTATATTTTAAAATGCTCTAGTAAAGTAATCTTGTTGAATAAAGTTGAATGAAATGACTATATTATGTGTAATTGTTCCTTCTAATTACTGTGATTATTATTATTACTATTTTGGTTATTTTTAATACAACTATTATTTTTTTTCCACCTTTAATATGTTCTCATATAAATTTTAATTATAATAATTAGGTTCTCTTCTAATTCTCTTTTAATTATAATAATTAGGTACCTAACTGAACTCCAGCAAGAACTTCAAAATTATATCAAAGAAATGATTCAAATTGACTTAGGAACAAATACACATAAAGGTTCGAAAAATCATGAAAATTTGACGAATATTATTGAAGAATACAAATATATACACCATTGAAACATTTCTGTTTTTTTTTTAGTTTAAACATTTTTTTTTACTTTGAGTTATTTCTGATTTGAGAACGATACAAACTTGTAAATAAAGAGTTTATATCACTATCGCGATAATTAAGGTGTAAATCTTGTAGAGAAAAATAAACTCCAATGTGGAAAAAACAATTCATTTGATAAACAAACATCGTCATTATGGAATTCCACAGTGTTAACGCCTTAAGTTTAACACAAATTAAAAATGTAACATAATAAATGAGATACACGCGTCTAGAATACTTAATTGCTTTTCAACATTGGTATTATTAATGTTCAGTTAAGTAAGAATTTATCGTATTACGTATTCTGTGAAAATTACGTTCGCGAATTCGACATTAAATAACTATTATAAAACACACTTTGGTGAACGGATTTTATCTCGAGTTGCCCACCCCCTCGGTTGTAGGGGCGCCGTTTCAGTGATAATTGTACTGAATTAATGAACACCAATAAAACATGCCGATACCGCTCTGATCTGAAGCCACGGTAAATACAAATCGATGGCCGGTTTTTACAGTTCCGGTAAGCGATGAATATCAGGATTCTTAATTTAAAACTTTTTATTCCGCGATTGTCTTTTATTTCTTCACATTACTCATATTGCTCTTATTTATAAAGACAAAATGCCAACTACAGATTTTGTAAGACCAAACAGTTAATATTACTTTTAATTTTTGATAAACACTGGAATTCCATAATCATGATTTTTTTATGAATTAAAACACCGTTTTTTTCCATTAATTATATAACGTTTATATCGTTCTCCTGATGATGCAGATGCCTTCAAAACATTTCTAGAAAAATAAACTCAAAAGTGCAGTTAATATTATAAATCGTTTTTTTCCTATTATTGACTATTCTTAATTTACCTTGGAAAAATTCTTAATCAAATTCATAATGTAGTCAAGTTAAAAACTGTTTTTTCTTTGATAGTCATGAAACTTTGTACTTCGTTTACTATTATAGATTTTAACCACTGACGAAAAACGTATAAAAATATAATAAAGGCAATTTGCAAATAGCAGATTTTACAGTTGCTAAATCTTTTTTCAACATATATTAATTAAACTGACATATATTAATTAAAAAACAAAGTTGATGCATATTTTGTTAAAAATGTAAGTTTTTATAATTATCTAAAATAACGAAAATAAATTGAAAAGTTTTACGAAATACTCCGCTTTTGATCTAGGAGACGAGGGTTCAAATATGAAAGCATTTAAAATATTTTAAATTCATTAGATCAACATTATCAATGTTATACTGGTAATAGTTAACGAATTAAATGTTTATAGCATCAACATTGTTATAATTTTGAAAAACGTTATAACATCAAGTTTATTATTATCAAAACGGATAAAACTATTAAAGATAAAACTAAACGGATAAAACCTTTTTGCAGACACAAATTTTACATTTTTAGATATCTTTTCTTTAAAAATGGTTTCACCGACCGTTACTGCTATTAAAACAAGCGTTTTCAGGTCAAATGATTGGGTGTTTTTTTAAATGTAAATAACGATAATGTTTGATATTGCTAAAAAAATCATTGTAATTTTAAATAACGGATACAATAGGGTGTTGGAGGTGCTTTAAAATTACCTTAACGTGTTTAAATTACCTTAGCGAGGCTGATAGATAATTCCTACTTTTATTAAAATATTTTTTTACAAGAGAAGAGTGTTTATATTATCTGAAGTCTTTTAGATAATTTCTATAAAACTTAATTACGTACTTTTGAGCTTTGGAATGAATTTTAATGGATGCAAATAAACCTAAAATATCTTACTTAATGAACGACTTTAATTGTGAATTTGTTCAATGTATAATAGTTTTCAGTACATATTTTTTTATGACGCATTTAAAAATATTTTTAGTTAAATATTCTTGAAATGATTGTGTTAAATATTCTCGAAACTACGAAATGCTGATAAACCTCGATAAAGCAAACCATATAACACATGATAACTCCTTGATAATGCGATTTTAGGTACTTGTATTTTTTGATTCCACACTCCTCAGTTACAAAAAAACGTTCTTCCGCGAAACGTGAAAATGGAACTACGTAACACTATGAAAATAAGGGTTATATGTGTTTATGTATATATTTTTGTTCTATAACGTAAAATAAAAAGTTATTCCGCCTTCGCCAGGCCAGAGCTAAACTTGAAACGGCACAGCGCTCTGCGCTCTGATTATTTTTGTCATTTTATTTCTATAGAAAAATACATAGAAGAAACAACATCTAACTTTGAACTTTACGTTTTATCTCTACAATACACGCGACCCAATTAATTTGCAGCTATTTCACGGAAAAGTTAAATAAAACCCGAAGTCGTCCGTTGTAGAAAAAAATAAATGCATTTTAAGGATGCTTGATGAGTTTTGGATTCGATGCTACAAAATTACACATTTTTTAAAAAACAGGGACAAACTAATAGACTACGGACAAACTAATAGATTCTATTTAGAAAACTAGATAGGCATAATTTTTATCGTAAAAACAACCATCGAATTTGAATAAATATAACTACAGTTAGTATTGCAACACTTTATTTCACTTAACATAGACAATAGACATGTTTCGGTTATACTCGTAACATAACCTTTATCAATGTACACAATTTTAAGGTTAAAATTCTGTACATTGATACATGTTCACGTTATAACCGAAACATGTCTGTGTTAAGTCATTTTAATACTAAGTTTAATAATATTTATTCAAATATTAATCCACAATAAAAAGCGAAGACGAGTATATAGGAAAAACAACCGTTGTAATGTATTTATACAACAGCGCAGGATAGGGAAGAGTTTACCAGAGTGATCGCCAACGTCGGGGGGACCTGACAGGGCACTTTAAGAAGAAGAAGAACCGTTGTAAAGTTGTAAAATGAGGATACATAATATCAAATAAAAAAATAAGATTGGTTTTATTTTACGTGAAATTGATACTATTATGTGATTCAATATTATGACACATATAACATAATATTTACTAATTTTATTTCTCAACCTGAATATCCTGAAACAAAGTTGAATTTTTATGCAGTTAAATTTAAAACCACAAAGTATTTTCCTGAATGTTTCTATAATTTTGTAATATGTCTTAGTTCTATGTCTGTTTACTGATATTTCCTGAATGTTTTTGTAATTATGCAAACTTTATAATATGTTTTACTTTCTATGTCTTCGATGTTTCCTGAATGCTTTTGTTATTTTGCATTTTTGTAAGTAGTTTTCTTTTCTAAGTTTGTGTTTTGATGTTTCCGTTTAGGATTGTTGTATATTTATAGGTAATTATTTATTATGTAAATTGTCATTTTGTCTCAGAATGAGTAATGTACTCATGGGAATACAGTGTAACAACTGTATGCCTATAAAAATAATACTAATATTTTGATAAAAAATAAAGTAATTGTATTTACTTTCAATATTTGATTTCACTACATTCATCAAAACTTCAAAATTAAAATTATTCTAATTTAGGCAAAAGTAAAATATGAGAGAATTCCAATATGTAAGTAGAATAAGAACAGAGCTTCTAATTTCTTTGAAACCAAATTCTGGGCGGCATAAATTTTATTCGCGTCAAATATAATCATTAAAGAAAATCCAGAATTTTTAAGTAGTTTAGATGAAACTTAAGAAATTCGGATGGAATGGAATTATGAGTGATGTAAAGCTTAATGAAATGTTCGGCGCCCTTTCATGGCCTTCCTTCGGAAGCCCTGTCAGTCCCTGAAGCTCAGAAAGTTGACGAAACGTGACTTCTCATAAATTCTCGTCCTCTTAATGGAAATACAAGAGACCGAATAAAATATAAAGGGGATGATCTGTTTGAATCAGAATTTTATATCTAACAAAACAAAATATTTTACCGTACGAATAATAAGAATATGTACGAGTACATAATATATCTCAAGCTCTTGATATTGAAATACTTTGTAGAATCGAATATGCACGTGCTTCTTTTTATAAAATCAGAACCTTCTTTTGAAATGATAATCTTAACCCGAAACTCCGACAAAGAATGGTTAAATGTTATATGCTCTGTTCGACTATACGCCTGTGAAACTTGTACTCTGAAAATGAATGTAAAGTTGGAGAAGTTTAAGATGTGGGTATACCGCAAAATGCTCTGCATACAGTAGACCAATAAGGTCAATAATGGTGATGTATTAAAGAAAGCCAAACTCAATAGATAGCTATTGTCGAGTGTGAAGTTTAGGAAGGTCTCATATTTGGGTCATGTGCTAAAAGGAGAAAAATAAAACATGTTTCTCCTGATAATCATGGGCAAGATAGAGGAAAGGCGGGGAGTTGGCAGAAAGCAGTTGTCTTGGCTGCGGAATAAAAGGGATTGGACAGGAATCAGTAGGGTTGAGAACCTGTTTGAAGTAGCGAAAGAAAGAGAAGCTTTCGCTGCAACTTTGAAGAAGAAGAAGATACGTAATAACGTATCTGAATAAAAATATATAATGATTCACTTAGAGATTGGTTGGGAAACATAGAAGAATGGCTGGAAAAAATAGGAAAAAACATCGTATATGAATATTATTGGAAAATTCTAACAACAACCCCGATATTTTTCAGAAAATCTGACGTTGGGAGGGGAGGAATAGAAAATCCGTTTATTCGACGTCAACATATTAACAAAAACTTGAATAAATGGAAAAAATAATACTATACGATAAAATACCAAACAAAGACAATTTGAATTTGTTCCAATGACAATTTGAATAATTTCTTCAATATTATTTTTAAGTTCTTGCTGGTTAAGTGCCTAATTACTGCTAGTTTTAAAAACGGTGGATACGTGTAACATAAATTAAATAAACACAAAAGTCCGGATCGTCCATGTCAACATGTGCAACATCGAAAAAAAACATTATGTGCTAAATTAAAAAAACGGTGGATTCGTGGAACATAAATTAAATAGACAATATGTGCACCATCTAAGAAGAACATTTTGAGTTAAATTATTTTTATTTTGTTATTTTATTTTAAATCATTGTATTTTATATTATTTGTTTTAGATTTATTTTGTGGGTGTTGGACGATCGAAGTGTGCGCGGGAGATGCCTATTGGTGGCGATGAGGTTCGCAACCCATCACACCACGTCTCCCGCGGGGCGAAAAGAGAAGAATGGAGTGCCGCATCAGTAAAAGTGTGACAGTCCATTCATTCTGCCTACCCTTTTGGGGAGACGGCGTGATGGTTAGTTAGTTAGTTAGTTACCAAACAAAGAAATATGAAAATAATGTAATGATGAATACGTCTTAAATAAGAATAGGTACTTAGATGATTTGGAGACATGGAGCGATTGGATGATGGAAAAATGGTTAAAAAATATATATACAAGCAGTGTGAATAGAAAAAGAAATCGAGTAAAGCCAAGGAAACATGGCATGACCAAATGAATCTCCAACTAAAAAGGGGGCCAAGTCGGAAGAATTGATGAGCGTACGTTTACGGAGTGTTTATTTAAAAGAGACGTGAGAGTTATATTAGTATAGAACAGTGTGGCGGTCAATCTTCTTTGCTATGGGGAAACATAGTGATTGTTAGTTTGTTAGTTTTTTTTTATAAATTTAACATATCCCATTTTTAATTTTTTTCTTTTGTATATATTTTATGTCAGTTCCCTTGTTCATAACCTTCATTTGAAGAGAGTTTCTAAGAAATCGACAATACCGAAACTTTTCAATTGTAATAATCGTTCGCTTTGCACGTTCTAAATAAAGGACTGCGTTGTGTGAAATCCTGCTACTGAATGCTGATTGCTGGCTCATACGGCAGATCCAATACACTCCTCCCGAAGTCCATTATTACTTGTTTGCACGCCAGCTGTGGATTTATTCCAGATAATAAGATCGGGTTTGAATTGTAAGTCAAAATGTTTACACATCTGGTAAATGGTAAATGGATTTGAATTGATGGTGTTTGTAAAGATTCAATACTTTTCACGTTATTGTTATTATTATTATTATTATTATTTGGTTGAATAGCTCTCTACATCAATAGAGTGCGAGCCAAATCGATGTAAAGGGTATAGCAATCATATTGACGATCTTTGACTTTCGAAGGTCCCGAGTTCGATTCCCGGCGATGGCAGTGTTATTATCACACTGTCTTTGGTCTGGTGCAGAATTCACGTGACAATAAAATGGTAAAAGATTAGCTACCTTTAACATATCTCTAGAATCAATATGATAGCTATACCCTTTACATCAATTTGGCTCGCGCTGTAATGATGTAATTCAACAAAATAATACTAATACTATAATAATATTGATTCTCATGATATGTGAAATGTAGCTAATCTATTCACATTTTATAGTCACGTGAATTCTACACTACAAAGTGTGACAGTTAAGGATAAAAATGAAAACGCAATTATTTTTAAATATTAAATATATGACTATGTTCATAAATAGTACTTATGTACGCACGTAAGAAGTTATACTATTGTATTTAGTATGGCGTAACAAAATAAGTTTAAATGCAAAACAATAAACTATTTAGAAAACACAAATTTTGTCGCTGATGGTTTTTTCACAACACACTATAAGAAAAATGTATTAATTATGTATCATTGATGGGTAACTTCATAATATAACATCAAACATGGTGATTTGTATAACTAAAATTCGAAGTATAATATTTTACTAATTTATTTGGTAAAGGTTATTGCACAAAATATTCGAAAGAATCCCACTAACATGTGACCGTCCTTGGTACTATTTTACACTTTTTACGGCTAACTTCATTCATGTCCCGTTTCATCACATTCTTTTCACAATTAAATAGTTGGCAGGCGTGAAATGTCCGGCCATTATTGATCACTGATGGTTAACTTTATCGTGTCATTCTTCCTAACAGGGTGCGCGAGCAGCTCCCAATTTTACCCTCTACTAAAAACGCAAATAGAAATATAATTTAAAAAAAAGTAGTCCGTACAATTTAATTGCTCTTATGAGACCAACTTGTTCATGTTCGTCAATAAAGCCAATAAAGCATGTTTCTATGATCGTGCTTTCAGCGTTGCGGGTCCGTTGGCGTGGAATAGCCTCCATGTTAGTATTAAGTATGAAGATAGTGACGTTAAATTTAGGTAACTTCTGAAGACTGCACTGTTCGGTCAGTCATTTTCTAGTGCGCCCTTGGAGTAATTGATTTTACAAAACGGCGCACTTAAAATACAAGTCATCAGAAATATAATAATAATTCGCACACATTCCATGACTATAAGAAACACAATTAAAATTATGAAGGCTTTTAAAAATTAATTGTTTGCAGCGATTGCACTTCGCTTTTCACTCGATCGACGAAAAATAATATAGGATTTTCATCTTGATGATTAATCGTAAAGGATAAAAACACAATATTATACGGATTTCACAGTATTAACACCTTAGCTTAATCCTAAAGCTCTAGTAAATATAAAAAAAAACTTATTAGCATGTTTCACCATAATATTGAACGTAAAAATTACAAATTTGAGGATGAAAACATTCAAAGTTATTTACATTTTTAAAGCGGGCTTTAAAAGCACAGATCCTGGAAAAGAATAAATAAATTAATGCAATTTGTTTGAAAAGCTTAAGCGCCTTTAAAAATGGTCTCATTCATCTGTTTAAACTTTATAATTTATTATATTTCCTATGGAAATGGCGAAACGTTAACTCGGGACAGAACTTTTGGGCAATACTGTTTTATTACAGTTTAAATTAACTTGTTTTATCAAATTATTTTTTATTTATGGCCTTATTACGCCAAACAATTTATTCGTAATCTAAATCCATTATTTTGAAGCACAAAAGTAAATCATGTTTTTGTATTCAGATACTTAAATTTGCAGATGGCGAATAAATAAAGTGAATGAAACAGACCAGAAGATGGCAGCGAGCTGCCGAAACCGGTCAGAGATACAAACATTAGTATTAACTAAGTATACATTTAAAAAAGTTTTTTTACAATTTTATTTTTATTTTATTTATAAAACAAAATAATGAAAGGATCATTAAGATGGTTTGGACATATGGAAAGAATGAATGAAGAAAGAATGGTAAAAATATTATATGTTAATGATGTAAATGGATCCAGAAATAGAGGAAGACCGAGGAAAACGTGGCACGATCAAATAAATCAAATATTGAATGTCGGCCATGTGAGGAGTCAGAGAAATATGTCAGGAAAGAAAAGTGTGACAGTCCATTCTTTCTGCCTACCCCTTCGGGGAGACGGCGTGATGGTTAGTTAGTTAGTAAGTTAGTTAAAACATAAAGCGAACATTTAATTATGAAAGTAAGTTAAGAAGGAATATAGATAAGCTGAATATATGTTCAAACAAAGTAAAAAATAATCTCTTTGTAATTGTTTAACCAATCACCCCCGTTTTTTAATACCACAAAACACACATTCTAGAGGTTCACGATCAGTACTTTTTGGAGCACTGCTTAGGAAACATAATTTATGAAAAATTAAGAAGTCAACACTGATGAATTTCATGACATTTTGTAAGTTAAAATAGTAATTAAATAAAACGACATTTTTTAACTATAATAATTACATACTGGTCTGTCGATGCCAGCGAGTCTGTCGAAACTGGTCGCTGTCGAAATAAAGATAAACGTGGAAGTAGTTAAAAAAACATCGTTATAATTAATTACTATTTAAAATAAACTTCCATCAAGAGATTTCAGTAAAATCATTTGATCCAAATAAAAATGTGTTTTTCCCACTTTAGAGTTTATATATCTCGACATGTTTACTGGTTTATATCGTTCCCGATGATGAAGGTGTAAACTTACGAAACATCTCGAGAATATAAAATTAAAAGTGGAATTCAGAAGTGTTTCTAGATCAGTGATACGAAAAGATTGAAAGATTGATCAGTGATATGAATATATTCTTTATGATTTGTATGTAATGTACACTGTAAGAGTTGTAAGTCTAGCTTGGATTAGGCATGTTTACTGAATCCAAAATACTAGTCATTTAATCTCCGAGCACACAAGGACATAAGCCATGACAGCGAGTACCGTTTTAATTTTGGCGTTTAACATTATATATGTTTTAAAACTTATTATGACTCTGATAGGAGATAAAACTAGTGGATTTAATTTTCAAACATGACAATGGAAAATCCTTTACTCTGGGAGATGATCACAAAGAGGATGCTGTGGATATCCTGCACGGGGCTTTGTGGCTCAATTTTCTGAAATGTGTCATTCTTTATGGCGTTTTCAAAAATTACCCCTAACTGAGATAATCCCTGTATAAAAATGCGCAAAAGCGTTTTGTGCAAAAGGGCTTTTATACAATTGGAGAGAGCATATATACGTTTAAATGAAGCCAGATTTTATTTCATTAAGATTGACAAAATTAAATAATATGAGTACGTTTATTATAAAAAAATAAAAAGAAAGTCTAAAAAATAAACATATAAAATAATATTTGTGAAATGTATACTTGTATCTGTATACCAGGATTCGTATACAGATACAAGTATACATTTCACAAATATTTGTAAATATTCTGGTCAATTCTTTGGCGTATAAAATAGGAGTGATACTCCAGGCGACTTCTAAAACAGTGCGCTAGGAGGCGGTAGCCTCTTCGCATTGTGTTAATAAAGTAGTTTGCTAAATGCTAAACAATCATTCTTCATAGATGGCGTTAGTGGGTGGATTGTATAGATTAATCTTAAAAAATTAATTAGTACAATCAAATCTACATAGATGGCTGACTGGAACTGACACGTGAAGATAGGTATGGATTTGGAGTATATATACAACTTCCAAAAATGTATCATGCATGATCATAATAACAATGGTGGAATGGGGAATGTTGTAATTACATAAAGCGTGCGCTTAACCCAACCAATGACAGGTCATAAGTCCTGTAAACACCTTGATCATCCATATTCAGTTCCCAGTTTGTTTCTTCGTCTCTATTGAGATACAATTAAAAATTTATATAAAATAATCTTCATCAAATAAAAAAAGTCTACGAAAACTAAAGTTTTATAAATCAAACTAGCTAACTAACTTTATTACCATCACACCGTCTCTCCGAAGGGGTAGGCAGAAATAATGGACTGCCACACTTTTACCGGTGCGGCATTCCATCCTTCTCTTTTCGCTCCGCGGGAGACGCGGTGTGAAGGGTTGCGAACCTCATCGCCACCAATAGGCATATCCCGCGCATTGTTAATAATGAAAACGTCCACAAAATAAAAATAACAATAATTAATTGAGTTCTTTTCGATGGCGTGCACATGTTGACGACAACTGGTCGATCTGGACTGTTGTGTTCAATTTAATTCAATTTATTATTCATCATATTAACTGTTCATTTAATTAACTGTAACTAGGTATTTAAAACAATCGAACTCCAGCAAGAACTTTAAAGTGTTATCAAAGAAATTATTCAAATTAACATTGGAACAGATGTTCGAAACGTTCGAAAAAAACCAGAACTGTTTGTAATTAGATAATTAATATGTTTTCTGGTATTGGGAGATTCGGCTGTCAAAGCTTGTATAGTGTTGTTTGCTCCATTGATTGTCTCTAGGAATATCCAATTATCTTGTAGATACCAAAAACTTTCAGAAACATGGTGCCTTAGTCTGGTTGACAATTTTTATTTATTTTATTAGTCTATGAATTTATTAATCCCGATTTTGTCATTATTAATATTATACAATATAACTTTATGATCCCAAATAAAAACACAAGTTTTAATTTTTTTTCAATATGGTTATTAAATTGTATGAATTAAAGTAGAATATACACTAGCCCACTTTGTATTTAAGAGGAACATTTGAGATTTTAGAACAAAAGCGCTTATATATAGAAATTTATATGCGATATAAAGATCATCTCCCCAGTAGTTGCATCCATGCACCATCCAAGCCTTAAACAACTGTGATAAATAATTTTGTGAGAGTATTTTTTAAATACGTTTTTGTATGCACTCTGTTTCTATAGACTATATAGACACGATGTATGAATTTTGTGGAAGCGATTTGAGAATTACGTCACGAATGAAAAGTGTGTCAGTCTATTCTTTCTCCCTACGGATATGAGATGGTTGGATAGGAAGTTTATCAAATTGTATAAATTCATTTTGTTCAAATATTGTATTTCACTTGTTTGAAACTAGTTAACTTTCGTTTAAGTAGTGTGTACTGTTAACTCTTCTTATCATTTGCACTTGTGGTAACATGTAATTGGCTTACTTCTATTGTTTCTATATATTTTATTAATGTATTGATATCTCTTTTTTTTTACCCAACTAAATAAATAAATAAATACTAATTCCTGAGAGCTAAATAATATTGAGATTCAGGAATCTTTTCTTAATAGTAAACTGACCGATTATGGTTTAGGTCATAATTGAGTTAACATTAGACAGAGGCTTGTGTTAACGCTATCCATCGTTTCGCGTTAAAATTAAGTCAAAATTCCGCCAATTGACCTCCATTACACTATATCGGTCTTTTTCATTTGTACGTGTTTTTCGACTGTTTTTGTGAAAACACCGACTCATGTCAGATTGAACAAAATTTGCTTTTTTGAGTTAAGCGAGTGTTCTATTAAGCGTGCGATCTATGAATTCATTTATGATTTGTTTAATACAATATTTAATGCATATCAAAATAAGTTTAACATTTAGCATGGTGTGAGTATTCATTAAAAGGAATATTGTAAATGTGATACTCCCACCATTAATATTTGGCCTCCAGCTTGTGTCCCTCGGATGTAATGATGGCGATATTTCAGTCCCTGGCATGTTTATTGTTTGCGTCAAATGATATAATGAAGGTACGTCCCGCGAGGTATGCTAATGGAACAAGTACAAGATCATCGATTCAAATTTATGTTAATTTATACGCGCGCCACTGCGTTGCGAGGGCGCGGAGAGGGGGTGTGACGGAGTGGGCAGGGTTTCTGCCGGAGATCAAAAGGTTGAGGAAGTCACATCATCTAAACAATGAATGTATTGTAGATGGATATACGCAAAATGATGTTTTAGAGATTGGAGTCGTAAGCGGGACAATTATGTTTAGTTTGGGCTAGCTGCACGACATGTGGCCATAGGTCAATCAAACATTGAGAGATAAAACTCACTCATTATATTGTGAAAGATACATGGAACAGACAACCCAGAAGTCACCGGAATGTGCAAGTGTTGAAGATGAACCCTTTTAGAATCCCACACGTTTAGATGCCTCTTATTACTGTGGGCTACTTCCCTTCCGGGAGAATACCAACAAGATAGAGGGATAGCATTCTGCTAGTTGGTACTAATGGTCTTGAAACTGTTACATTGTCCGAACAAAGTGCCGAGAAACTACGAGTGACCCAAAGAGCCATGGAAAGAGTCATGTTAGAAATAAGCCTAAGAGACAGAGTCAGAAACGATACGGTGAGAGAAAAAAAAAAGGTCACTCACATCATCCACCGGGTGGCGACGCTAAAATGGCAATGGGCAGGTCACGTAGCCAGAAGCTCAGATGAAAAGTGGACTGACTTGGAGACCGTGGACGGCAAAGAGAAGTGCAGGGCGACCGCAACTACGGTGGAAGGATGATCTGAACAGACACGTCGGAATGTACTGTGCACAGGATAGAGTGACATGGAAGCGAGTCTTTTGTCCAGGAGTGGACGGGAATAGGCTGAGGAAGAAGAAGAAGAAGAAGAAGAGGGATAGCTGGGAGTCAACTTCCCAAAAGGGGCCAAGCCAGACAATACGAACAGACTAACTAACCATCAAGTCTGAGTGGATGGACCGCCATACTGTTCTGTCCTTGAAAGGTGTAAAGCCTTCGAAACATGCCGAAAAAAATTAACTCAAAAGTGGAAAAAATAGTGCTTTAATTAATAAAAAGAAACGTAATTTGTAAAAATATTTTGGTCTGTGTGAGACACAAGGCGGCGAGCGGTTTCATCTCGGGGTAAGGTCGCGTGGCCGGCTTAATCGTGTGGGCACGGAGGGCTTAATACAAAATCGATTACACTTGCTGTTGAAATTTATTTCCAAGGGGTTTAACGGCCCATATAAATTATTGGTGATTCGGCCACAATTTTTGGGACATTTAATTATATCAAAATTTGTGGGACAAATTCGGTGGGATCGCAATCTCTCCCCGGGGCGATCTAAAAGGCATCAATTATTAGCCACAGTTTAGTGAATACGGAGCATTTATTTTGTATAATCTTTCTACAGGGGCCATTATCTATTTTTATTTTCTTCTATATTCATCATTTCTTTGTGTAACGGATTCATAATAGAACTTCTTCTTATTCTTCTTCAAATGCCCTGTCGGGTCCTCCCAACATTGGCGATCACCCCAGTGAACCCGTCTCTGTCCTGTGCCGCTCGGAACCGCTCCTCCACACTTCGGATGCCGGTTCACTCCCTCACGTTTTGCAGCCAGGACATTTTAACTCGGCATGATTTAACGGATGGAGCATGATCACCATAAACTTCCACAAGCATTTAACGTACCTCAGCTACACTGTTCTTCCAATTAAAACAAAACAGCAGAACTTCCCCGCACATGCTTCTTATTTATCACGAAAGTCGACATTATAAGGAGCGATAAAACAAGTGTTGTTGTGAGAATGACAAACATTTGCGAACTGAACTTAATTGACAGATGCTCAGGCTTACTTAAAAAATGGCCACCACATTTGAAGACTTGAAGAAGCCAGAGCCCTCTGTCCCGAAACACCTAATATAATATATAATACATTATTAATATATATGAAAACGTCTAATTTTATAAGGAATGACATGTTTCAGCCTTTATCAAATGTATTTTATAATGCCTTAGAAAGGCGAAACATGTCATTCCATATCAAATTTAATAAAACTCCTAGAAAACATACGTTTTAATTTATATTAATTATTTAATATGAAGTTTTACATCATTGTTCAAGAAACAATTAATAATATACATTGTGTTTAGAAAATAAAAATACAATATTAATACTATATAGCCCGACCTCCAAAAATATTAAAAAACAATTAACATATAATTTCCTATTACAATATGCTTTAAAAACATAGTTTTTATGCGCTTTTAATCGAACAACAGGTAACATGAAATGATAAATATTCGTTATGAATTTACGTTCTTTTGTATTTCCGAATTGCTTCCCGAAATCGCAAAAAATGTACCCTTTGCCTCCGGCCATTCACGAGAAATCCTCCGAACTTATCACTTAAACAGAGAACGTCCGGAGGGAGGGAGATATAAAATCATCCTGACAACTAGTTGTGGTACTTTTATAGTTGAGAGCATCCACCCAGAAATATCACAAAGGTACGTTGAATGGGGTCCAGGAAACGTCCAATTTTCCTTTTACACAAGTTTTTTTGATAGTATGCCCTCAGGTAATATTTCAGGAAAGGAGCGAGCCTTTATTTTATATCACAAAACAAATGGAAGCAGAAGTGAAATCTTTTTCAAATAACATGTAGGGATCTTGGAAATGGTCATATGTTTTAGGGGTTTAATAATAATATGTTTTGTGGGTTTCACTTTTTTTATATTATGACGATTTTTTTAACTACTTATGCAGCCTTCAAAATATATAATTGTTATATTTTC
The DNA here is from genome assembly GCA_022606425.2 of Lepidostoma basale. Lineage (NCBI taxonomy): Eukaryota > Metazoa > Arthropoda > Insecta > Trichoptera > Lepidostomatidae > Lepidostoma > Lepidostoma basale. Next base: position 44,520 of record JAHDVF020001067.1, read on the forward strand.
TTATTAAATAATACATTAATTTAGATTTCTATTCGTTATATTTCAACTTTTTTGTAACTCAATAGTAAGCATTCAATATTAAGGAAACGATACGTTTCCTAGAAACATTATTTTATTTTAATTTAGTGGCACTTACCTATATTTAATGGCAATGATATATTTAGCCTTGCTAAGGCATTTAAAAATGCCTTAACAAAGCGAAACATATTATTCTCATAAAATTTGTTAAAACTTCTAGAAAATGTTCTTTTTCATTTATTGTTTGGACAAATGGAAATATTGAATGAAGAAAGATTGGCAAAGAAAGTATATGTAAACGACGTGAACGGAACTAGAATTAAAGGAAAAAATGGCGTGATCAAATCAATCAAATATTATATGTGGGTAACGTGAGGAGTTGGAGAAATCGACGTGAAATTATAAATGTTGAGGAAGCTAGATCCACTCTTTCCGTATATCCCTTCAGGAAGACAGTGTAATGGTTAATTAATAGTTAATTAATGATTTAATTTAAAGTTTTATATCAGTATTCAAGAAACAATAAATGGGGAAAAAATAGGTGTATATTTTTTTAAATTATTATTAAATAATACAAAATTTCATGATATATGAGGACATAAATGAGGTGATAGAATGAAGGTATATGATGTTGTGTTTTTTGATGAAATTATCATATAATGTAAAGTTTCTTGCTGTTAAAGGTTGTTGCACACTCAGTGCTGCCGTACTCGACCGCGAAGAGGAAATGTACGGGAGTGTAAATAGTATTTCCTTGCTTTCAAGAACCATTATCACGTACGTGGGGAATCCGAAGCAAAACGGATCTCGAGGGAATCCGGGGCACAATGGGCCGCGGGGAAATCCGGGGTAAAACGATACACGGGGGAACAAACATATCTGTATGTACTTCATTTCCAAGTGATTTGGGTATAAGAGGTCGATGAAATTTCCTAATACATTTTTTCTCGAGTACTTACAAATGTGTATGTACATGGATTTTTTTTTATCCTATGGCTATTATTATTTTTTATTACATTTCTTCAGATTTATCAGGAGATACTTTGAGAATTCCGTCATTTTGGAGGCTATCCATCTTTATGTTCCGGAGGGTTATCTTCGACAGCGTCAGCACAGACTGTTTTATCTCCCAGCGTGCAGAATCAACCTGCCTCTGGTGATGCCGGTGGGGAGAGCAATCAAAATGCTGAACATGATCGCTTCGGAGATCTATGTCTTTCATCTTCGTGAAAGTACGTTCAGAAGACAAATACTCTTGACTTTGAAGAGTATCTTGTATTCCTAGTGTCGAACCATCTCTCATACGTTCCTGGTATTATATTATATATTTATTATATTTTACCTGTTCTAGATGTCTTAAACTATAATAAATGTTTGTAATATCTTTTGAGAAAAAAAACTGATTTGATTTGATTTGATTATTATTATTATTATTATTATCTTGATTGATCGCTCTTTACATCATTACTGCACGAGCCAAATCGATGTAAAGAGTAAAGCTATCAGATTGTTTCTCGTGACATATAGGTAACTAATCTATTGTCATTTTATTGTCACGTAAATTCTGCACCAGACCAAAGACAGTGTGATAACTACACTGCCATTGCCGGGAATCGAACCCGGGACCTTCGGTTCGGCAGTAAAAGAACTTACTACTCGGCCACGAGGGTGTTAACGATCTTCATTGCAGAGGTTCGATTCCCGGCAATAGCAGTGTGATTGTTACACTGTCTTTGGTCTGGTATTAGAATTCACGGCACAAAAAAATGTCGATTGATTAGCTACCTATCACATGTCATGAGAATCAATATATATAGCTATTAAAACAACAAATGGCATACAGAAATTGGGTTCAAACGACCTGTTGTATAAACAAAAATATTTGCCTACCGAACCAGCTTCAAAAGCTCTTTCTTCTCTAGAAACACCTTAAACAGTAAATTTACATCTTTTGTGACTTTCACATTTCTCATTTGAATCGACTTTTCATTCTACCTCTCGCAATGTGTTTAAACAAGAGAATTCACGTCGTACAAAAAGTGAATATCTTCTAGTGATAAAGTTTTCTGCAAGAATAAGCATAATATTTAAATCTGTTAGATGGTATATGTAAAGTCACATACTTATAATTGAAGTCAATTCATATTTTGATGATATAAGTTAATACAATTATTTTGTTACTATCAAACTAACTAACCATCACGCCGTCTCCCCGAAAGGGTAACACTTTAACCGATGCGGCACTCCATCCTTCTCTTTTCGCCACCGCGGGAGACGCGATGTGATGGGTTGTGAACCTCATCGCCACCAATAGGCATCTCCCGTGCACACTTAGATCGTCTGACGTTCACAAAATAAATCTAAAACAGATAATATAAAATACAATGATACAAAATAATAAACAAAACAAAAATAATACAACACACAATATTCTTCCTCGCAATGTTGTGCACACGTTGTCAGCTGGACGATCCGGACTTTTGTGCTAATCTGTTGAATTTTCAAAACTGTTAAAATATCATATTTTTTTTTCGATAAGCCGGGTGGATGCAAAGCAGAAGCTGTGTCGACTGTGAAAGCTGTGTAGAGAGGAGCTTTCGCAATGTTCCGCCCCGTATGGCGTTCTAGTTTCATTTCGAGAAAGCTCAAGCTCCAAATATTCTGCAGTAGCGTTAAAAGCGTACTACTGTACGGATGTGAGACTTGGAAATCTTCTGCGAATATTATTGGAAAACTCCAGGTGTTTACAAATAGCTCCTTTCGCTCAATATTTAAGATCTATTGGCCCCAAACAGTGTCAAATGGCGTTCTCTGGACCATGGCGGGCGAAAAGCCAATTAGAGAACAAGTTGCTAGACGCAAATGGCTGTGGATCGGTCACACTCTTTGACGGAACCCAGCCTGCATCGCTCAGAGCTCACTAGACTGGTCCCTTATGGGGGGAGAGGAAGTGGGGCACACCTAGATCCACCTGGAGAAGAGCCCTACAGGACAAGGTTAAGGCTGCAGGCCTCACTTGGGATGATGCTAGGCATCAGGCATGCGATAACTCGGGTATAGAAGATGCCTTGAGGCCCTATGCACCACGGAGGTGAGACAGGACAAGAAGAAGAAGATATACTTTTTGAGAATGTCGCGATGTTGGCATCATCAGGTATTAGCTGTTTCGCTATCCGGTATTAACATCGGTTAGCAAAACAGCTATCGCAAAATTCTCAAAAAGTGTGTAATATAATATTTTAAACAAATCGTGATATTATAACAGTGTTGTAAATTTAACGGTTAGTAATATTGAAATATTAAAGTGTTTCGGCTAAATCAATGGACAATTATTTTATGAATTAAAACAGTTTTTAAGATAATCAAATGATTTTACTGAAATCTCTTGATGGAAGTTCTTCTCTTCATTTTAAATAATAATGAAATTTAACAATGTTTACAAACATCGTTTTATTTAATTATTAATAAAAACAGTTTTTTCATTATAAAATTTTCCCTTTCAAATGTTGACAAACAGTGTTTTCGTAAATAAAAAATCGTTATTGTGGAGACCCATAGTTAACTATCTCAAATAATAAAGTTAGTGCACTAAAATTAATAACATATACAAAATATTATAGAGAAAAAGAGGAGATGAAAACTTATCCAAACAACATTAAATTACGAATTTCAAAGTGTGTCATATTGGATTGAACAATATTCTGATTCTAAAATGAACGAGAACTAAACAGGATACATTTGTAGACATATATTTGTAAATATATTACATTACAAGCCAAGACATATTACATTTGTAAATATAATACGTCTTGGCTTAATGTTTTCTAAACATATAAATATATACAGTTATTGCCCATTAAATAATTCTCTGACACTGCCTTGAAAAAAAAAATTCCATCTTACCGTACGGTAGAGTCCCACATCGTGATTCTCTACCATATCTAATGCTAACTAATCGCTTCCATTATCTTCTGTATTAAATCTTATCAATCGGTTATCTAGAAGTTTTATTATATTTCATGGGATTGACATGTTTCGTCCATCTAAGGCGTTATCAAATGTGACGAAACTTCAAAACTTCGCACGTTTATATACACAAGTAAACGGAGCAGAATATAGTAATTAACGAAAATTGATGTATCTTTATACATTTTTAAAAATTATTTTAGGTGGAACGAAATAAAGTGTTTCTCAGAAATATATGTTTTTTTTAGAAACACCTCTGTGTCTCCATGTGTCCGAACCAACGTAGCGATCATTTCATAATTTTGGTCATAATATCTTCTTCCGCTCTACATTCCTTTCTTATATCAGCATTTAAGATTCTGTCATATATCGTTCTACTACACATATGTCTTAGTGAACTCATCTCTACCGCATTTATTCTGCTCTCATTCCTCCTCCGCCAGTTCCATGCCTCGCTTCCATACATTACGGTTGGGACCAGAACTCTATTGTGAACGGCCGTTTTTGCTTTTATTGATAAATTATTGTTTCCAATAACTACTTTTAAAGCTCCATTCACATTATTACCCGCACCAACCATTCTTTTGACGTTACTATCCGTTCGGCCATCCGCTGTAAACGTCCTACCTAAATACACAAATTCACACACCTGATACAAGTTCTCTTTATTCACACTTATGTTACAAACTGTCATTTTCTCTTCCCTTTCAAAAACTATAACCTTTGACTTTTCGACATTCATCATTAAATCATTTGACTTGCATACCTCATTCATTCTCGACACCAAGACTTTTCCAGGATAAGGATAATTTTCCAGGACGACGCAAATTCCAGGATAAAATATAAATTCCAAGATATCATATAAATTCCAGGACGATCACCAAAGAGATGGGAGAAAGTTGCACTGCTTCATCACAGGGCGAAATTTGATATCATGTCTAAACAGATCGCAAGATCTACACTTAGGAGTAGAAGAAGAAGGTATTATCGGTATAATACGGCTGACACTGAGATATAAAACATTATACATTAAACTGCTATCGTACAGTTGTTTTAAAGATATCTATCTTATATAAGAGAAGATAACCCGATTGCCTGTAATAAGTGTAAGGCTGGCGGAATATCGAATTATTAATTATCGCTAAATCTCTAGACTCGGAAGCTCTGGCTATACTAAATCGATGCACCATTTAAAAATTAAGGAGAAATGCTTGCGGGTCACGTATCGGCTCCCGGCGATATAGAACGTGCGCCGACTGCAGTCGGGGCAGAATACACCAACTTCCAATTTTACTCCAAAAAGACAAATCGCTTTGTGCTTCAGAGTTTTTAATTTATTGTAGCCGTTGTAACTCTATGAAAATAATTCATACTTGATATGTATGTAATACATTTGTTTAATTTTAGTATAAATGCAACTCAAAATACTAAATGGGATCAATTAGTAATATATTTACACAATCTTTGTTACTTAATTATTTGAATTTTTTCTGTTAGAAGTTCATTGTAAATAATGAAAATAAAAACTCGATTAAAATTGTCTTTGTATTATACCAGTATAGTTACTTAATTCTATTTAAGTTTAGGACTTCGACTGACCTTACTGCCTTATTCTGACCTTACTGTCAGTTCTCATATCCTTGTTCTTCCATGTGATCTTCTTGAGCCAACCAGGTACCTTATATTTAATTTAATTTTCATTATTCATAATATTTTGTATTAAATGGTTTCCTTCTACTATAGCATCTTTAATTAGTCCTTTTTCAAATAAAGCTATCAATTCGAATATGATTAAAGTATAACACATTAATCAAATATAACACATTTTGAGGCGTGAAATGTCATACCTATTAAATATATTAAAACTTTGAGAAAACAGTTTCGTTTCAGTTTTCAATCATATTAATTAAACTGTTTCGTTTTTTTTCAAAGACATTAGAAGAGCGGATGGATCAAAACACACCTTATTCAGATACAAATCTAAACTAAATCACGTCGTATATCACAACAAAAATTAATTTAAAATTGTATTTATCTACCTTTATATTTCATGATGAACCAGGATAGAAAAGTTAAGCATTCTTGTACGAGGAGGGCTGATCCCAGATGATAAAGAAGGTAAAGAAGAAGATATATCAAGAAAAAAATAAGAATAAAATTTCAAAAAATATTTATTCGGTCTGGGTAATCTTATGACAAAGGAACCATTTTTGATAAACCGATATCTATTTTTGATGTTCTCATAAACAATGATAAAAAAACAATTGGGCAACGCCATCTTGCTATGCCGAGTCGTTTGGATTTGTATAAGCCGTAGATACATTCGATGAAAAATATTTTACGTTGCTATGTTCCGGTCTCTCCGTTAAGTATTCGGCAGTTTAATCTCAAATAAGAGATCAGGCTAATCGCGTGTTGTGTGTGATGTGTGTGTGTACCCGAACACCGGGGATTATGGCGGCGCACAATTGACGATGAAGAGGGGATTAATTTGGAAACCGTTCTTGTATTATTATTGACTACTAATCCTCTTACGTTTCTGTATCGTTTGCGATAATACCCAATTTATTGTTGATATATTTAATCGCGAGAAAATACGAGGCGTGACCGGCTAATCCCACGATATACTAATAAAACATAAAATACCAATTATTTCATAAATAAATCGTCACAATGGAATTTTATAATGTTAACGCCTTAAGTTTATAAAAAAAACTTTTATCACTAGATTAGTGAATTGTTTGCATATTAGATTTATAACTGTTAATTAAAAATAAAAGTAAACAAAATGTTCTAAATAACCAAAATTCCTTCTTATTCCCTATTAGTATATAGTACATTAGTATATAGTACTTTTCCCCTGTACAATCTTGCTCAAAAATTATAATATTACCTTTAACTTTTGTCACCTTTCCTATTAATGTAATCTATATACTTCGTGTTATTGTTTATCGTTTTTTATTTATTATGTTTCACGGTGAATGCGGTGCAAATAATGGTATTATGAACAAAATAATGAAAGGATCATTAAGATGGTTTGGACATATGGAAAGAATGAATGAAGAAAGAATGGTAAAAAAATTATATGTTAACGATGTAAATGGAACCGGAAATAGAGGAAGATCGAGAAAAACGTGGCACGATCAAATAAATCAAATATTGAATGTCGGCCATGTGAGGAGTCAGAGAAATCAACGCGCGTGCATGACACAATGCAGTTGAGGAATCGAGAGAAATATGTCAGGAAAGAAAAGTGTGGCAGTCATACGTACAACACTTGTATTAAAAAAAATACATAGACATGTTTCGAACAACCAGTCCTTCGTCGTTGATACATATTTTAAAGATACTTTTTAAAATATTATAAAATTGTTTACATGATCTGACAGATGTTATAAAGATTTTATAACAATTAGAAATCTTCATAACATCTGTCAGATCATGTAAACAATTTTATAATATTTTTAAAATGTATCTTTAAAATATGTATCACTGAAGAAGGACTGGTTGTCCGAAACATGTCTTCGTAATTTTTTTTAAATATAAGTGTTGTATATACAAAGTATATAAAAAAGAATATCTTAATTAAAGACAGACGTTTTCATTCAAATTAATTATTTAATATTGAGTTTTACATCATTGTTCAAAAAACAATAAACATGTGTACTAGTTTATCAGATAAAACTCGAAGTCTCATTGTTTTTTAAAAGTCCATTTAACCAGAATCCACATATTCAATTGTTATAATATACGTGTGGGCTACACAGCAAGTCTATCTACTCGTAAGTGGTCGTTCCGCCGTCACGTTGCTGACCGCTTAGCCCAAGATGGCCGAATATAAAGTTTCATGTTTCAGGCATTAGGACAAGAATACAAAATACATCATTTCTCTACATTGTGTGTTTTCGTCAACAGAAAAATGAACATGAAAATTTAACAAATTAATATTTATATTATATTTGAAACACTATTATTATATAGTCCATTGTTTTGGCGGAAACACTATGACACTTTAACATTATAAACTGATAATTTTTTTTTTTTTTTATATATTAAAATTGTATTTTTATTTTACGTGAAAGCTGTTTCGTCAACCTATGTTGACATCAAAAGGTGTTACAATAATATATCAAAAATCTTTGATATATTATTGTAACACCTGATGATGTCAACATACGAGTATGTTGACGAAATAGCTGTCGTGTAAAATAAAAATACAACTGTGATACATTAAACAAAGTTTTTTTTTAAATTTAACAGCCTATATATTATACTATTATTATAACATATGCATACACAAATAATAATTATGATTTTTTTTTTAAACACCAGGTTGTTTGAATACAAAATAAATTTTTATCAATTATTTCATACAATTTGTTTTTAGCTATTAAATTGATTCTCATCTCATGTAATAGCTAGTTAATTTATCGCCATTTTATTATCACGTGATTTCCACACCAGACCAAAGTCAGTGGGAGAATCACACAGTAATTTAATCCGAGACCTTTGGTGTGGCACTTATAGCCTTTGCCACTCTGCTACGAATGTCGTTAGTATGTTGTCATCATCAGGTGCAAACAACTTAAAATTCAATAAAACCAGATATAACATCCGATAATGACAACATGTATGGAACCCTCATGTATGGAAGTGAGGCTCGGAGGTGGCAAAATAAGGATGAAAGTAGGATAAACGCCCTAGAAATGAGATCACTAAGAAGAATGTGCGGGAAACGTATAGTAGAATAACGAACGATGAAATAAGAAAGAAATATAAGGCAGATGACTGCATCATGGATATAATTAAAAAAGGATCCCTGAGATGGTTTGAACATAAGGTTAACGATAACGTTAAAAATTTGTACACGTGATAACGTTAAAAAGTTGAACACAAGCAGCGTGAGTGGAAAAAGAAGCGGAGAACGACCGAGGAAAACATGCGTTACTAAATTATCTAATACTAAAAGGCGGCCACATTCTAAGACGGAATAATCGACGTGCGTGCATGGTACGATGTTTGAATGTAGAGGAAACCCGAGAGGACAGAGCATTGTGGCGATACATCCTCTCTGCCTACCCCTCCGGGGAAATGGCGTGATGGTTCGTCTTAGTCTAATGACAACATAGGTTATAACAGTGTTTCAAAATTAAGAATTTTGGTATCCTTGTCTTTCGGTAAAAATAAAGGGTTACTTAAATTAAAGTATTTTTTGCATTGGATTTTAATAGTAATATGTTCCAGTCAATGATTATAACAATCTGGCATAACATTTATAGGCTCTCACCGTTAGCTGAAGTAGCGAACATGAGGGTCTCGGGATACTGGTCCACCAGTCTCTTAATGACGTCTATTTGGTCTAGTGTGAGCTGGACAGCATCCTTATTCATCGCACTGCAAGGCACGTATGCGGCCCAAAACTGCAATAAGATTATGCAAATCAGTAAATACTCGTATGACAATATTACACATTCACACAAATATAAACGATATACTCGTATAATAAATCATTAAACGATCAACGATATATATCCATTGTTTTGGCCGAAATACTATGATACCTTAACATTTTGAACTGCTAATGAATAAACTTTGTTTTTTGTATCACAATTGTATTTTATTTTACGCGACAGCTGTTTCATCAACCAATGTTGACATCATCAGGTGTTACAATAATATATCAAATGTCAAACTATCGTGATTTTTCGAATCCTTATGTGTATTTGTTCCTATGTCAATTTAAATAATTTCTTTGATATAATTTTGAAGTTCTTGCTGAAATTGATTTAGGTACCTAAATATTTTAATTAAAAGAACGGTTAGTTACTATTTATAGGAGAACATATTAGAGGTGGAAAATATAATAATAATAGTAAAAAAAGTAATTAGAAGGAACAATTACACATAGTATTGAGTCAAAAACGATGAAACATAATAAATTAAAAACGATAATCAATAACACGAAGTACGTAGATTACATTGGTTGATGAAACAGCAGTCGCGTAAAATAAAATACAATTGTGATATAAAAATACAAGTTTATTCATTAACAGTTTAAAATATAAATCATTCAATATTTTTTTGCTATTCCTAAACAATGTAGTCGCTTCAAAATTTTAGACACGTTTTCATTTAAATTTAGAACGATGTATTGTACTAAAACGTACTTAAATTAGTATGAAAAACATAATAATGAAAACGTTGAAATATATGTTTTCTTTATATAACACAAAATGTACCAATTTTTATTCGAATTATCCATTAAATTACACTTCAAAATAGGCAACCCCGAACTTCTAAGAATGTTATTCCTGAATACTCCTATACTTCGGATAAGACACACTGCGAACCAAATATTCCACCTTACCTGCTTATCGTACGAACTACGCTCAGAGCGCGGCAGTGTATATATAGTGATAAGTGGCAATTACAATAAGAACTATAATAACATCGATGTTTTCCATCAAAATGGGTTTGGATTGAAGAAGAAATGGAAGTGATTATCTAACTGAGTTAATCTGCTTTAAAAAAAAAAAAAGTATACATTTTATATTGTATTTCATCTTTATTTATTCATTATTATAATTAGTGTTACTATTTTTCTCTATATCTCGTTAAAATATTACTTTATTTTTTCTTATATACTCGTATTTAGTCTTATTTCAGTTGTTATATTATATTTGTGGTAGAATGTAATTGGCCTTGTTTTGTTGTTATCTGTTTGTATATATAGACTTAAATCACTGTTTGTTACCTTCAATAAAAAAAAAATAAATATGAAGGTTATTTAAATAATACTTATGAATAATTTCTGCAAACTGCTGAATTCTGGTGAAGATGGCAGTGAGCTGCTGAAACCGGTCGAAGACACAAATGTTAGTGGATTTTAACTAAACATACAATTTGAAAAGATTAATTGATTATTTTTTATTTTTCATTATTTTCTCGCAGCATAAAATATTATCTATAGGAGCTGTATTGGAAACTATGAAGGCTCAAGTTGGCCGATATTGGTATTAACAATATTAATTTATGGGTGAGGTCTAAACGCTATCTTCTGGTGGCTTCTCGACCTCCTTGTACTGAGGGCGAGGGTCCGAACTTGGGTAGCTGGCAGTGTCCACAAAGACGCCCGAGTCAGCAAGTACATTTGTGTTAGCTGAGACCTTGTATTACGTAAACTTAGTCCTTGTCAAGACTATTGACTTCATAGGAGCTGTCCGTATCTTCCGTGAATTTATTAATATGTGTCTTACTTTAGTTTGCGTTCTTAAAATTACTAATTAACGATTAAAAACACGTATTATCTTTTTGAATATTTAATGCCCGTTTTTTAAGAAATTTATTGTATTTTATGGAAGCAAATATATGTAATTGATAATGTCCTTGCAAGGTGAAATGTGTCTCAGTGTCATTTTCATCAAAATCGGATATTTAAACCCCCTATCAATAAAGGTGACAAACAGGGTTGCGTAATGTACCCATGGCTGTCCAGACCCCCGGAAGACCGCCAAAGAGATGGAAGGGTAGCTTAGAGTCAATCTCCCAAGAGAAGTCAGCCTGACTACAAGAACAGACCAAAGGTCTAAAAGAAGAAAGAAGTTTAGATGCAGATGTCAGTAGGTAAACTATATACCTATACGGACGACGCTCTCTTACTTGCAGACAACGAGCAAAAGCGTGTTGACGTGTCAACGTAAGGTTAGGCAGAAAAAATGGACCGCTACACATTTTTTCTTGATTTGAATTCTCTCGCTTCCTCAATTCATTGTGTTATTCACGGACCTCGACCAGCTATCGATTTGAGCTCTTTTAAATCTTGCAAGCAAACATTTCCCTATTAGATAGATTAATTACTTCGATGCATTAATAGTTAATCTTTATATGAAGAGTCACCGATAAAATGAAAATAATGTTAAGATGATGAGAGTTTTATGAGCCAAATATTTAAAATAGACGTCAATACATAGCATAGTCGGATTCAGAACTAGGGATGAGCTACCGTCTGCCTGAAATTATCTGGAGAGAAGCTGATTTGAATGGAGACTATTTTCAGATAATCTTGATGACAACTAAATAATAATTTAGCCTTCACCTCATAATAAATTAAGCCGCTTTAATAATGTTGGGTTTTATTCCTGAACATATTTACGTTCATAGACATTTGTTTTAAAAAAAATTAAATGAAGACGCTATTAAAATAGTCCTTTGTTTTGGCCGAAACACGATGATACGTCAATATTATTAATACAATCAAATGATTTTACTGAAATCTCTTGATGGAAGTTCATTTTAAATAATAATTAAATAAAACGATATTTTTTAACTACTTCCACTTTTGTCTTTATTTCGACAGCGACCGGTTTCGCCAGACTCGCTGGCATCGAGAGACTGGACTGGACCAGTCTGTCGATGCCAGTGAATCAAGCGAAACCGGTCGCTGTCGAAATAAAGACAAAAATGTAAGTAGTTAAAAAATAACATTATTGATTGTTAAAATTTATAACACTTATTACAGTTTTTATTATTCACTTTTTGGGAGTGTCACTACAGCTATTTTGCCAACCAATGTCGGCATCATATCATCATCATACGGCTGATAATGCCAACATCGGTTCGCGAAAAAGCTGTAGCGACACTCCCAAAAAGTAAATAATAAAATTTGTGACGTCATAAGAGTGTTATAATTTTTAAGAGATAATAAAATAACTTAGAGCTAAAATGTTTTTGTTTTAATATTCTTATAATATTGAATATAAGTACATATTTTCACATATTTAAAATGTTCATTGGGATCATGGGTTGTGGTTTTTATTTTGTAAAACTCCAATATAAATTACAGTGTAATAGCGATTTTGAATTGGTATTACAAAGATTTTTATTTATATATTATCTAGAGAAATCAAACAAAGTCGGGTTAGTTACACCATTTATAACTCAAGAATGCCTGGACCGATTTTTATGATCTTTAATTTGTTGGATTAATCTCCGTCCCGAATAGGATTATAACTTTTAAAACATTGGAAAAAAATCACGAAAATTAAAATTATGAAGAAAATTTATTTTCTCATACATTTTGTATTTAACGGTTTTTTCAACGATATCTCAAGAACTGATTGACTGATTTCGGTGAATTGTATTTTTGTTCGTCTCAGCCTCCAAAAGTTTCCTAGCGCATTGGAAAAGTAAGAAAATCACCCAAAAAACGTATATTCCTGAGATTCCTGATCCATAAGCTTATCCAGAACTGCATGATTCACGAGCCGAGTAGGGCCATCAACCCTTAATTACCGTGCATGGTCGACGGCAAGTGTTCCAAGCGTTATTCACGAAATTTGACGGCGGAGACTATCACTAGTAACGATGTTTATCCACTGTATCGGTGTCGATCACCCGATGGTAACGGTAGAACTATCACAACGAAACTGAAAGGAAACAATATCGTGGTCGACAACACTTGTATTGTTCCGTATTCGCCACTTCTTTGCAACTTGGAGTATTGCAATTCAGTGAAGTCCTTCTTCTTCTTCTTTTAATAGATCTGACGATCTGTGACACATAAATCATATCTCGTCAAATAATGAGATCCAGCTGTCCCTCTATCTCTTAGGCGGTCTTCCAGGTGGGCGGTGGCGGCTTCCGGCTTTTGTAATAAAATACACTTTTTTGTATAAAAACTAATGTTATTTACTTATAACAACCATGTACCAAATAGAGCACTTATTGAAAGCAAGTGGCTGGTTACTGGGGCTGTGGTGGCTGGAATTAGGAACTAGGTGGCTGACCAATAGGGAATTGTGTCTTTTTAAAAATAAGTGTTTTTTTTTTTTCATCCGGTGCAAGATATTTTGATAACTAATTTACAATTTCATAGATCATTAATTTAGTTTTGCGTATAAAAAAACTGTATTATAAAATGTATGATGATATAATTATAAATTGAATTAAGTTTAATCTTTTTCTTAAGTGGCTGAGCACTGGGGTTTTCACCCTACTACTAAAGTTTATAGAGTATCTTGTCTTCCTAAAGTAAAACCACCTCTCATGCGTTCCTGTTACTTTATATTCCATCCATTAAATGCATCTGCAAATATGTAATCAAAGGCAGCGATTTTGCGGTTTTTGGCGTTCAAACTACCAATACCAACGACAAAATCGCGCACTTTCAAGTTGGTCGATATGTGAGCTGCATAAGGCGATTTAGTTATTAGATTTATTCTCATTACCCATTCATGAACGTCAGATACGCACATTATATGCCTTTTCAAATAAGGGAGAAAAAATTTAATATTTTTTTGTTGATATACGTAATTAATTTTATAATACAGTAACAGTCAAAATTAAGCCTAAGACAAGTTAAGACGATATTAAAGTTAAGAATATGTCGAACTTCGTGGCAGAGTGGTAAGAACTCGCTTCGATACCGAAGGTCTCGGGTTAGATCAGATAGATTGGCTACCTATCACATGTCATGAGAATCATCAATATAAATAGCTAAAAATAATGTGTATACAGTAATTGGGTTCAAAGGACCCGTCGTATACAAAGAAAAAAATAAATAATAAAATAAAAGTTCATAATATTCATAACGTTTACATTATTATTTAATATTTCCGTGTATAATGTTATCAACTTTGCCGAAATTTCGGAAATCGTTGCAGCTTCATCTAACAGATTTGTTATTATTTCAATCCTTGTTTTGGATTCGAAAAACAAACAACATTATGAAAATTAATATTTAAGTTTAGAATGACGATCGTTCTCTGAATAGCTAGAGAGGGAAAACTTAAAAGAGCTTACAATATTTACTGGAAGGAATAATATCATCAGGGAGAGCTCTAGCCGCACAACCCCCGCTTGTTCTAGTTTTCATATCGAGGTATAAGGAGAAGCCAAAGAAAGAAAAGAACGAGAAATGATAGCCCGTGGGAAATATTTCCAACAATAAAGAATAATACGAAAAGTCATAATGGAAAAAGGAGAGCTAATCGTATAATGCGACTGGAATTCTCCCCGACGTGACCGATGACAATGACGCAGAAAGTTCTAAAAAGATTTGCCCTGAACGCTATAATATGATATTCTGAAATGTGATTAGTCCTAAGTGATAGTTTACAAAAAAAGCAGACGTAATCCGACGTTGAAAGCTTGTCGTGAAATAAAAAGAATTTTTCATTTTCCTTGTTGAGAATAATTTTTCTGAGAAAGAAAACACTGGTATTAAAGTTATTTTTTCATATAACAAATATTGAAATATTGTTTACTCAAGTTATGATAAAAAAGAATGAGATTTTTAGTATAAAACGTATAAAAATAAACACAAATGTCCGGATCGTCCAGCTGACGACAAGTGCACCATCTAAAATAACAATATGTGTTAACTTTGTTATTTTATTTTATATCATTGTATTTCAGATAATTTGTTTTAGATTTATTATGTAGACGTTGAACGATCGAAGTGTGCGCGGGAGATGCCTTTTGGTGGCGATGAGGTTCGCAACCCATCACACCGCGATGGAGTACCGCATCGATTAAAGTGTGGCAGTCCATTCTTTCTGCCTACCCTTTCGGGGAGACGGCGTGATGGTTAGTTAGTTAGTTAGTTAGTTATATATAGTATATATGTTACATAAATCATAAAAAATATTGTTGTTATCGGTTTATTTATTGTTACTTGAATAATATGTAAAACTCCATATTATATAATTAATACGAATGAAAACGTCTGGTTTTCAGAAATCTAATTATACCTAATTGATATGAAACATGTCATTCACTCATTAATTGAATGTACTTTTTTCCCTTTTTGACAAGCATTTTAAACTGATTGCAATGCTTTTACCCCTTACTCAATTCAATTTTTATGTTATAATAAAATGACATGTTAGTCACGAGAAATCATCGAAAACGTCAATCGATTCTGATGGTTTAAAACGAAAATATGTTTCATAACTAACTAACTAACCATCACGCCGTCTCCCCGAAAGGGTAGGCCGAATGAATGAACTGCCACACTTTAACCGATGCGGCACTCCGTCCTTCGCTTTTCGCCCCCGCGAGAGACGCGGTGTGATGGGTTGCGAACCTCTTCGCCACCAACAGGCATTTACCGCGCACACTACGATCGTCCAACATCCACAAAACAAATCTAAAACAAAATATATAAAATACAAAGATATGAAATAAATACAATAAAATATCAAAATTAAAATAATTTAACACATAATGTTATTTTAGATGGTGCACTTGTTGTTAGCTCGACGATTCGGACATTTGTATTTATTCAATTTATATTCCATACAACAACCGTTTTTTTTTTAAATAAATTGTAATTAGGCACTTATAACAATTCAACACCAGCAAGAACTTAAAAAAAATATTGAAGAATTTATTCAAATTGTCAATGGAACAAATGAAAAATTTATTTTTACACCTGTTAAAATTATTTATATAACCGAAAAAACTTTCATAATTATAACATCAAGACAGTAAAAATTTATTTTGTGACACAACTAACTATTATAAAGTGTGGCAGCAATTAAATTGACCAAAACGATTCACTTATACACGAAATAACTCAAAATTTACGGGAGCACCAAATGAACCAAATGAAATTTTCAAAATCAGAACCAGTTCTCAGTATATACCTGTATGTTTCATTATATAAAGAAACTCTTTTTAGATTTGTACGATTTTTCACAATTTTCTCTTATACATTTACTAATGACATGCAAAAATTCGTGTAGAAAAAATCCGTCATCTGATCAGAAACGATACGTTTTGTTGTTTCTATTATATTTCGAAGTATCAGTATATATTTGAATGCAGATAAAATTCTCTCATGAGAATAGCGATTCAAATTCTATGGTTACTCATCGTAATGAGAAATTTAATCAGCATTAGTAGTTATAAAGATGTTTTCTTTGTATGTATCCATTTTATTTTCACATGCTTTTTTTTTTTAATATTCTAATACTATTTCCATTGATAGTTTCTAAAAAAATGCGTGGATCGAATTTAGATGGAATAGAATGTCATAAATCAAATCATTTTTATTGTTATAAAACATTATAGTTGGGTCCTATTAACATGCTCATTTCACACCATATTTCAAATAACAATGCCTTATATTAGTACATAATATCAAGTTTTTATTCATTTCATCAATATACACATGATAAAAAGTTGGATAATTTAAGATTTTACATCTTCTAAAACACTTGCGTTTTGAATTCTATTCTTAAAAAAGTTAAAAAAAAAACATTAATTGAAATATAAAAATAAATTGACAAAGACAAGTACTAGCAGAACGACTTTTTAAAAATTAAGTTGGAGATAGATGGTCAAGGACAGGAGACAGTGGAGAACTGTTGTGGAGGTGGCCAAGTCCCACACCGTAACGTAGAGCCGAGAAGAATAATAAGAATAAGTTTTTATTTCTTTATATTATGATATCGTCCTACGAGTATTGCAATTTTTAGTTTTGCGTATTAACAAATTATTGCATATGATATATTGTATACTTAAAAGCATGAATATTAAATTGTAAATTATTGTCGTAGCATAAAACTTTCCTTTCGAACATTAAAAATATTGATTGTAATATTAACGTTGACACTTATATTTTGTAACTTACAATTATGTTACAAGTTTAGTAACATTGCTGAGATTTACGGCTTTGAACATATGCTTTTCTATTATGGAAGTTTGTGGTTGGAGTCATGATTTAATAAATAAAAAGTGTATAATGTTCAATAAAATAACGACAAACTCGTATAAATAAATTGTAATCCGCAATAATGGTGTTTCAAAATTAAACATTTAATAATTAATATTTCACTATATTTCAAAGTAAATGTAATCAGTTGGTAATGGCATTGACGAAATCGTATTTTATTTAAATAATAATTCTTGTAGACCGTAGCATCAACTTTGTTGAACTACAGATATATTCATCCATGAAGTGCTTAATGAACCCTAGCCTTTTGTTTTAGTATTTCATCGGGGTTATACTCGAGAATTTTGCTGCACCAAATTTCAAATGTACCACAACTATTATTTCAGACGAACAACGATTCTCATTATATTAAGTATATTTCGAGAGTTTGTGTATTGACGAGGTACTCAACATTCAGTATTCCCCATTTTGGGAGGACCGTATAGCGGTTGTATGTAGTGCCAATGTATGAATGATAAACTTACTTGAGCTCCGACAATTCCAGAGCGCAGACGAGGGAGGTCTGTGTGGGAATAAATAGAGGAAGCCCACGGTTCCACCTTCCTCAAGTCGGTATCCAAGTTGAAGTTGTTTATATTATTCATTAGGAATTTCCGTATATTCCAAGGGAGATCGTTATGCCTGAAATAAAAGATTTATATTATTTTTTAATTTGAATATATACATTTAAGTTGTGTAACTCATACAGAGAAAACGGTTTAATGTCAATTTTATTTAGATATCAAATGCGTTTAAAGCCTCCCAATGGTATCTCATATATTGAGTGTATGGCATATGTGAAGAAGTATTGGAAGTAATAAGTGTTGAAAGAGTATTGATATACATAATGAAATTGCAAACGCCATACGGAGGTGACACCGGAACAGAAACATTTTGTAATTAATACGAATAAAAACGTCCGTTTTCTAGAAGTTTATTATCTTCTTCTTCTTCTTTGCTAGCCTTCTTCCCTCCACTGCTGGATATAGGCCTCTTCCAATTTCTTCCACTCGTCTCTATCCTGTCCCTTTTGCATCCAAGATTTTCCAACCCTTTTGATAATATCATCGGTCCATCTCATCGGTGGCCTTCCGACACTTCGTCTATTCTCCCATGGTCTCCAACTGAGTATCCTGGGTGCCCATCTGTTGCCACCCTGTCTAGCCAAGTGTCCAGCCCATTGCCATTTCAATTTTGCCACTCCGTCCATGACGTCAGCAACCCTGGTGCGGCGTCTGATTTCTTCGTTTCTTATGCGGTCATGCAAGCTCACACCAAGTATCTGTCTTTCCATGGACCTCTGTGTACACTTGAGCCTGTGGACACTTTTTGCTGTAAGAGTTGTTGTTGTCTGAAGTCTGAAGTTTATTATAGATTATGGGAATTACATGTTTTGCCTGTCTAAAGTTTTATCAAATATGATAATGCCTCAAAGTTTAAGGCATTATAATATTTGATTTGATTCTGTTTTAGGCTTAAACAGACGATACATATCATTCCTATAAATTAAATACTTATTTAATATAGTGTTCTATAACAACATTGTTCAAGAAATAATATATAAGAAACATTTTGATAGATTTTAAAATATTTATTGTTCCGTACACATATCTATTAAGAATAAATTAAAGTTTTTAAACAAATTCATTCTATGTATCAGTTTTAAAATCAAGCATATTTAGCTTTTACATATAATTTGCGTTCATTTCTAAGAAATTGTTGATATTGATATTGTAAATTTGGTGGTTCTAATTTTGCTAGTATTCAATATTTCATATATTTTCAAAGTTTTTTTGCATTTATAACACATTTAAAATATCGCAAAACGCACATTCTTGTTTTAATATATACGCAAAATATATAAATGCTGCTTTCCTACATTGTGTTAATGAAAAATGCGATACATAAAACATTAAACAATTTATGTAGAATAAAATAAATCTTACAAAACATTAATAATTCAGTAAAAGCGAACGCTTCGATGCTTATGCTACAATTAAATCTGTATATAAATATATAATGCTCGGAACTAGACCTTCTAGAAGTTCAGACAGTGGTGTAACGTGGAAAATTTGTTGGCTGATAAAATGGACAAGGAGTGAAAAAAATCAGAAGAATCGAGGAAAAGGGAAATGAAACGGAAAAATATGAAATGCTGTCGATTAGTGCATATTTGTTATCTATCGCATATTATCTGCGCATTTTGTAGAATATTGTATTTTAAATATACATCGCTTTTAATAATGTAAATTTCGTAACAAAAATCACTTTCTAAAGCTATATATATAGGGTGTTTTTTTTAGAGGTATACAATACATATTCAAAATTAAAAAAAAATACATAAAAATAATTAAAGTCTATGAGGTTGGCTTTATTTAATAGATAATTTTATGCCATTATTGTTTCAATATGATTTCGGGCATATGAGCACCAAGGCTAGTTCGAATGACGCGCAATCGTGAAATCCAATTTTCGACAATTGTCATCTTTGTGGATGCGTATTACCCACTAGAGTGTACATGGTGCGAAAACGATTCATGATCTTCCAAATAATTTGTTCGGATGGACGATTATGTCGACTGTAAAATGTACGTTGTGCACGATAAGTTTGGCGAACCGAACCATGATTTTCATAAAAAATTTGCACAACTTGCAAGCGCTGTTCTGACGTCAGTTTATTCATGGTAAAATAGCAAAATATATCGACTACAAATAAACTGTCAATTGTCGAATTGACAGTGTGTAGAAACAATACTCGTATTGCAAGTTTAAAAACCAAACCTATAAAAAATTCTTTATTATCTTCTTCTCTGGTTTCAATCCTGGGATTGGTTTGCAGCAATTTCGTCTATTCTTCTCTTCCATTCTTTCCTGTGCTGTGCGGCTCTTTTTAAATCTGCATATGATGAGCAGCGCACGTCCACCAACAGGTCCTCCAGGTACTCTCGGCGTGGGCGTCCCCTATAGTTTGTCCCCTCGGTCATACCCTCCATTATGGCATGCAAGAGACCTTCTTGACGTATTACATGGCCGATCCATCTTGCACGCCTTTCGGACAAGGTTTTTCGGTCCTGAGCAGGTGCCTTCCTCCTTCGATTCCTTGAAGAACTTCTTCATTCGTGATGTTGTCTCTCCAGGAAATTCCTAATAGTCTTCTATAGGACCACATCTCAAAAGCCTCTAGTCTCCGCTTCTCCCTTTCGGATTTATATATGTAGTTTAATAGTTAATTACAGTAAATTTACCATTAAGTATTTTTTGTGCATAGCCCCGAGAAAGCTTGCTACAGAGTGAAACCGGTTTGCTTTACTAACTCAATCAAGTGTTTTATACTTAGTGAAAAGTGAGTTACTTATTTTTTTTTTATCATAAGATGTTTAATATTTGAATATTTTTACTAGCAATCATCATTTATAAAAGGACAAATTTCTATCATATCTTGAATATTTGGTTCCAAGCCTTATAAAATATAAACATAGTTTAAGAAAATACTTCAGATATCTTTAAATTAATAACCTCAAGAGGTTAAAGAGACTTACCCGTCAATGAGAGGCACCTGCGAAAGAAGTAGCTCGGCATCTTGTCTGGACCCAAACGAAGGCAGGACACAAAGGCCCAAAACTAAGAGGCCCCAAGCGAGGAGATTATTCCGAAGGGCTTGAATAAATATTTATAATAAATTAATAGTGGAACGTGATAAATTGAAAACAAACATTGATGAGATCCAAGAAATATTCTTACTTAAATTCCACCAGAAATATCGAACAGGGCGAAAATAAAATAATACTGAAATTTTCTTTCTTTCGTTCGTGTCAGGTAGGTTTCATTGCCTATGAATTATTTATTAATTCATCCCCTTTATTCGCATCCTTTGTTTATTTCTCGACACTTTCGAACGAAATAAATTCGGCCGAGTAAATATAGAAAACTTTCGTTCCATTTTCAAGTGATTCCAATATAATAGAGGGAGCTTTAAAGCAATGCTGAATATTATATACGTGCTCATTTTCCAACTGAGAAAAATTCTGTGTAAAAAAGATTTCCAGTTAAATAAATTTTCATTTTACCATTGTCAAATCTACTAAAAAAGGCGAAGTATAATATATCGCTGTACAATGATGTAAAAATCCATCTTAAATAAATAATACGACTGAAAACCTTTTTTTTGTACAAGAATTATTATATTTTATGTGAATAAAAAGTTTCGCCTGTCTGGGGCATTATCATTATCAATTGTATTATCAAGGACATTTAATTATGGCTTAGACATGTGAAATATGTCATTCACATAAATTATAATAAAACTTCTATAAAAAATATGTTTTTCTCGTATTATAATAATTTAATAAATTTGTTTTAGACTTATTTTGTAGACGTGATGCCGGTGGCGATGAGGTTCACAACCCATCACACTGCATCTCTCGCGGGGCGAAAAGAGAAGGATTGAGTGCCGCATCGGTTAAAGTGTGGCAGTCCATTCTTTCTGCCTATCCTTTCGGAGAGACGGCGTGATGGTTTCATGACGTTAATTAGTAATAATATCATTTCAACGTTCAACTTTTACTACTCGTAGCTAAGTGACTCTCATCATGCAGACTCGGAAAAATTGATCGCCACACTGTTCTTTCCTCATATACTTCTCTCGTTCCTTAACATTCATACATCGTGTCGTGCATCGTAAATTAATATTTCTACATCTTTTATGAAGCACGTAATTTACAGTGTTACATTTTTTAAAGGAATAATTCAATAGACTGTTTTGAAAAACTTCATTTCTTTTAAACTTTCAACCGGTGGAGCTCCAAACGGAGCTTCATCAGGCTAACAAAGCTAATCTTATTTTGTTTTCCATCGTTCAAGTAATAATTTAAAACGCTAATTAATTCTGATGCAATGAAATTTGTGTTCTCAGAGTTTCGTTTTACGTATGATTTCCACAATTCACACTCTCAAAGTAAATATAATTTGACGTACTGATTCACATAACTCTTTAATAAATGTATGTAAATGACTAATTTTATTAATCCATTTATTTTGTTCGAATACCGTTTTATTGAATGAAAGATGAATAAATTTAGCAAATTGTAATTTATGTGGGCGTGAATAATATGTGAGAAGATTTAAGGATTAAACTTTTTATTTGACTGTGGAGAAATTTCATTCTCTTTAAATCCGGAATATTTTACCATTACCGGGATAGCTGTATCAATAATTTATTTAAAATAATATACAAATTAAAAAAAATATATTTATCTAGTGTATGTGATAAACACGAAGAAAGCAATAATTTTTTATTAATTAAATTAAATTAAATTTTGTTAATGCTTAAAATACAATCTTCATAGATGGCGTTAGTGTGTAGATTGAATATACTACCATGTAAAGGGTGGTGTTGGAGATTAACATATATACAATTTCCAAAAAATTGTCAGACATGGTGGTCATAAGAAAAAATAATGTGGAATGGGGAATGTTTTATTACATAAAGCGTGCGCTTAACCCAACCAATGACAGGTCATAAGTCCTGTAAACACCTTGATCAACCATATTCTGTTTCCAATTTGCATCTTCGTCGCTATTGAGATACAATTGATTCTTGAATTAAAAAAAAGTTTTTTACACTTTTGAGTACATTTTTCTCGGCACTATTTGCAGGTTTTCCACCTTCATTATGGGGAGAACGATAAAACGTTATAAATGAAATAAATGAAATTAGTGTATATTGTTCTCCCGATGATGAAGGTGTAAAACTTTCGAAACCAGTATAGAAAAATAAACTGAAAAGTGGAAAAAACTGTGTTATATATTAAAATATTGTCATTACAAAACTCCACAGTATTAATGCCTTATGGATAGTTTGATCCAATATAACTATATGACAATATAATTTATTAAATATAAATAATTTTGTAAAAAAAAACAAACAATTAAATGGAGCACGCTTGTAAGCAAAACCTACAATTACTCAAAACCTACAAATGTGTATTTTTTATATTTTTTTATGATAAGGTTATAAATATTAATTTTATGTAATTCACCTTTAATACGCTTTTTTTGTATCTTTTACAAAGTGTGTTTTTTACTTTCTGCATTTATAATGAGGTGTTTTAATAATAGAATGTAATTTTGTAAGTTGTTTTATAATAGTTTTAAGGACTACGTTTTTACTATTTTCTGAATGTCATATAATAATTGTATATCCAACTTATCCTTTTTGTCCCAAAATGAGTTACTTACTCACGGGAATACAATAAAACAATTGTATGTTTATAAAATAAATAAATAAATAATATCACTTCGAAAATTTACTATATATCATAAATGGGAGGGTAAGATGAAAAGGTTCACTCAAAATTAATCGAAATAACTCGTTAAGGACCTACGCAGATGGTTTACTCAGATATCTTCAGACATCATGATACAGAAATCGACCGGAAGGAAGTGTTTACATTAAAATTGAAGGGCGAGTATTTTTGTTTACTTTTTACTTTGTGAAAATTGCGATTTATTGTGATAAAAAGAAAATATAAACATGTATTAATATAACGATTTTTGTATGAAATTAAAAGCTGTTTGTTTTACTTCTTTTAGTTTATTTTTTACAATACTATGAGACAAGGAAGAAAAATAAATTAAATCTCACATTCGGAAATAATAAACCAAATCACAAAATTCCCTCAAAATAAAAAGCACTGAAGATGATGACGACATTCCGGAAGATGTCAGAAGTAAGAAGGATATCAGCAAATTCATAATATAATCAATTAAATATGTAACCAAATTGTAACCTTAAAATATGTGTGTAGATTAGTATTTTAAATTGTTAAACGTATTTTTAGAACATGTTTTTATGTACACGTGTACTATTTTAAGTAACTAAAAAACTAAACTAACCACCGCGCCGTCTCCCCGAAAGGGTAGGCAGAAAGAATGGACTATCACACTTTTACAGATGCGGCACTCCATCCTTCTCTTTTCGCCCCGCGGTTGACGCGGTGTGATGGGTTGCGAACCTCATCGCCACCAATAGGCATCTCCCGCGATTATTTTAAGTAAATAAAAAAAAATGTAGGTTAGGTTAATTATAATTTTATACGTTCATCGTCGGGAAATTAATCAAATATTAAAGGTTGGTCATGTCAGAAGCCAGAAGAATCGACGTGCGTGTATGACTCGATGTATGAATGTGTACGAAGCTAGAGAGGTATGTCAGGATAGACATATCTCTGCCTACCCCTGCGGCGATACGGCGTGATGGTTTGTTGTTGTTGTTGTTGTCGTCAGGAAATAAAAATAAATACTTGAAACCAAAAAAAAATGTTCATTTATCTTGTCTCGATTGAAAAGTTTATGTTACGCTTCTATTAATGACAGGATTCATTACCTCTTGGTACATAGTGAAATAAGTTAAATATGAAAATATACATAAATGAATTCACAAATTTAAGTTTATGATGGTGTAATTATCGAAACTTAAAGAAACATAGGTTACTCACGAATCATGTTACAACGCTCTTCTGTTCACCAGAGTTGAGGAACGACTGTTCTCAGTTAGACCGATAGCTTACTTATGTCATATCTTAATAAGTTTACATAAATATTTACTAATAACTCATTGTGCATTACATAATCACTAAAGAAATGATTATATATCTCGTCGGCGTGTCAGAACTGTCAATTGTTATCTGTACATTGATAGCCTTTCATTGAAAACTCTTCGCATATTAAAACAGTATTCACATACAGTAGAACACCTCTTAACCGGCCTCGGATTAACCAGCTTATCATATAAAAGATAGAAGGTGGCTCATACATTGATTGTTAGGCGGACCACTGGGAATGCGAAGACAGTAGCAAAAATGCACATATGGAAGTCTCACAAAAAATAGGTAACAACGAAGTCAAAAAAGCCACAGACATTTTATGGCAATATGTTGAGCAGCATCAAGATTCAACGGCATTGGATGTGATGAATATATGAAAATTGAGTAATCTAGCATTTAAACAATATACACAGGTAAAAAAACGGCAAAAAAACAACTGATTTTTTCAAACAATGATACAGTGTGTACATTTAGTTTTTACTAACCAACTAACTAACCATCACGCCATCTCCCCACAGGGGTAGGCAGAAAGAATGGAACGCCATACTGTTCTGTCCTGACATACTTCTCTCACCTCCTCCACATTCATACATCTTGTCATGTACGCACGTCGATTTCTCCGACTCCTCACGTGACCGACATTTAATATTTAATTGATTTGATCGTTCTACATTTTTCTCGATCTTCCTTTATTTCTATCTCCGTTCACGTCGTTAACATATATCTTCTTCACCATTCTATCTTCACGCATTCTTTCCATGTGTCCAAACCATCTAAAGGACACTTTCATTATTTTGTTCATAACACTTTCAATCGCACCGCATTCACTTCTAATACTTGCATTTGACACTCTATCATATACAGATTTAGCACACATTCGTCTTAGAGATCTCATTTTTACTGCATTTATTCTACTTTCATCCTTCTTTTGCCAGTTTCCTGCTTCACTTCCATACACAAGGGTCGGCACAAGAAGTTTTCAAAGATTACATAACTTGCCTATGTTTAATTTTTTCGGTTTGTTTATGTATATACACTACATACAATAACATAAGTTGCAATAACGTGAATACATAATTGAATGTCGGCCACGCGAGGACTCGGATAAATCGACGTGCGTTTATGACACGATTTATGAATGTTGAGGAATCGAGAGAAGTATGTCAGGAAATAACAATGTTCGCTACATTCCTACGTTCCTTTCTTTCTGCCTAACTTTTCGGGGAGATGGTTAGTTCTTCTTCTCAGTCGTATTCCTTATGATTGAGGGTCGTGTCCATTCTGTAATCTATTGACCATGGCACGCCATTCGCTCCTGTCACCCGTCAGTCTCCAGGCTGCAGCTAATGAGAGACCAATCGGCTCCTTGATTTGATCGGACCAGCGGCTTGGTGGTCGTCCTTGTGGTTGCCTTCCCTCCACTTTGCCCATGATGATGAGCTTTTCAAGGTTGTCCTGATCTTACCGGACTATGTATCCAAAATGGTTAATTAGTTAATTAGTTTTGATAAGAGCTTAAAAAATACAAAAAAGTTACAAACAGACGGATTTGAACCCGTGTTTAAAACATTTAAAAAAAAGTTGAAGAATTAATAATAGCTTGAATACCAACTCTGTAATGACCATAGCCTCAATGATGTAATATTACGAATTATACATAAAAGGAATATGCTCATACTATTGCGTGACCATTAAATAAACACTCCCAAGAAGGACTTATAGGCGATTATTTAATGGATCAATAATATTTTATCGTAACCCATTTCTAAGAGCACATATTAAGTATATTTTTTCTTTATTATTACTATTAATAGTTATTGGAAACAAAAAAATATTAAATAAGGCGAAAACGGTCGTTCAGAATAGAGCTCTGGCCTAAACCCTAATGTATGGAAGCGAAGCATGGAACTGGCAGAAGAAATATGAGGGCAGAATAAATGCAGAAGAGATGAGGTCCCTTAGACGTATGTGTGGTAAAACAATATACGACATAGTCTCAAATGCTGATATAAGGAAGGAATGTAGAGCGGAAGAAGGTATTATGAACAATTTTATAAAAGGATCCCTGCGTTGTTTCGGACATATGGAGCGCATGGATGGAGAAATAATGGTTAAAAAAGTATACGTTGATGATGAAAATGGAGTACGGAGTCAAGGCAGCCGAGGAAAACATGGCATATCCAAATTAATCAAATTTTAAAGGTTGGTCATGTTGGAAGTCGGAAGAATCGACGGGCGTGTATGACCCGCTGTATGAATATGGAGGAATCTAGAGAGGTGTGCCAGAATAGAGTAGTGTGGCGGTCCATTCTCTCTGCCTATCGACAGACTGGACCAGTCTGTCGATGCCAGCGAGCCTGGCGAAACCGGTCGCTGTCTAAATAAAGACAAAAGTGGAAGTAGTTAAAAAACATCGTTTTATTTAATTATTATTTAAAATGAACTTTCATCAAGAGATTTCAGTAAAATCATTTGATTATTTTATAATATGAATTTTCCAAAGATATTTTTATATTACCTACTTTTCATGTGCACAGTATTTTGAAATTTCCTTGATAGACCAAACAGATTTTACGAATTGTATATAAACAACTTGGTCCTTTCCAAAAGGGATTCCTATAATAATTTTAGAACACGTTATACCCAAATTCCAGGTCGTTGTCCCATAATAATGTTAGCGAAACCCAACAATTATGTACTCCAGTGAACTTTGTTGGAGATAACCAAACCCAGTGGTGTTACGCTCGCGGAATATTATCATACATCCTTCAGGGCGGCTCTTCCGCTATCTCCATAAAAACCGTGGCTTCCATTCCGCTCCTCTCCTAATTACTGCAAAACAGACTGAATAATTAATTCGGAATTAATTTTGCAAATATACTACACACAACTTTAGAGTTATATTAAATTCGCGATGCAAATTTGTAAACTAAAAAGCAGCCGCTCAAAGCTGACGGCGTTATAAACTGACACAATGTTTATCCCGTTCATCATAAATTTCGATGCTAAAACACTGCGAATTAATATTTAAATAAGTATTTGTTAAAGAAAAACAACGAAGAACATATTATACGAGTATCACTAATTATAATTACTGTTAAAATTTGAAAGACTGTTATGATATCAAATATATTATTATTAAAAATAATATATTTGATATCATAACAGTCTCCACATAAACGAAAAACTTATTATATATATTTTCAACACCAAACAGCAAATTTTGTTATTAATAGTAAAACTAACTAACTAACTAGCCATAAGAGCCGTAGGCAGAATGAATGGAGTGCCACACTTTAACCGATGCGGCAGTCCATTCTTCTCTTATGTCCCGCGGGAGACTTAAAATACAAGTCATCAGAATAATAATAATAATAATAATAGGCATCTCCCGCTAACACAGATAAACCGGCAAACCGCGTAGTGTCAGTCCGTACTGCAAAGCAAAACTGAACTTGTTTCAAACGTACAAACGGAGAATAAACGGAATAAGTGAGCTGTTGTAGATCATTTGTTTTTTGTTCTTTATTAATAGTAAGTCTATCAATTAGTATATTTAGTAGTGTGTTGGTGAAACAGCTGTCGCGACAAATAATAAAAATATATTGTGATGTCATAACGGTGTTTTAAAATTTAACAATCAATCAGTTGACTGTACCACCTGACTATGCTAACATTCAAATAATTGAATTTTTTATTGAAATTTCTTGGTAGTTAGAGAAATTAATTTTAAATAATAAAACCAAAAATATATTGATACGAAATTTATTTATTATTATATATTGAGTGTGCTTCCACTTGTGTTTACTGCGTTTACCACCGGCTTCCGCAGCTTGCTGCCACCAAAAAATATGCTGAACCAGAACATGGCAGCAAGCTACCGAAACCGGTCTACGATGAACACAAGTGGAAGCCCACTAAATATATAATAATAAAGAAATTTTGTATAATTTTTTTTGTTTTCATTATTTATGTTAACATTGGTTTGCGAAACAGCTCTCGCCACAATTTCATAGAAATAAAATCAATTGTGATATAATAGTGTTTTCATTAAACATTAAAAATTAAGTACATTTTCCGCCTGTATGATAACGGTAAACATAATTTTCTTCCTCTATATTAAATAATGATATAAAAAATGTGAGAATCTATAAAGCATGCGTAAGACCAATAATAACATATGGCGTCAAAGCAAGGGCAGACACAGTAAGGACTAAACAAGTTTTGTGGTCTTCCGAAATGAAGACACTGAGGACGATAGCAGGCAAGACACAGAGGGATCGCGTGAGGAAAACCAGAATAAGAGAGATATGTGAGGTTGAGGATATTATAAATTGGAGCAGACACGGAAAAAAAGACTGGTACGGTCATGTTCAAAGAATGGACTCCACCAGACTCCCCTATATTGCATTGCATAATCAACCTCATGGGACTCTTCCTCGTGGAAGACTTCCTAAAAGATGGAAGGACAGCTGGGAATCTACCTCACAGGAGGAGCAACTCTTTGGAGAACAGACCACATAGGTCTACAATAAGGAAGAAGAAGAAGAAGAAGATAAAAAAATCAAATTGTTTTGTAAAATGTCGATGTGTTCGTACTATTAAATAAATAATTTGTAATTCCTTAGCTTATTTCACACCGAACGCGTTAAAATTTTTGCAAAAATAATAAGTTTATTTTGTATTCAATCAAATTCCGAGTTTTGCTTAACGTGAACACCAAATTTATTGTCGTTTTAAGTCGGTGCTGTGAAATATGAGTCAATCGATTATTATCTTGGCCGTATTAGAATAAAAAGCCCATAATGTAATGTTGTCTACTCTTCCATGTGCTAATTTGCATGAGCATTAATGTGAGCCTCCAGAACTGTCGCAGGAGCCGGCGGTAACCGCCTGTGGAGCTATCGCGGATTGCCACCGTAAAATTATGTTAAAAGTTCTCAAATCTGCGGCACCTTGCGGAAGGCGTCAACCAGATTAGGGAAGAGCGTGGGAGAAATCGCCGCACGGCCAGGCGGTTTTGTGTGGGTGCGGTTTGGCAGTGTATTCACGACAGTCTAGCTAGGGTTGTATAGCGCCCTCTCTTCTCTGTTCCCTTATTCTAGTCCTGCCCGCCGAGCGGCCCGCACGTCTGCGAAGGACGGAAACTCAGGGAAACTCACGGAATATTTGGATCAACCGGTGGTCGGATTTAGATTTTTTTCACAAGTTGAAAGACCCCTTTTAAAAAGTTTTTTTTTTCTTCGGATATTCGTGATTTCAATCAAAAGTTTCTCCGGGGAAACGAGATTTCTTTTTGTAATATGAAATTGTGATTCCGATTTTTTTTTTCTGAAATGTTGTGCTTTTTTAAAGTAATGCAAAATTTCAGAAATAAATTTTCCGCCGCTGTTAAATCTTCTTCTCACATATTTTCAAGAAATATTTATAAAGGTAAGACTTTTTATTACATTATAACTCGAGGATTTTCATGTGAATCATTATAGCAAACAAAAACAACTTAAAAAAATTACTAATTGTATTAAAAGTGGTTTAAAGATTACTAAATAAAATTTACTTGCAGTGTAAACTTATCTTTACATTGCGATATTTGTATTCAAATCAGCATAAATCACATGTAGTAAGTATTTAAAGATATTTGCCTTCCAAAAACTGTCATTTTTCAAGTTAAAGAGAAAATCTCTCTAGAAAAACAAACGTTTATCATTACATTTATTATCAATAATTATAAAATAATTTCACCACTTTAGTTTTATTGAAATTTTAAATATGGTAATACTGTATTTATTAGAATCATGTTTTGTATAAATAATCTTCAAAACTAGAAATCTCTATACAAAATATGAAAATTCACTGATTATTCAGATTTTAAAACAACTTAAAAGTTCTCCCGCCATTTCGGTAAGTACAATAAGTTTGTAGGATACTTGTATGTATGATAGATTGCGAAGCGTATATTATAAATTAAAAATTATTTAAGATTAAATATATTTTCCCTTAAATAATAACACAAAAATAATAATAAATATAACTATATTCTAGAATTTAGTTTCTTATATCTTCTGAATATAAAAATATGTTCAAAGGGCTCTTTAGTCATCATAATTTTATATATAATATATATCTTTTAAAGTTTCAATCCTAGGAATTGGTTTGCTACAAAGTTTATCTTTTTTACTGGTTCTTTGGATACTATTGGGGTTTTTAATTGTTTTAAACATTTTTGACTTAACTGGCCATTTGAACCCAATTACTGTAAATATTATTTTAGCAAGTGTTTCACATGAAAGGTAGATATTATTATGTATCTTAATTTTTCTACTTACATAAAATACAATATTTAAAATGGTAATTGAAGGATTTTAATACCAAAAACGCTAATAGATAATCATATAAAAAAGTGCAATAATTTTTAACTGTAAAATTATAAAACTCTGTTTATAGTATCACAATTTTTAATTTTTTTATTTTTCGCGACAGCTGTTTCATCAACCTATGTGGACGTCATCAGGTATAAGTTTGTAGGTGTAACATAGGATGTAGAAACAGCTATCACGAAAAATATAAAAATTAAATTTGTGACACCGTAAACAGAGTTTTATAATTTAACAGTTAATGTTGAAGTTTTGTAGTGTTGCTGCCAAAACAATGGCAATATTTTTTTTATATGTTTGCAAGTATCATCAGCTCATATCAATATACAAGGTTGGTTATGTTCTAATGCAAGTCTCAATTAATTGCACAGCTGGTGTCGACATGAAGCTGGGCATGACGGTCCGTCTGTGGACCCTGGCAGCCGGTCTACTGGTACTAGCCACGGCCGCCTCCGACCGCGAGCGGCTCGAGACCGCCATGCAGATTCTTGCCGAGGTGCCCCTTATCGATGGGTAAGTCACAGTCAATAATATGATTATTACATAAAGACCTTCACCCGGTCTACCAATGCGATTAGCCATTTTTTTGCTTTAACCTTATAATGGTGTTTGACCGGTCAATGTAAGTCTAAATATCTATGCCAATTTTCAATCTGGCAAGAGCGTTTAAATAACACTTAAGGAAAAAAAAATATTTCTAAAAACAATATTTAGCACTTGTGGATCTGCAGAAAGCATATGACCGAGTTGATAGAAAAAAACTTTGGAAGGTCTTGGCCGAGAATGAAGTGGGCACAAAACTGATACGCGCGGTCGCATCTCTCTACGAGGGAAGCACCGCTAGTGTCAGGGTTAACGGGTCTGTCACATCTTGGTTTGACATCACCAAAGGTGTCAAACAGGGTTGTGTGATGTCCCCGTGGTTGTTCAATCTATACTTCGACAAGTGCATGAAAGAACTTGAAGGAATTGACGCTGGTGCTAAGATGAATTGTTTGTCAGTCAGCTGTTTGTTATATGCAGACGATGCTGTGTTAATCGCTAACAGTACAGAAAATTTGTTAGTGTCAAGGATGTATGAGGCATCTAAAAATAGTGACTTGGTAATGAATGTGTCTAAATCTAAAGTGACGGTTTTCGAGAAAGAATAATGTATGACGATTTGTGATATAAGTGCGATGGGCGAGAAATTGGAGCAAGTTACCGAATTAACGTATCTGGAAAGCATGTTTACAAGAGACGGAAAAATTGAGAAAGACATCGAAAGAAGGGTTGGTGCTGGGAATAAAATAAATGGCGCACTCAAAGTCATTACTGCAAATAGAAATATATCCACAGAAGCAAAGATGGCAACAATGGAGTTCTAGTGCCAACCCTCATGTGAAGCTTAGAGCTGGCAAAAGAAGGATGAAAGTTGGATAAACGCCGTAGAAATGAGATCACTATGAAGAATATGCGGGAAAACGTTTTATGATAGAATAACGAACAATGAAGTAAGAAAGAAATGTAAGGCAGATGACTGCATCATAGATAAAATTAAAAAAGGATCCTTGAGATGGTTTGGATATATGGAACGAACGGATGAGAGTAGAATGGTTAAAACTTGTACACAAGCAGCGTGAGTGGAAAAAGAAGCCGAGAACGACCGAGGAAAACATGGCATGACCAAATTAATCAATTACCAATAGACGGCCACATTCTAAGTCGGAATAATCGACGTACGTGCATGGTACGATGTATGAATGTAAAGGAAGTCCGAGAAGTATGCCAGGAGAGAACATTGTGGCGATCCATCCTTTCTGCCTACCCCTCCGGAGAACAGGCGTGATGGTTAGTTAGTTAACACTTGTGTACTTTAGGGTTTGGAAGTCATCTTCTACAAAGTGGTTGGTAAATGAAGCTCGTTGCCATTGAAGTCCAGATGAAGCTCGCTACAGAGTGAAACCGGTTGGCGCTACTAACTTCACATTATTAAGAGGTTTATACTAAATGAAAAGTGTTTTATTTTATTTTAAAATATGTCAAACCACTAAGTAATGGCTTCTCATCAAAACCTAGTTTTATCAACCATTATTTAATTCTAAAAGTTCTCTTATTAAATTGTTTTAATTTCTTTAATAACCATTAATATTAGGTCCTTACATATGAAATTGGCGTTTTGCCGTACTGGCAACTTTGATCTCAAATATCTTCTCTTTGGTTAGGATTTCCAAATTCAAATTTTTACAGCTATTTACTCAAGTATTTGTGTTTCGAAAATTATAATTTATTTGTTTTTTCCTCAATTGTTTTTTTTCTTTGCGTCACTCAGTTTACAAAATGGAAAACTTGAAATATCGCGTTATTTACGAGTACGAGTTCCACCGTGGTACCAGTGCTGCAGAAACGGCTCGAAGGATTAATGATGTGTATGGCGACGGTGCCGCAAAAGAAAACACAGTGCGTTTTTGGTTCCAACGTTTTCGTTCTGGAAATTTCGACCTGCAGAACAAGCCCCGTGGACGGCCGGAGACCAAAGTTGATAATGAAGAATTGAAGGCTATTGTGGAAGCGGATCCATTGCAATCCACGTCCGAGTTAGCTTGAAAGGTGGGTACCTCACGAATTGAGTGAAGCAAATCAACAAACGCACGTTGACTGCTGCGTTGCATTACTCAACCGGCACAATAATGAAGGGATTTTGAATCGAATCATTACCTGTAATGAAAAGTGGATCCTGTATGATAATCGGAAGCGCTCATCGCAATGGCTGAACCCTGCCGAACCAGCCAAACCATGCCCCAAGCGAAAATTGACTCCAAAAAAGTTACCTGTGAGCGTTTGGTGGACTAGTGCTGGTGTCGTTCACTACAGCTTTCTTAAATTTGGCCAGACGATTACGGCAGATGTCTATTGTCAGTAACTGCAAACCATGATGGAAAAGCTAGCTGCTAAACAACCGAGGCTGGTTAATCGCTCTAGGCCACTGCTGCTTCATGATAACGCTAGACCACACACTGCACAACATACGGCTATCAAATTAGAAGAGATTCAATTGGAATGTCTAAGACATCCACCGTACTCTCCGGACCTTGCCCCAACAATTACTATTTTTTTCGAAATTTGGATAACTTCTTGCAAGGGAAAAAATTCAACTCCGATGGGGCAGTCCAAACCGACTTCAAAGATTTTATTGATTCCCGTCTGAATGTTTTTTTTAGTAAAGGGATCGATGCACTACCTATGAGATGGCATAAGTGCATAGATAGCAATGGTACATACTTTGATTAAATGAATAAATTGTATTTAAAAAAAATCAACTTTATGTTCCTCCCATACAAAACGCCAATTTCATATGTAAGGACCTAATATTATTTTCTTTAATAACCATTTCGCAATATCAAGATCATGAAAGAGAGTACTTTCGAATTTTAAAATGCTGAGTAATGGTTTTCTATACATCCTTAATCTCATTATAAATTGCAATTATCCAATTAATTCGTTAAGATAAGTTATTTTCTTAATAATCAAGTTAGGCGAATGCTACTTAATAATGTCTCAACTTGATAAGGTACATTGTAGCATTAAGATATATAAATCATATATGTGTATAATAATATAATGACGGTATTTAACTATAATACGATCAAACATGTCATTGATAAGCGTTGTTTTCAAGCTTGTGGCTTATTTACAAGTGTATCTAAGGTGGAACATTTATATTAACAGAATGCGTAATTTTTAATTTTATCAATACTTTCTACTTATTATAGAAAAATAGTAAAAATCATTTTGATTTAATAATAGAGTATTAAAGTACTTATTTCATATGAACCACTTGAATAAAAAGTTTGTACATGTATTAAAAAAACATAAAAACATTAACATGTGAAATTAATATGAATAAAAACGTCTATTTTCTCGAAGTGTTATTAAAATGATTTAAGAACGACATGTTTCGCATTTCTAAGGAATTATTAAATGCAACATTTGATAATGCTTTGGACAAACGAAGTATGTCATTTCCGTAAATTATAATAAAACTTTTAGAAAACAGACGTTTCATTCATATCAATTATTTTATTGGTGTGTTATTTGTTTTAGATTTATTTTGTGAGTGTTGGACGATCGAAGTGTGCGAGGGAGATGCCTATTGGTGGCGATGAGGTTCGCAACCCATCCCACCGCGTCTCCTGCGGGGCGAAAAGCGAAGGATGGAGTGCTGTATCAGTAAAAGTGTGACAGTCCATTCTTTCTGCCTACCGATGGTTAGTTAGTTAGTTAGTTTGTTTTATATCATTGTTCAAGAAAAAAAAATAGTATTAACATGCATAATATTTAACTAACTAACTAACTAACCATCACGCCGTCTCCCCGAAGGGGTAGGCAGAAAGAATGGACTGCCACACTTTTCTTTCCTGACATATTTCTCTCGCTTCCTCAACATTCATACATCGTGTCATGCACGTGCGTCGATTTCTCTGACTCCTCACATGGCCGACATTCAATATTTGATTTATTTGATCGTACCACGTTTTTCTCGGTCTTCCTCTATTTCTGGTTCCATTTACATCCTTAAAATATTTTTTTTTACCATTCTTTCTTTCTTTATTCATTCATTCTTTCCATATGTCCAAACCATCTTAATGATCCTTTCATTATTTTGTTCATAACACCGTCATTCGCACCTTGCATAATATTTACAAGCATGTAATATATTTAATGTAATTTTACAGCTCTTTTATAATTCTGGGGTTACTATAAACTTTGATACGATTCATTTCTACATCGAACAAATTGCATAAGTTACGTTTAATATAAACAAACACTTTTTGATTTAATACATTATATTTCCTTTCAAGTATACAGACCCACGCAGCTTGTATAGAGGCGCTCACCGTCTGGATATTATTACTCCGTATCCGCTACATTGATCTTAAGCCCATTCATTTCAGTTCAGTCATCATAGACGGGCCCTCGACTTACGAATCCTCCACTTACACGTTCGTCTGTTGAATTTACGCTAATTGAATTACAATAATGTCCGAATAACCACAACGGAAAGTGACAGATTCGTATATACACCAGCTAACGAATTCCTCTTCGGTCACTGCCCAATAGGACGTAAGCCTTAGAAGTGGAGGGACAGTTAGACCTTGTTATCTTAGAAGACATATTCTGCTTCATAGATCGTTATATCTTTTAAAAGAAAAAGAACAATTTGAGAACTTGTCGAACTGGAGAGGAGTTATAGAGAAAACTTTTTGGGCAATCATTTTAAATATACACTTATGGCTTGTTTCGTTTCATGGCTTGTTCAATAATTTTAAAAGTGTAAGATCTTATTTTAACATACTCTCTCCCTCATTGTCACGTATTATGAAATGTACTCACTATTTTTTTAAACAATGAATTATGAAGTAATTACTTAAACACAAAATAATAGATGTGAAATTATTTTATTATTTTTCAAAATTCAAATATTTATATTCGTAAATTGAAAATTCGTTATTCGAAATAGCCGTGAAATGTCTTGGTGCCGAGTGTTATAAATCTACGGAATCGTTAGCCACCATCACGACGCATAGCCCAAACACAATAGCGAAAACAGCACTGAACGTAATAATGATTTCAATTCCCTGTTAATGCTTTGTATTCCAACTCCCAGCCTAGCTCATAGCTCACCCACTTACCAGGGCTGGTCGGTGGTAAATATCCAAATCGGCGATGAACAAAATAACAGTAATTATTATAAACTGTAAAATTATAATACTCGTAATATCGGCCACAGAAAATATCGTTGACACTTATTAATATTAATGGAGGTGTTGGAAACCCGATAAGTGATTGGTTTAAGCATCATATTTAA
Organism: Lepidostoma basale; assembly: GCA_022606425.2. Lineage (NCBI taxonomy): Eukaryota > Metazoa > Arthropoda > Insecta > Trichoptera > Lepidostomatidae > Lepidostoma > Lepidostoma basale. The sequence continues at coordinate 82,047 of JAHDVF020001067.1, forward strand.
ATATCTCCTTACAAGTAATATTTGAGCCACTAATCAATCTGCGTATCAAAAATATTACCTACTTAGACGGTTGTAATCATAATCACGTCACACATCATGGGAGGCGTAAAAAAATTATTAAATCTTTAAATTTTGGTTTTAAACATAAGCGCAGCTATTAATACTGCAGATAGTATAACTACGAGTATCTGTGTAGTCAAAAATTGTGAATTCGATATCAGGCTCTTGATTTGATGAAATCCCATCAAAGAGATAAGTTAATACGTAGGTCTAGGGGACTCTCTTGACAACGAAATATTGTATGGTTTTCCCCAAGAATTTCGTTACAGTCATCCAGCAGAAGATTTAAGGTCATTCAGTTAAGCAGATGATCGTTAAGAATGGTAAACAAAAATATCTGTTAGCGATGTAAATGGAACTAGAAATAGAGGAAGACCGAGGAAAACGTAGATCGACCGATAAAATAAATCAAATATTGAATGTCGGCTACATAAGGAGTCAAAGAAATCGACGCGCGTGCATGACACGATGTATGAATGTTGAGTGAGCGAGAGAAATATGTCAAGAAAGAAAAGTGTGGCAGTCCATTCTTTCGGTTAGTAAATGGTTAATTAGGTAGTAGTTAGTTTTTATTTCTTTGATTATTATATTATTTAATATGAAAACACAAAAAAAAAAAAAAATAGTATATGAAAAATGTATTATAGTATCTCAAGATTCCAAATGTCACATAATTTCGCGAGAAACAAATGTGTTATCGAATGTGCGAACTGTTCTTTAATATTTTCATAACTATTAAGTAATTTTCATAAAAAATCTTCAAAATAGGAATATAACATTTTTTAATTCTTCTTCTTTCTTCGTTTCCCCATTTCTGAGGATAAGGATACTTGGAGCGGCTAAAATAAAACGTCTCCAATACTCTGTGTTCTCCGCAGTCTGCACCATCGAGTAGAAATCTCCTTTATCTGATCACACAACCGCGCAGGAGATCTGTCTCTGCTTCTTTTGCCTGTAGTCTTCCTCTTATGTTGAGCTCATTACGCGTTGGGTATCCGCCGAGTCGCGTCGGTTCGCATGACTTCACATTTTTCTTGTTTGTCCGATCCAAAGAAAGATCAGAGTAGTGCAGAGGTTTTCCCTTGCCTCCTGCACCGCAGTACATTTTAAACATCCAATGTTTATCTATCCCCAGACAGTAAATTTCTAAAATACACCTTTGACAACGAAGCATGAAACTATCAAAATAAGAATAAAACTTGAATAAATGCAGTAGAAATGAAATCTATTAGATGATTGTGTGAATACTCTGTGTATGATAAAGTGTCGGATGAAAATATAATAAGTGAATGCGGTGCGTATGATGGTATTAACTAACTAACTAACTAACTAACCATCACGCCGTCTCCCCGAAGGGGTAGGCAGAAAGAATGGACTGCCACACCTTTCTTTCCTGACATATTTCTCTCGCTTCCTCAACATTCATACATCGTGTCATGCATGCGCGTCGATTTCTCTGACTCCTCACATGGCCGACATTCAATGTTTGATTTATTTGATCGTGCCACGTTTTCCTCGGTCTTCCTCTATTTCTGGTTCCATTTACATCATTAACATATAATTTTTACCATTCTTTCTTCATTCATTCTTTCCATATGTCCAAACCATCTTAATGATCCTTTCATTATTTTGTTCATGACACCATCATTTGCACCACATTCACTTCTTATATTTTCATTCGACACTCTATCATACACAGAATATCCACACATTCGTCTAAGAGATCTCATTTCTACTGCATTTATTCTATTTGCCAGTTCCATGCTTCGCTTCCATACATAAGGGTCGGTAGAAGAACACCATTGTGCACTGCCATTCTAGCTTTTTTTGGATAGGTTTTTGTTTGCGATGACAACTTTAAGTGCACCATTCACTTTGTTGCCTGCCCCAACCCTTCTTTCAATATCCCTCTCCACTCTCCCATCTCTTGTAAACATACTACCTAAATACACAAACTCAACTACTTGCTCCAAGTTTTCACCATTCACGCTAATGTTGCAGACTGTCGTGGTTTCTTCCTTTTCAAAAATCATTACCTTGGACTTATTAACATTCATCATCAGATCATTTCGCATGCATACCTCATACATACAATTCACCAGGACTTGTAGTTCATGCTCGTTGTCTGCAAGTAGGACAGCGTCATCCGCATACAAGAGACAGCTTACTGACACTCCGCTCATTTTGGCACCTACATCCAACCCTTTCAGCTCTTCTCATACAATTGTCCATATACAGATTAAATAACCACGGGGACATTACGCAACCTTGTTTGACACCTTTATTGATATCAAACCAGGCTGTAAGATCTCCATTTATTTGATGATGGTATTATGAACAAAATAATGAATCATTAAGATTGTTTGCACACATGGAAAGAATGAATGTAGAAAGAATGGTAAAAAAGTATATGTTAACGATGTAAATGGAACTAGAAATAAAGGAAAACGTGGCACGATCAAATAAATCAAATATTGAATGTCAGAGAATCGACGCGCGTGCATGACACGATGTACGAATGTTGAGGAATCGAGAGAAATATGTCAGGAAAGAAATGCAAGGCAGTCCGTTCTTTCTGCCTACCCCTTCGGGATGACGGTGTGATGGTTAGTTAGTTAGTTTGCACTTTTGACATCTAACAAAATGTTTTTTGCTGTCACTTGAACACATGTTTTACTAATTAAATCATAAACATTGTTTAGTTTAAAACTCTTTTCACTAAAATTAGTCGATTCATGATGGCGGTCACAACTTGTAAAAATTACATTTGATCAGAAAAATATATTTTGTTATTTAGTTCATATGGGCTTCGGGTGTGAAAAAAACACGTTTTATACATGTTTTATTATTTCAACTCGTAATTTTATTGAATACAGTAGGAAGTCTTTTTTACAGACTATTTATGACCGGAAGTGTTCCGGATAATCGGTTTTCTGGATAATGAAATAGGCACTAGAAAAAAATAAGGTGAAATTTTTTTCGTCGGCTCATTTATTGATTATGAAATTAAAAACTTTATTGCAAAAACAAGTATGTATGTAGTATATGTACATAAAAAAGCTTACAGTACTCTACAGTACTGGAAAAATAATCAGAGATCTTTTTAACAAGATTTCCTTGTCCGGATATTGACGTTCCGCTTAACTGACGTCCGGATAAAAGATGTTCTATTGTATATTATAAAAAAAACATAAATTTTTACGCGATTCATAGCCGTTCACTAAATTGAAATATATTGTAAACTTTTTTTTTTGTATCACAATTGTATTTTATTTGAAATTGAAAGGAAGGATGAAAGTAGAATAAATGCAGTAGAAATGAGATCTCTTAGACGAATGTGTGGATATTCTGTGTATGATAGAGTGTCGAATGAAAATATAAGAAGTGAATGCGGTGCGAATGATGGTGTCATGAACAAAATAATGAAAGGATCATTAAGATGGTTTGGACATATGGAAAGAATGAATGAAGAAATGAATGTTGAGGAAGCGAGAGAAATATGCCAGGAAAGAAAGGTGTGGCAGTCCATTCTTTCTGCCTACCCCTTCGGGGAGACGGCGTGATGGTTAGTTAGTTAGCTAGTTAGTTAGTTAACAAAAAAATTGATATATTATTGTATTTGATGGTGATGTCAACATAGATTGATGAAACAGCTGTCGCGTAAAATAAAATACAATTGTGATACAAAAACAAAGTTCTTTAATTTAACAGTTTAAAATGTTAAGGTATTATAGTGTTACGGCCAAAACAATGGACTATGAAATATATTGTATAAATACACAAAAAACACAATTGCTACATATAGATATCAACACTGTGCGGTGAAAAAAAAGACTTTAAAATATTAAAATGTATATCAACAAATTATTGAGTTTGAAGTTTATCTTTCTTATTCTAACATTTCTATAACATGAAAATATTGTTCTAACTATGTATTTACGGCAATATAAAATTATTTAATTGTATCTGTATTGAGATTTGTAACGTTAACTGAGTTTAAAAAATAGTTAAAATCATCCTTTATTGAAATATTTCGATAGTCCGTTATATGTTTCGTCATTGTTTTGAGATTACCGAATATTTCTCGACCGCCTCTGTAGGCTAGAGCATAACTAGTACTAGGTATCCAGAGATAAATGATTCACCGGCATCAAATGTGATATATTTGAATGTGTAATTAAACCATGAGTTATCTATATACATTCTAATTAATTTAGACTAGCAATTTAACAGGTTCTATGATAATACGCATAAACGCATTACTCTCCGATAAATGTATTCACGTAGCGATTAATAATTGCTACTATTAAAATACGTATCTAAAATAATGAATCGTCCATCTTGAAAATACACGATGTTAAACCTAACAGCAACAATAACAACAACAAACCATCACGCCGTTTGCCGAAGGGGTAGGCAGAGATAATGGATCACTTCACTACTCGATCTTGACACACGTCTCTAGATTTCTCCACATTCGTACAGCGTGTCGTACACGCGCGTCGATTCTTTCGGCCCAATTTTTAGTCAACCCGTAGCAACAATACTGCGTAAACAATCAATAAAACAATTTTCATTATTAATTTTAGATAAACTTAAGGGGTACACTGTGTGGAATTCCATAATGACGAATTTTTTTATGAATTAATAAACTGTTTCTTTTTTTCACTTTTGAGTTATAAACTGTTTATATCGTTCTCCAGATGATGAAGGTGTAGGTAGAAATAGGAAAGAAAATGAACTAAAAAATTGATAAAACAGTGTTTTAATTCATAAAAAAAAGGTTTTAATAATGTAATCTACGAAAATTATATAATATATAATTAAGCATTTTGGGTATATTACATATAAGATTTTAATTACGTTAATCTGAATTAATTTGAATTACGCAAGCAACAAATTCTTTGTACAATCCTTTTAAATGAAAACGAGCTTTTTAATGTACTAGTTTCTAGCAAAAGGTAATTTACTGATAGCAATGTATCTCAACGTGTGCCTAGGCAAGCAAAACTTGGTCATTTATTTTCTGCGGTATTAATAGGTATAATAATAATTAGGAATTGTATCGCTTTACTATAAATTGAATGACAATGAGTGATCCATATTGGATAATTTAAAAAAAATAGTTTCATAGTTTAATTTGTCATTATGATAAATGCGAAACTGATTTAAAAAATAATTATACAATATTACTGAGGTATCTCTACATGAGGGAGTATGGTAGCTATCCTTGGCTCTATCCCACGGCATTTCTTTTGGGAATGCTCGGAACCAATTCTCTACAGCTTCGAAGAGATGGACATCTAATTACCCATTTCTTTAGATTAATTAGGGGATACTTCGAGAACTCGGCCGTACTGGAGGGTGTTCGGCTTTTTGTCCCCGATAGATATCTCCGACAGCGACAGCACAGATTGTTTTACCTACCGGCTGCCAGAACCAATCTGCCTCTGGTGACACCGGTGGGAAGAGCAATTAGTCTGCTGAACGCGGTCTCCTCGGAGATCGACGTCTTTCATGTTAGTGAAGGCAAATACTCTTAATTCTGGAGAGTATTCTGTCTTCCTAATATTGAACCATCTCTTATGCGTTTCTGGTAGTATACTATATATAATATATTATTTTACCTGTTCTCAATAGATGCCTTAAAAATAAATTTTGTAATGTCTGTTGATGAAATAAACTGATTTGATTTGATTATTTTGTTGAAAAAACTCCTTACATCATTACAGCGCGAGCCAAATCGATGTAAAGGGTCTAAATATACCATCTACAGTGGAGTGATTATCTACTTCGTAGTTCAAATCCTAGGGATTGGTCTGTAACCAATCTTACTCGTTCACTCTACTCGGTCATGTCTTCAGTCAAGCATTATGTAAACGCAATAAAACATATTTTTTCATAATTATAAAATTCTTATTATGGTGCTACATGCCATTCTTCAGGAAACCTTAAATTTGCAAATTTTGTCCATATATGTTTAAAACATATTTTATCCATTTTGTGTTGCAAATTCATGTTTAAATTAAACTGTAGACTTTAACATTTTCATTGGTGCTTAATATTCCTCGTATTTTATTTTATATGCGTACAATTTAAATAAAACAATTCCGTCTGTAGGGGATATTTGTTGTCATTTTCATATTTAATATAATGCAACATTTGAACACGAATGATAACCAGCTAACTAACATGTATTCCTATATTAGAAGGTTTTAAAATGTTTATTAGTTTTTAAGATTGTATTTTTTTGAATTTACATTATCATTTTCAAGACTTTATTGCACTTTTCACAAACATATTATGGGATACATAATCCCTTTCTGCGTTGGTTAAATTTTCTACACTGAGTAAGGGCTTCCTTGTTTCGAAACATGTTAATAAAAAGTGCATAAAAGTGTTTAAAAAAATCGAATATAATACAAAGTAATAGCGAATATAGGAAAACTATGTATTTATAAATTCAAAGCTGTTAAGCTAAATTTTTTATTATCTTTTTAAAGAAAAATGACTTAGTTAATACGAATGAAAACGTCAGTTTTCTAGAATTTTTATTATATTTTATGGGAATCACATGTTTCGCCCATTTAAGGCATTATCAAATGTGTGACATTTGATAATGCTTTAGAAGGGCCAAACATGTCATTCCCATAAAATAAAATAAAAATAAATTAAAAAGAATAAATGCAGTAGAAATGATATCTCTTAGACGAATGTGTGATACTCTGTGTATGATAGAGTGTTGAATGAAAATATAATAAATGAATGCGGTGCAAATGATGGTGTTATGAACAAAATAATGAAAGGATCATTAAGATGGTTTGGACATATGGAAAGAATGAATGAAGAAAGAATTGTAAAAAAATAATACGTTAACGATGTAAATGGAACCAGAAATAGAAGAAGACCAAGGAAAACGTGACACGATCAAATAAATCAAATATTAAATGTCGGCCATGTGAGGAGTCAGAGTAATCGACGCGCGTGCATGACACGATGTATGAATGTTGAGGAAGCGAATTGAGAAATATGTCAGGAAAGAAAAGTGTGGCAGTCCATTCTTTCTGCCAACCCCTTCGGGGAGACGGCGTGATGGTTAGTTAGTTAGTTAGTTAAAACAGACGGTTTTAATTCATATTAATAATTTAATATGGAGTTTTACATCATTGTTTAAGAAACAATAGTAAAATGACTTGTTTATTTTAATTGTTAATAGACGCCTTGCGTCGTCACGTAAATGTTTGCGGTGGACATAAATATTTCAGGAACTCTAGTGAAAATATCAGTATTAACTCTCTTTTTTCCTTTTCTCCAGGCACAACGATCTGCCGTGGAATCTCCGGAAGTTTATGCGGAACGAGGTTAACGAGTTTGACCTGGACACGGACTTGACTGTAGTGGAGCCCTGGTCCAAGTCCAAGTACTCGCACACCGACCTGCCGAGGCTCCGGGCTGGGATGATGGGCGCGCAGGTAAACTTCTTTTGATACCATTCATGTATAATAAATACAAATGTAGCCAACAAAATAATTCCATTATAACCATTACCTGAAATATAATTAAAAGTTTTGTAGTCCATTGTTTCGTCCGAAACACTATGATTCTTCAACATTATCATATGAACTAACTAACTAACTAACTATCAGAATGGACTGCCACACTTTTCTTTCCTGACATATTTCTCAATTCGCTTCCTCAACAATCATACATCGTGTCATGCACGCGCGTCGATTTCTCTGACTCCTCACATGGTTGAAATTCAATATTTGATTTATTTGATCGTGTCACGTTTTCCTCGGTCTTCCTCTATTTCTGGTTCCATTAACATTGTTAACATATGATTTTTTACCATTCTTTCTTTATTCAATATTTCCATATGTCCAAACCATTTTAATGATCCTTTCATTATTTTGTTCATAACACCATCATTCGCACCGCATTCACTTCTTATATTTTCATTCGACACTCTATCATACACAGAGTATCCACACATTCGCTAAAATATCTAATTTCTACTGCATTTATCCTACTTTCATCCTTCTTTTGCCAGTTCCATGTTTCGCTTCCATACATAAGGGTCAGTACAAGAACACCATTGTGCACTGCCATTTTAGCCTTTTTTGACGGTTTTGAAGGTTTTTGTTTGCGATGACAACTTTAAGTGCACCATTCACTTTGTTGTCTGCCCCAACTTTCTTTCAATATCCCTCTCCACTCGCCCATCTCTTGTAAACACACTATCTAAATACACGAACTCATCTACTTGCTCCAAATTTTCACCATTTTTAATATTTGAGACTCATGATTTCTTCTCACTTTATAGGAATATTGAAGAAAAACCTCCTATTAATTTCATTTCATAACAATGGAAGGCAAATCAAAGTGAATATATATCCAAACAACACTAATGGTCCAACACACATGAATACAACTCTTTAGTAGTTGCGGGTTTAATAGGTTCGTGGATTTGGTTTCTCCAGTTTGGCATATACGTCCAATCCAAGCCCTGCGGTTAGCTTGTAGAATATTTATGTGAGCCCGATAGGTCATGACCTTTTTATTACTCTAGGCCTTTAAGTAATAGCTTTTATACATGTCTTATTTCTTTATATTACAATAAAACAATATTATCTAATTAAATGATTATTTATGGCCCAAATTGCTGCAAAATAACTATTAAATTTTTAAGATATAATATAAAATTTTCTTTATTTAGAAATGTTGACTATAAAATAATTTCAAGAGAAGATTCCAATTGTTCAACTGTTTCAACTTCAAAAAAAAAATAAACAAATAATTTTAGATTTTATTATACAACAGATATTTTATAGAAAACGTGGCACGATCAAATAAATCAAATATTGAATGTCGGCCATGTGAGGAGTCAGAGAAATCGACGCGCGTGCATGACACGATGTATGAATGTTGAGGAAGCGAGAGAAATATGTCAGGAAAGAAAAGTGTGGCAGTCCATTCTTTCTGCCTACCCCTTCGGGGAGACGGCGTGATGGTTAGTTAGTTAGTTAGTTATTTTATTATACAATAGGTATTTGTCATTTGGTATCAATGGAGATGGGTAATACTCGCTATAATTCATATATTAAATTAACTTGACTTCGTTATACAGTATTCAAATTAACATTAAATCTTATTTTATAAATACAGGAGGATTGTGCAGCGAAAGAAAGTATTATGAACATAATTATGAAATAATAATTTAAAAAAGGGATGTTTTTTTAAACTATTTCCAGTTTTGTTTTTATTTCGACAGTGACCGGTTTCGCCAGGCTCGCTGGCATCGACAGACTGGTCGTTTATTTAATTATTATTTAAAATGAACTTCCATCAAGAGATTTCAGTAAAATCATTTGATTATAATTATGAAAGGATCACTGAGTTGGTTCGAACATAATGAGCACAATACTGAAGAAATGGTCATTAAGAAATTATACGTTAACGCTGAAAATGGAGTACGGACTCGAGAAAGACCGAGGAAAATATGGCAAGATCAAATTTATCAATTTTAACCATAATAGAAGTCGAATGATTCGATGCGCGTGTATGACTTGCTATATGAACGTGGAGAAATCTAGAGAGGTGTGTCAGGATAGAGTAGTATGGCGGTCCATTGCGCGTAAACAACGTGATGGTTTGATTTTGTTATTATGTATTAAAATTAAATCTTAAAATGATGTAATAATTTTAAACAGAATATTTAAATATTGTGTTATTAAGTTAATTAATTATTTATTATTGTTTTGTTATGATAAGGTTAAGAATTCGATTTCAGTTTAAGAATAAATTCATTTTTTTTATTATTACAGTAAAGCATCGATGTAAAGAACCTAAATATATCGAATTTCTCGATGTAAACATTTTTTAAAATCCCCTTGAACTAGCTACTAGTATATAATAATATACTTATTATACCAATGAAATTCAATATTATAAATCATTCGGTATACCGATGTTTTTTAAACCTCTTGATATTAATTATATCGCGTTTCAACTATATTTTCATTTCACAAGTTAAAACTCGTATTTGACTCACATTTTTTGTGTATTTTCTAAAGCATTCTGATATAATAATAAACTAACAAAAAAAATAAGACAAACATTTCATCAATATATTCTGAAAATGTTAACAGGAAAAATTGATATAAATTGTTCGTTCTATCTTCATAAAAAATTGTTCAGAATTCGATTGTTAAAGACGAAAAGAGCGTAATATCTTCAATCCAAAGATTTTATATCCCTTTATTGAGTGTCGTTAAGCCTGATATATATCTGACCAAAATAGCATTCCCTTAGAACACGCTGGCATTTATTTGATCATAAAGATCGGTGTAATAGTTATATGGTGGTCATTTACATAGGAAGGCTATGCCATAATATGTTATCTTAAACATTCGTGTATATTCCAGTCGGTGGTTATACGAATTGCCACGATATCAACTGAAATCCTAATTTTTATTCAATTTATCGAATAAAAATTATGATTAAAAAATTCGATTAAAAAAATGAAAACGTAAAATTAGAATATGTTTTTTTGAATGTATACAAAAATTTGTAGACAAACACTGGATTTTACCCATTGCGGGTTAATCATTTTTAAAGATTTTCTGCTTAATGCTTACAAATAATCTTATTAGATGCCGCTAGTGTAGATTGACCTAACAAATGTGAAGTTATTTAAGATAGTAGCATATATGCAAGTTCCAAAAATTTGTCGGACGTTGTGGTGGTAATAAGGGTGGAATGGGGAATGTTGTTAACATAAAGTGATCGTGTTATTAAAACAAACAAAAGTTGTTTAAAAATAGAAGAACTAAAAATTCTATAAATGATATGAAATATTCACGACACGTGTTTCGTCTTATGAGGACATCTTCTCAATATGATTTCACAATCGAAAATGTCCTCAGTGTCGTGAATATTTCATATCATTTATAGAATTTTTAATTCTTCTATTTTTTAACAACTTTTGTTTATTTTAATAACATCATTATGGAATTCTATACACTTAATCATACATTGATTAATAAATTTATCGCTTAAACCAACCAATGACAGGTCATAAGTCCTGTAAACGCCTCGACTACCATATTCTATTTCCAAAAAAAATTACATCTTCGTCTCTATTAAGATACAATTAATCCATAAAATTAGAACATTGCGTTTTACCATTCCAGAGCATGCCTATTTTATATATGGGGAGACTGCGTGATTATTAGTTAATTTATTATATTAGAAGGCGAATAGTAAATGTAATAATATTTATATTTTTTTAAAGATTATTCCAGATGGCATTTTATAACTGATATAAAACATTAATTAACTAACTAACTAACTAACCATCACGCCGTCTCTCCGAAAGGGTAGGCAGAAATAATGAACTGTCACACTTTTACTGATGCGGCACTCCATCCTTCACTTTTCGCCCCGCGGGAGACGCGGTGTGCTGGGTTGCGAACCTCATCGCCACCAATATTCGATCGTCCAACACCCACAAAATAAATCTAAAACAAATAATTTAAAATATAATGATATAAAATAAAATAATAAAATAAAAATAATTGAACACAAAATATTCTTTTTAGATGGTACACATATTGTCCATTTAATTTATGTTCCACGAATCCACCGTTTTTTAATTTAGCATATAATGTAATAACACATAATGTTTTTTTTTATGTTGCACATGTTGACATGGACGATCCGGACTTTTGTGTTTATATAATTTATGTTACACGTATCCACCGTTTTTAAATTAGCGTTTTGTAATTAGGCACTTAACCAGCAAGAACTTAAAAATAATATTGAAGAAATTATTCAAATTGTCATTGGAACAAATGAAACATTTATTTTTATACGTATCAAAATTCTTTTTATAAACGATAAAACTAATATAATTTTAACAGCAAAACAATACAAACGTATTACGTGTCACAATTAACTATTGTAAAGTGCGGCAACAGTTAAATTGACCAAAACAATTTACTTATAGGCGAAATATCTCCAGATTTACAGGAGCACCACATGAACCAAACCAAATTTTCAATTATTCAACATTGATTAAATTATTATTATTTACAAACAAACATTTTTATTTAATCACTCCAGAGAATAGCAATATTTTTTTTAGTTTTAATCTAAAACACCTGTTTCTGCAGAAACATAAAATATCGAGTGTAATACGAGTAAAAGAAATTCATCATATCAATAATACGCATTATCTTTTGGTGAAAGGGGTCGATGTGTAACACCGTTCATAATTTGATGAATGGGGTACTATGATACCTGCGATGCATCACACTCAGGCCTAAATTGGATGTTCTGAATGATGGATGATTTCCTCATATCTGCGGAACACTTTAGCATTGCAGTATTATGGCGTGTTACAAATGAATAAAAGTATTTTAAATTCTTTTACAATTTTATTACATATTGATGCTTGATGTATGAGTTTTATGAAACTCCATTAATTATTTATTATATAATAGTAAACACGAATGTGGTTTTACTTGGATTTCGTTTATATAAATTATATAAATAGTGACAAATTTGTTTTCCTTGCAAGAGTTTGACAATGCCCTCGAAAAGCGAAACAAATTTAAGATGTAGTTATTAAAAATCGTTGTTATATTAATTAATACTTAGAATGAACATCCATCAAGAGATGTCAGACAAAATCATTATATTATTTAAAAAAACAATACAATAAATATTGAACAATGTTTATAAATTTGTAAACAAAAATATCTTAAATGTTTCTTTTTTTATAAATATACACTTTGTATACAACACACAGTGCATTAATTTTTTTTTAATTTTAAAACAAACAGGTTTCGGACACACAAGCCCTTCATCAGTGATATATAATAAATATATATATTAAATATATATTTTTTAAATTCAGGAATTTGGTTAGTTTTGACAGATACTAAAAAGAAAGTGTTGTATACAAAGTATATATTATAAAAAGAGAAAAATTAAACACCCGCAACTCAAAGTTATGGCGAATATATGTCGAAGAAAAGTAACTTTATTAAAAAAAAATACAAATATGTTTCGGACACAGAAGCCCTTCATAAGTGTTTTGTTAGTTTTTGTATATACAAAATAAATATTTAAACAAATTTTTCATAAATGTGTTTTTTTTTCTGTGTCTGAAACATGTTTGTAATTTAATTAAAATGTTTTAAATCAAGCTAGTGTTGTTGAAAAAGTTATAAACATTGTATAATGAATCCGCAATACGAAGTTATGGCGAATAAAGAAGCAATAATAATATATTTAGACAGACATTTATATTAATGTGCAAGCTCTTTGAGAGACGTGGTACTCAGAGTTATCGATTAGCGATAGGGAATATTCCTGTTAGAAGCTGCCATCTGGTGTTAGATGAAGTAAATTCTATGCGCCTAATTACCCTGCAGCTAGCTAGTACCCACCTCGCCTCTGTAATATTACACCTCGTGCTGAGTAACTCTAAGCACGTACATGCAGCCAATAATCAGGAGGCTGCACCTTAATCAGTAGTCAGTTGGGCGCACATGGGTTAGAGTTTCAAACGCCTAGACCTCTCGCATTTGCATCCCATTTACAAATAATTAATATTGGAAAGAATGCCTCATTTTACTTTGTCCTGGTAATTCGTAATCAAATAATATTGAAATACATGTATTGATACTACTATTTATTCATTACGCAAAATCTAATAAACACATTTCGAATAGACGATGACCTACTTTAGTACAAAGCTTAAAAAAAATATACTGAAGAAGCTTAATGTACCTTTTAAAACAAGTCATCTTTCGTTAGAAGAATTGGTTTTGAATTACAAGTTAATTATTACATACGTTATGAATATAATAAATAAAACACAAAACGTCTTCTAGAAAACACATGTTTTTATCAATGTATACAAAAGATAATTAATACGAATGAAAACGTCTGTTTCCTAGAAGTTTTATATTTCGCCTGTCTAAAGCAATATCAAATATCTTTTGTTATATTATAATTTTTCTCAATAAAACTTATAGAAAACAGACGTTTTCATTCGTACTAATTATTTAATTTATTAATTGTTTTTTTAACATGAAGTTTTACATTATTATTCAAGAAACAATTAATAAGTGGAAGACGGAGGACTTCAAATATATACAATTTATGCATACTTTACTTTAAAAATGTTAGAATACAAGTATACAAAAATAAGACTTACCTCTAAATTGATATCGTTTGATCTAAAAAACGAACCGTTTTCAAAATATGTGCTAGGAGAGCTTTACCGGTAACATTTTCGACACAAAAGAAAATTAAAGCTTTGCTCATTAACGATAGTATTGGAGCATGTATAATATTATTTATCAAATTATTGTTGTGTTTGTGGATTATGTACACGAGAATATATGTACTTTCACAGAGTAATTAGAATGTTTACTCTGAAAGACCATTTATTATCCAGGTTTAAAAAAAAGAAAACAAACGATGTTTGGGGGAAGTTAATTTACATTATATCGTAGTATTATATTTTAAGCGTTGGAATGAGAAATAGAGCATGACTTTAAAATATCAGTAGTTTTATAACAAAAAAACAGCTCTGGAAATCCGGAGACTTATACATGAAGATACATTTCATTTCATTTAATTTATTTTGATAATAATCACAAACATTACTGACATACAATTCCAAATCGTTTGCAATTACATTATAAAAAGAGAAGCATTAAAAAATAAAAATAAAGCTTAAGAAAAAGAAAAAATCATAACATTGATATTGCATCCCTGAGGCAACTCACACTATCACGAAATACGAGTATGTCGACCTCCGAGGCGATACGATTAAGCAATTAAATTGCCCTACCCACGGGCATAACCATTGGCAGGTTGGTTCTGCAGCGTGGCAAATAAAACAATATGTGCTGTCTTTGACGAAGGTAATAATCAGGGACAAATAGACCTACATCACTCAGGACATCCGAGTTCTGTATACGGCCGCCAATCAGCTGAAAGAAGTGAACTCCCAAGTGAATGTTCCCCCTTCTCTCCAATGATGATGACATGATTCAATCAGGACGTAATTTAGGTAATGACAATCGTAGACCCTGTAAGGAGAATAACGAATGCGTGGTAAAACGATGTATGTCACAATTTCCAATGCTGATATAATAATGGAATATAAAACGAAAGTAAGAGTTTTGATCAAAATTATGAAAAGATAACTGTGTTGGTTTGGCCATATGGAACGCATTGATGAAAAACTAATAAAGGTTTATGATTCATTGTTAACGATGTGAATGCTGTGTGGTCCCGAAGAACCTAAAATATGGCAAGATCAAATTAATCGAATACTAAAGTTTTCCCATTTTAGAAGTTGGAAGAATCGACGTGCATGTATGATTCGCTGTATTAAGAGGAAGCTAGAGAGGTGTGTCAGGAGATAGAGATAGTGTAGTGTGGTGGTCATTTATTCTGCCCTCATTTCCCGGGAAACGGCGTGTTGTTTTTTTGTTGGTGTTTTTGTATAATGGAGGATTTGATTAAACTAAGATTACTATGTTTATGATCCAACTATATCATAGTTTTATTGTACAGTGGAAACTTGATAAAACGAGTCGCAAGAGGATTTAAGATAATCGAATGATATTACTGAAATCTCTTGATAGAAGTTCAATTTTAATATTATAATTAAATAAAACGATGTTTTTTTTAACTACTTCCACTTTTGCCGTTATTTCGACAGCGACCGGTTTTGTCAAAATAAAGGCAAAGTATAATAAATAATTCAATGTCTCCAAATGCGTTATGCTATCATTTACTAGAGCATTGAGAACTGTATATCATAGATACACAATGAACAACCAGCAACTGGCACATGTATCTACGATGAAGGATCTCGGAATCATCTATGAGAGTAGGCTGACTTTTCGTGCACATATCGAGACGATTTGTGGCATTGCACTGAGGATGTTGGGGTTCATCGTCCGGACCGGAAGAGTTTTCAGGGATCCCAATGTGCTCAGAGTCCTATACAACGCATTGGTTCGGAGCAGGCTCGAAGGTGGTTCTGTGATATGGAATCCTCACGAGGCGAGATATTCCGTTATGCTGGAGAGGGTTCAGAAAAAATTTCTGAGGTATCTCTACATGAGGGAGTATGGTAGCTATCCGTGGCTCTATCCCACGGCATTTCTTCTGGGAATGCTCGGAACCAATTCTTTACAGCTTCGAAGAGATGGACATCTAATAACCCATTTCTTCAGATTAATTAGGGGATACTTTGAGAACTCGGCCGTACTGGAGGATGTTGGTCTTTTTGTCCCCGATAGATATCTCCGACAGCGACAGCACAGATTGTTTTACCTACCGGCCGCCAGAACCAATCTGCCTCTGGTGACACCGGTGGGAAGAGCAATTAGTCTGCTGAACGCGGTCTCCTCGGAGATCGACGTCTTTCATGTTAGTGAAAGTACGTTCAGGGGGCAAATACTATTGACTTTAGAAAGTATCTTGTCTTCCTAATGTCGAACCATCTCTAATGCGTTCCTGGTACTTTGTTGTAATATTTTTATGATATTTTACCTGTACTTAATAGATTCCTTAAACATTTTCCTGTTTGTAATGTCTATTGAGTTAATAAACTGATTTGATTTAAACGATTTTGAAAAAAATCGGTATATTTAGTGTTTAATAAATTGAAACTAACTAACCATCACGCTGTCTCCTCGAAAGGGTAGGCGGAAAGAATGGACTGTCACACTTTTACTGATGCGGCACTCCATCCTTCTCTTTTCGCCCCGCGGGAGACGCGGTGTGATGGGTTGCGAACCTCATAGCCACCAATAGGCATCTCCCGCGCACACTTCGATCGTCCGACACCCACAAAATAAATCTAAAACAAATAATATAAAATACAATGATATGAAATAAAATAACAAAATAAAAATAATTTAACACAAAATGTTCTTTTTAGATGGTGCACATATTGACTATTTAATTTATGTTCCACGAATCCACCGTTTTTTAATTTAGCACATAATGTAATAACACATAATGTTTTTTTCGATGTTGCACATGTTGACATGGACGATCCGGACTTTTGTGTTTATTTAATTTAGGTTACACGTATCCACCGTTTTTTAAATTAGTTGTAATTAGGCACTTTACCAGCAAGAACTTAAAAGTAATATTGAAGAAATTATTTAAATTGTCATTGGAACAAATGAAAAATTTATTTTTACACCTGTCAAAATTCTTTATAAAAACGATAAAACTAATCTAATGTTAACAGCAAAACAGTACAAACGTATTACGTGTCACAATTAACTATTATAAAGTGCGGCACCAGTTAAATTGACCAAAACAATTCACTTTTACACGAAATATCTCCAAATTTACAGGAGCACCACATGAACTAAACCAAATTTCCAAAATATAATCTATATTTTAAATCTATAAATTAAGGTTCGTTATATTGAGGTTTGGGTGGCTAAAAACCCGTTAAAATATTAATTAATAAATTTAGAAATATATAAAGGTTCACTCTGTCATTTATGATTCCACTGTACCATATTTAATATACGAGTACACATGTTACTTAAAACAAAATTTACACATTTCACCAAATGTGTAAATTTCTGTAAAATTACAAGGATTTTTTTTTGCATTATTGTAATTGAATCGGTGTAAAAGGGGTTGAAACTATGAGATACATTTCTGCGAACAAACTCCAGGCTAGTTAAACCTCATTGCGCCCTGGAATAGGGTATAAATGATTAATAACGCTATTTTTTTCAGTTCTGGTCGGCTTTCGTCCCATGCGCGGCGCAGAACAAGGACGCTGTGCAACTCACGCTGGAGCAGATTGACGTCATCAAGAGAATGGTGGAGAAATATCCCAACTATTTTCAGTTTGCTTCATCTGTTAACGGTAAGATTACATTTCTACTAACCTACAATACCGTAAATTATTAATTCAATAGTACATTGCGTTAGGCCAAAATAATGATTAAGCGTATCTAACTAAGCACATATTAGTTTACTTACATCTATTTTGAATTTAAAAAGTGAAATATGAATCTTTCAATAATGATTGTAAAATGTAATAAAAAAACTTTAATATTATAATAATTTATAGTTTTATTAGTTCATCATTATTTTAATGTGCTATTTAGGAATAGTAATTTACGTGATTTAATAACATAATATAGGCGTAGCGTACAGCGATTTAGGAATATGACGTACACCGTAATGATTTTTTTGTGATTTAGGAGTAGAGATTTAGGTATGTTAAAGATTTAGGAATATAATATAGGCATTGCATAAAGTGATTTAGGAGTATATCGTAGGACACAATTTTATTTTTTGTAATTGAGAAATAGAGATTTAGGTAAGCTAGTGATTTAGCAATATAACGACGGCCACAATGATTTTATTTTTGTCATTTAGGAATGGAGATTTAGTGATTTAGTAATATATCGTAGACCAAAATGTTTTTTTTGTGTGATTTATAATCAAAAGTGATTTAGGTGGTGATTTAAGAATATAACTTGAGCCATATTAAGGTTTTAAAATAATGTTTTTAAATAATGAAATGTATATATAATATATAAATATTATGACAAAATAAAAAGTATAAAAACGGTTTTGGCCTCTTTACACCTATTTTACGCCTTTACGCTTATTAACATCTGAGTTCAATAATTTTTTAAATCAATAACTAACTATTTTACCATCACGCCGTCTCTCCGAATGGGTAGGCAGAAAGAATGGACAGCCACACTTTAACCGATGCGGCACTCCATCCTTCTCTTTTCGCCGCCGCGGGAGACGCGGTTTGATGGGTTGCGAACGTCACCGCCACTAATAGTCATCTCCCGCGCACACTTCGATCGTCCAACGTCCACAAAATAAATATAAAACAAATAATATAAAATAAAATAACACATTAAAAATACTATAACACATAATGTTCTTTTAGATGGTGCAAATGTTGTCAGCTAGGCCATCCGGAGCTTTGTGTTTATTTAATTTATATTCCACGTATCCATTGTTCATTTAAATAACTGTAATTAGGCACTTAAAACAATCCAACTCTAGCAATAACTTCAAAATGTTATAAAATTTTGAATTTTGAATATAATTTATTACTCCAAGTATTCATAGTTTTTTTAATTCACTGTAATTAGTCACTTATAACAATCCAAACTGTTCTTTGTTCAGGCGTTCGAATTAACCAGCGATTACTGCAGCAATTGCCAACCGCTTTCTGTACTCGATGTACTTAAGTCAGTGCAATTACCTAAGTGATTACACTGGTAATTGCCACAATGAAGGTACCCGAGGATGTACTTACGGGTGTAACGCGGACTCAATGTATACACAACGGGACGTATAATCTAATAATTTTAGACTAGATTGTATTTCCATTAAAAACATTTTAAAGCTTTTTGCAAGATTAAAATTGCAAACTTGCGTACTTACTAATCATCATGCCGTTTCCCCGAATGGGTAAGCAGAGAGATTAGGGCGCCACTCTGCTCTATTCTGACATATATCTCGAGTTTCCTCTATATTCATACATCGCAACATGCACACATTTTGATTTTTTTTGGTCATGCCACATTTTCCATTTACACTGCTTGAATACATTTTTGCATCATGGATAAAATTAAAAAAAGGATCCCTGAGATGGTTTGGACATATGGAACAAATGGATGAGAGTAGAATGGTTAAAAAGTTGTACACAAGCAGCGTGAGTGGAAAAAGAAGCCGAGGACGACCGAGGAAAACATGGCATGACCAAATTAATCAATTTCTAAAAGGCGGCCACATTCGAAGTCGGAATAATTGACGTGCGTGCATGGTACGATGTATGAATGTAGAGAAATCCCGAGAGGAATGCCAGGACAGAGCATTGTGGTGATTTATCCTCTCTGCCTACCCCTCCGGAGAAATGGCGTGATAGTTAGTTAGGTAGTTAGTTAGTTAGAATACAATTTTTTAACCATTCTTTTCTCATCCATTTGTTCCGTACGTCCTAACCATCCAAGTGATCCTTTTTAAATTTTACCTAGGATCCAATCATCTGAATTAAATTAATTCATTTTTATTCGTTTGGTGTTCTATCACACATAGTTTTCCCGCATATTATTCTCAGTGATCTCATTTTTTTCATCCTTTTTCTATCAATTTCAAGCTTCACTTTCGTGTATAAGGTTTGGCTACTTTGTAACAAATCTAAATTCAAAATTCAGAATAATTTAGAAGCACTCGAAATGAACTATGAATAGTAAAATGGCTTGTGGATCACCAACTAACTAACCAACCATCACTCCGTTTTCAGGAGGGTTAGGCAGAGAGGATGGACCACCACAATGTTTAACGAACACCGTTGTGAACTGTCATCATAGTTTTTTGTTCAAGACTTCGTGAAAGACCTTAAAATTTTTGAAACGATTATTATTTAGAGTTATACTACAGTACTAAATAAATTTATATACGAGTATATAAAAGACTTTATGATACATTACGTAATTTGTTCAGTATCTATTGAATGATAGAAGTCCAATATCCGATAGTTTATATTCAACTCTGTGCCAGATACCGAATGTTTGCTTTTAAAAAATAAAATACCCAAACGTTTCTTTGCCGTTAAATGATGAGGGTTTGGTGTTTATTTGCGCTTGCTCCCGGAGTGAGGTTGAGTAAGTTTCCTTTGGCTGTTTCAGCACACAGCAATAATATAAATCTCACATTTTTTCAGCTACATTTCCGGCGCGATAAGTCGGTCCATTGTATTTGTCTCGTATTCGCGTGCCACCGTGAAGTTACGCAGTGAAGTCAAATAGATTCGTTACAAGGTTCTGAAGTCAAAAACTTTTGGTATATCTGTTCGGCTATTAAGGAAACGTGATCGTAATGATTGCAGGACAATACGCTTGTGCATAATTATACGTTATACGTCAATGGTGGTCTAGGGAACATAAAGCATGGCTCCTAATCCAGGAAACTTGGGTTCGAGTGTGGACACCACTATATTCCTTCTTCATAATAATGAGTGGCTCTATCCTACGGCCTTTCTCTTGGGTACGCTAGGGTATAACTCCATTGAACTGAGGAGGGAAGGATATACAGGAACGCATTTTTTCAAGCTGATTTGGGTTTCTATTGAGAACCCCTATATTCTGAAACAAATAGGTATTTTTGTTCCCAATAGTTACCTGCAAGAGCGCCGACATCAATTATTCTTTGCTCCGTCAGACAGACCAACCTGCCTTTGGTGATGCCAGTAGAAAGAGAAAATCGGACGTTGAATCTTGTCGTCTAGGATTTGGACATTTTTAGTGTCAGTGTGGCAGTGTTCATTAAAAATATAATACAAATTATGGAAATAGTACCTCCCCACTGACGTCGATATATTTAGGATCCTTCCGACATACTCGTATGTTATCTCTTAGTTTCATATCGAATCGTATTTTTGTTTACCGTTTTGTATCCAAATGAGTCGTCTAAATGTTTTTCTTTTGTTACGTCTCATTTGTGTATAAGAAAAAATATGAGATTTCTAATGCTCACATTGGAGATTGTATAGTAAATTTTATTAATCAATCCTTGGTGTGTTAATAAGAATCAAAACCAACCTTTAATTCATATTCTTGCTTGTATAATTATTGATTTTTATTTAAAATGCTGACATGCAGCCAAAGACATATTTATTTTTCTTTGGGCGTGAAATACATTCAAGGTCACTAGAAAAACGTTTTCGTTTATACATACGTTATTTAACAATTAGACTATTAAACAAATGTGACTCGAAATATCATCGCTACGCGGCACATTCTTTGTTGACGCATTTTGAATAAAATGTCACATT
Source organism: Lepidostoma basale (assembly GCA_022606425.2). Lineage (NCBI taxonomy): Eukaryota > Metazoa > Arthropoda > Insecta > Trichoptera > Lepidostomatidae > Lepidostoma > Lepidostoma basale. The sequence continues at coordinate 103,987 of JAHDVF020001067.1, forward strand.
AAAAATTATTTTCGTAAACAAATAATTAAAGCACTAATAATATGTAGTATCGAAGGAAGTCATACTAAAATGGTATAAGGAAGGAAACTCACTTTCCTTTAGGAAAGGCAAGCGATACGATTTGATGATGAATGTGAATAAGTCCAAGGTAATGATTTTCGAAAAAGGAGGAAACATAACAGTCTGCAACATTAGTGTAAACGGTTAAAATCTGGAACAAGTGGATGAATCGCCGCATCATGACGTATGGAATAGAGCTGATACCGATAGAACTAAGAACCTTCTTAGGGTAGCAGAAGTGCAAACCTTACGCTCCATCGCAGGCAAAACCCTCAGAGATCGGATCAGAAATGAAACGATAAGGTCTGTCTGTGGTGTTGATGACGTAGTGAGATGGAGAAGAACCAGAAGGCGCTTTTGGAAAGACCACGTGGACCGCATGGAGAATACAAGAATTGCAAAAATTGTTATAGATGAAAACTCAAGCAGCAAGAGATTACCAGGAAGGCCGCCAAAGAGTTGGGGAGATGGCTGGACATCATCATCACAGGCAGCCCACTAAACTAAGAGGAAGAAGAAGAAGATGAAGTTATTCCGAATTCTTTTCCAAATTACAATGGAACTCCAAAGTGTTAACGCTTAATAATAATAATAATAATATGCTAACTTTTAAAGCGCTGTTTTTGTGATGTAATCACCTCAAGGGCGCATTAGGACGTGTTTTAAAAGTATAGTAGAACAAAGTATAAATGTTTAAATTGGGTATGAAATATGAAAAAGATGGGTTTTCAATTTAGATCTGAAATCTCTCGGATCATTTATGCATCTAAGGTGTGAAGGGAGATTGTTCCAAGCTGATGGACCGGCTACCGCGAACGCTCGATCCCCGAAATTTGTACTGGGGCAACGCTTCGGCTCAACTAATCTTCCTATTGCGGAGGAGTTCGCCGAGCGAAGTGTGGATTTCCGTGAATTTAGGCTGTCCGTTATACAGAGTTCAGATATATAACTTGGTGCCATTCCATGTAGCGCTTTGAAGACTGTCCAGCAGAGTTTATACTGGATTTTTTCTGGACTTTTAAGCCAGTGAAGTTCTTTGAGATGTTGTCTTTGAGATGCTTAAGCCTTCAATAAAGTTCAAAATGTGTTTTCTGCAGGATCTCGAGTATAATATATATATTTTTTAAGGAAACCGTCGTTCTGTTTTGTTTAAGTCCTCTTATTTTGGATAACAGTATAAATTCAAAGCATCGAATGGCTTTCGTTGAGTCACAAATATCACCCATTAAATTACTCGTCATTTTCCAGATATCCTGGAGTCACACGGCGCTCGGCCACGGAAGATAGCCTCTCTGATCGGGGTAGAGGGCGGTCACAGCATCGGAAACTCGCTTGGGGTCCTGAGGATGTACTACGAGCTGGGGGTGCGCTATCTCACCCTCACCCATACCTGCAACACGCCCTGGTGAGTAAACCCTTTACAATCAATTGCTAAGATAACAACGATTTTAATTTAAATTATTTATTGATATTTTTATATGTAATAGATTATATGTAATAAAAATATTAATAAAATATTCAATTTAAAATCACCGTTTTTATGTAGTACTCATATTCACTTCAAGGGAGCATAGGAGTGTTAAATAAATAAAAATTAGGAAGTGTTAAATAAATAAAAATTAAATATGTATCTGATATTCGCCATCGGTAAGAAAATATGGACATGGATGGATGGGAGCGGCAATGAATACGGGGCGGTGGAGGGCTTTGGGAGAGGCCTACATTCAGCAGTGGATGACAGACGGCTGATGATGAAGAAAATATTATCAAAATAAAACCAAAAATATAAATTGAATTTTAATTCAGGTATGAAATATGAATATATGGGGTTTCAGGTTAGATCTGAAACCTGTCGGATCATTTATGCATTTTAAGTATGTGGCGAGATTGTTTCAAGCAGATAGGACAGCTGCAAAGGTTTGATCCCTAAAAATTGTACTAGGAAAACGATTTGGCTTTTGATATTGCGAAGAAGTTCGTCGAGCTAAGTCTTGAATTTAGACAGTTCGTTACACAGAGTTCGAATATATAACTTGGTGCCATTCCGTGTAACGCTTTAATGACTGTCCATCATAGTTTATACTGGATTTTTTCCGGACTCTTAAGTCGGAGAAGTTTTCTGTTAGATGTAATAATATAGAGTAAATAGAGTTTCATTGCTAAAATATGCTACTGTAAATTTATAGTGTAATTTTCCAAAAAAACATAGATCTTAAAAGTAGAATTTAAATCAAGTCTTTGAAAGAATTCCAGCCTGAAATTTATTTAACAAATTATACAGTTTATAAATAACCTTTTTCTCTTGATGTTTAATTTGAATCACTGTTGGCTTTATAAACATGGCGAATAAATACACTTATTAAATGTTTTTAATAACAGTGATGCTTTGGGTCGCGCTTATTATTACAAATTAAATAATATTTAAATAAATAAAAGGGGGACAAACAGCGATCATAGAAACAATAAAATAAGGCTAATTAGATTCTACTATAATATAAATGATGAGAGGAATCAATAGTGCAGATTAATTAATCGAAATCGAAGTTTAACTAATACAAACAAAATATCAAGATATTAAATATGTATAATAATATATTATATTATAAAAAGTATCCTTTAAGTGGCGATGAGGTTCGCAACCCATCACACCGCGTCTCTCGCGATGGCGAAAAGCGAAGAATAGTGTGCCGCATCGATTAAAGTGTGGCAGTCCATTCTTTCTGCCTACCCTTTCGGGGAGACGGCGTGATGGTTAGTTAGTTAGTTAGTTAAGTATCCTTTAAAGAAATTTCTTTTAGTTAAAATAGCAAAAACATAGTTTCGTAAGAACGTCTATTTAAAACCAATGATCTATAATAACCAGAAAAAGTTCCTTAATTAAAAATGACATACGATTGTACAACTTTACAAATTTACCGTCATTTTATGTATTTTAAGTACAGAAGCTTAGTTGTGAAAATTCATCCTAAGCTAAACATATATTTTTATTTAATTGTATTCATGTTAGATAATAACAAAAAAGGAATTGAAATTAGCCGAAAGAAGTGCAGAGTTCACAGGGTGTTAAATCATAATAAGATATTACGTCTTAAATTAAAAGTGTGGTTATTAAAAAAATACGTTTTATCTAAATTTACAAATACACAGTTTTAAATATTGATACATAAATTTACGTTTTCGATCTTGATTTTAAACGTACTGTAAAATACTTGATTTAAATTGAGTAACTTTTTTAATACTACCCAAAATGAAATGGTACATTTATAAAAGCAGTTCTGACTTAAGTATTCGTAGGAAAGAAATGGGATCAGTATTTTATATTTTAAGCTCTCCATTCCATACCTCTCCCTACAAATAAATATAAGTCGGATCGTTATTTTCTTGGACGGACTGAAATGTTTAAAAACCTCCCTACGAATCCCCAAACCTGCAAAATAAATTGCTTGTCTTTGGAAAAGCTTGCCTAGTCCAGGATTTGCAGGGTCTCAAAATCTCGTGTTTGTATTTAACATTTTGATATGGCTTATACGATATCTAAGTCGACATTTTATTTGAGCACTGATATAAAAATAATTTTGATATTTAAAAAATCAATATGCGTATTGATTTTGTAATATGTCCAATTTATTTAAATATATTTAAATATTAGCTTGTAATATGTCCAATTTGTTTAAATATTAGCTTGTAATATGTCCAATTTATTTAAAAATGCGACGGTGAGTGTTAACATTTGAATTTAGTTTCAGATGATATCCGTCCGATTCACGATACTATTTAGTACATATTTCATTATTCCTATTTAATTATTTTAGATCACAATAGATAACGTGTTATTTAGATTTATTGGAAATGTATCATTTATAAAATTGCAAAGTATTAAAACTTTTGCGCTGTTTGCGCTGTTTTGTAAAGCTACTGCAAGGGCGCACTAGGACAAGCCTAACTAAACAATGCAATATTTAATAATCTATTAAATAAAATAAGTAATCCTCATACTTCACACTGATGTGAAGCTATTCCCCGCCAACGGATCTACAACGCTAGAAGCATTATCGTAATAGTTAGCTTTATTTACTCTGGCTGGAATCGCATTGTTGTTACCTTTGTGTTTCCACTGATCGGAGTCAACGTTGCCTTTCCGTTGACATGTAAATCACGCAGAGGTCCAAATATACGCTGGCACTCTCTAGTGTTGAGCCTTAAACATTGTCAAACACAATTTGTATTTTATATGTTTCTGGATTCTGAGCCAGTAAAATTCGTTCAGGCGTGGCGTGATAGACAGTACTTTTGTTGCCCCATAATCAATCGGCGGCAGCAGCGTACATTCCATTACAATAATCTAAAAGTGACACTATAAACGAATTTACGAAGGTCCTTGCTTCATCGATAGGTAAACATGTAACTTTGAAAAATCAATTATAAGTATTGGTTTGTACTATAGTCTTTAAATAATTTTGCTAGTTCTTGGGATGCCACTTAGGCCTTTTAATGTGGTGTTTCCCGTTGCTTTCCACATATACATATTCAACAGGTTATTCAAATCCAATTACTGTAGGTATACACTTTTTAAGCAATTGTTTCTTATGACATGTGATTGGTAAACTGGTCTATCGTCTATTTTATTGTCACGTGAATTTAACCAGATCAATCACAGATTTTTTTCAGTGATCGCTAGAAATAGAACCCGTGTCCTCGGTGTTGCAGTCATAGCTATTGCCACTCTGGCACGAAGGGCGTCTGTGTATATATGTAACTATGTAACTTAAATTTTTATACAAGAAGTTTTTGTGATGAAATTTACGAATAAATATATATTGATTTTTGCAATAAGATTTACTTTTTAGAGAATTATATTAAATAAACACTAAGCATTAAATAAATTTTGTTTTGTACAACACAGAAAAACAAAATCATGATTGTGAAATTGAAGGGGTTGTAGAAATCCCTGAAACACAAGAGTGTCATGAACCCGCTGTTATCTGGATAGATACACATTATTTTTTATCTATAAGATAAATCGCAATGTTACCATTGTCATAAAATTGATATCTTCGAAATTCTTTTAGGGCGGATTCCTCCGGCGATAAACCCAACGTTAACGGCCTAAGCGTCTTCGGAGAGGTAAATATATATCTGATATGTTCCTGAAATACATATATTTGCAACATAAAATATAATTTTATCATGCATCATAAAGCGTTACTGTTTTTATGTTAAAAAAATATTAATTCAAATTTAATTATAATTCAAGCGTAAATCTTCCGAAAGCATAATACAAAAATGACAATTTGTGGTATTATAATGCATTTATGTGTTTGATATTATAATTGATATACTTCAATTAATTGTTATTTTGGTTTAATTGTAACATTATAAGATATAGAAATAAAAAACTTTCTCAAATACATGAGATGAAATCAACACATTTTTGCATTATGCATTCAACATTCTTAAATTATTAAATGCATTTATATGAAAAGTGTATATATTTATAACTTTTTCAAATTATTTAAAATATGTATTTTAATTTTGGGGCGATATAATTGCAGTTGATTTTTTAACACTGTCTAAATTTTATTTGAATTATAACAAAATATTTCAAGCTGTAAGTAGTAGTTATAATTAGCAAATGAAGTTTTATACATTTATTGCGATGATGTGATTTCATCATAACATTGAATATCTCGAAATTTTATTGTATACGTATATATTTTACAAAATCGAAATGCATGTGATGTAACACATCTTTAAATTTAATGTTAAATATGTATTTAAAAATGATTCAAAACATTTTTTTTTTCATTTTTCAAACAACGGGAGAGCACGACATAGAAAATTGACTTCGGGATGGAATTTTGAGGATTGTAGTATCCTCTAAGAGTAGTCAATAGTCAATGAAAGAAAGCGCAATAGTAGGCCAATTGCTGCTAGAAGAATTCCTTTAAACTTTTTGCCGTTGTTTATACTCGTATGTTCGAAATTTCTCCAGTATTTCAATAGCTGGGTGGCTGAGCGGTTAGTACTAATTAGAAATAAATGTATATTTTTAAAGTATATACATATATGTCTATACAGTAGTATATACATATTATTTTATGCCCCAAATTGCCGCACAGAGGCCCTTCGAAGTTCCCCTGTATTAAAAGCGATTCGTCTTTTAAATGAGGTTGCAAAAGAGATAAACCTCTTTGGATGCAATTATGTCGAATTCGTAAATACCCTAACGATAAGGCAGCAAGCAAATAACTGGCTTTTCCTATTCATAAGGTTCTTTGTATATTTCCTTTGATGTTATTTTTTTTCACCCTTTACATCGATTTGGCTCGCGCTGTAATGATTTAAGGAGTTTTTTCAACAAAATAATAATAATAATAATAAATATGTACATTAATAAAAAACGCGTGACTCGGGATTTGAACCGGAGACAGACGGGTTACGAAATAGAGAAGGTAAGCTATCCGCTCAGCCACCATGCTTTTGAAACTAGTGCCGAAATTTATAAAATATAACGCAATGGTGAAAAGATTAACGTTTTTTAAAGAGGAATCTTAGGGGGTACTACAATCCTGTGAAATCCTATCTAATGTCAATTTCCTTTGTCGTGTCCTTGTTAGTGAAAGTGAAACATCGATTTTCTAAAAAAAGAGATCATTTTGACTCCTAAATGCTGTTTTTATCGTTTCTATTATAAAAATATGTTATTTCAATATATTCGGAAGCTTAATATTATTATATAATATCGTATATATCGACTTTCTCATGTCTTATGATTTAATAAATTGTAATAATAATGGTATAATACAAAGAAAAATATGAAAGAAGATTTCGCTACATGTTATTTTACCCGGGGGAATAAATCATTTTCTTTGAGTTCTCTTCTTTCACTTTAATTAATTCTCTAATAAGCATGGCCGATGATGTATTTTGGCGTTCTCGGAATTAATTTCATTACTTTATTCTATCAACAAAATATACGGTATAATATTTCTCCGTCAATTGTATTGTGAAGGAACATGTAGGCGGTATTGGAAATTATTATTATATTCGACAGACAGAAGAAAATTATACGTGAATTTCCGATAGACATGTATACTATATTAACTCCCGCAATAATAATTTAACGCCTTTACACATCTTATTTTTTTAATCACACTTACACAAATTTACATATAATTAGAATATTCCTCCATATTTTAACTCTAACATTATTGAATGAACTACCATTGTAATTGCTTTTTGATACTTATTTAATTAATAATATCTATTTAAAATTTACTAAAAAATTATGTTTTAATCATTAATGTCTGTATTGTATGTAATATAAAAAATACTAGTAGCGAGTCGTAAGATGACTGTTTTTAATTGATAACTAGTGTTATACATACAAACTAATTATTTGCTTGCAATATTTTTGTTGTATGTGAACTTCGCAATGAGTGGTTTAAAACGGGAAGGAGGTTTTTTTTTAGATTAAAGTAATAACTAACTAACTAACTAATTAACCATCACACCATTTCCCCGGAGGGGAAGGCAGAGAGGATGGATCGCCACGATGCTCTGTCCTGGCATACCTTTCGGGCTTCCTCTACATTCATACATCGTACCATGCACGCACATATATTAAAGTAATAAAATGTCAAATTCCCTTAAACGATTCAGATTTATTTTAATTACGAATTTAATGAATGTTTATCAACAAAAACCTTTTTTTTCGCCTTTAAAATTGTGAAAATTGGCAGAATCGTAATTTCTAATACCTTTTATCAATTTGATGAAGAAAGAATGGTAAAAAAATTATATGTTAATAATGTAAACGGAACCAGAAATAGAGGAAGACCGAGGAAAACGTGGCACGATCAAATATATCAAATATTGAATGTCGGCCATGTGAGGAGTCAGAGGAATCGACGCGCGTGCATGACACGATGTATGAATGCGGAGGAATCGAGAGAAATATGTCAGGAAAGAAAAGTGTGGCAGTCCATTCTTTCTGCCTACCCATTCGGGGAGACGGCGTGATGGTTAGTTCGTTAGCTAGTTTTTATCAATTTTACATTCTCAACAAACGAACTGAAGCAATTGGTTTATTCTGTGGAATTATTTCAAGAAAACTTATATATTTAGACAATTTCAATTAAAATTGCGCGTGTTGTATAAATATTGCATAAATGTGTCGGCGAAAATTTATCATATGTACACAAAAGTAAAAATGGATTCAGTTGGTGTATGCGGTGAGAGGAAAATCGGTTTAGCAATAAAACGGTGGAATACGAAATGAGGAATGGTTTTGTAGAAAGTGGTCCGCGAGATGAACCGCCTGGGCATGCTGATCGACCTGAGCCACGTGAGCGCCAACACCAGCCGCGCCGTACTGCGCCTCTCCCGCGCGCCCGTCATCTTCAGCCACTCCTCCGTCTATTCGCTCTGCCCCCACAACAGGAATGTGCCTGACGACATCATCAAATCAATCGTAAGTCCAATTTATTTACTTACCCACAGTATGAATGCAAAATTTAACTTTATATAGGTAATATTAGCAGACCCGACAGGCGTTGTCCTGTCTAAACGTTGGCTTGCCTCTTCCCTCAAGTCAAACAATTTTGCTGATTCTTGTCTTAAATGTGGTAGTTTTTCCAGATTATTTGAACCCAATTTATGGTGCGTATTCCAAACATATAAGATTTAAAAAAAAAAAAAAAAGACTAATATCAAGGATTTACATCAATGATATTAGAATTTTATTTTACAATCTTCAATGTGAGCAGAAAATAGCTCATTATTATGAAGAAGGAATCTGGTCGTGTCCAGGCTCGAACCCATGTCCCCTGGATCAGGAGCCAAGCGTTCTATCCCCTAGACCACCACCCGAATTCATTAGGTTAACCTTCTTCTTCTTCTTTATTTAGGACTGTGTCCTGTTATTTCTCGGAGCCTGTTCCTGGGATACAGGTGTCCAACTGTCTCGCCATCTTTTAGGTGGTCTTCCTGCCGATCGATTTCCTATTGGTACTTTATTTGCGGCTATATTGATCACTTTTTCAGAACATGCTCTTTCCACACGATCTCTCCAGTAGCGTCTTCTCAGTCTACCCCATCGCACGACATCTTCCACATTGCAGATCTTTCTTATTTCAGAATTTCTTATTCTGTCTCGGAGTATCGTTGCAACGTATCGGAGAGTCTTCATTTCTGTGGTTCTTAGGAGACTTTTTGTTCTGATGGTGTCAGCTCTCGTTTCTATTCCATAAGTCATTAGGTTAACCTTTTTTTTTTAAATTTCTTAACAAAACAAAATGTAAAAATTGAAGATTTAATTCTTTAAAAAGTATAACGAAATGCATATATAAGGGTTCAACTGACTAGCTTCACCTTTTGGTATTTCCTTTCTTTTGTTTGACGTGGCATCACTGTATAATTTGCTCGTATATTTGAAAACATATGTAAGAAAGCAAATATACATATTTACAAGTCTACCGATGTTACCAACATAAACAATCTACTCGTGGAAGTCATTTTAAAATGCTTTAATATTTAATACAAAATTTCTGTGAACGCGCTTTTCAAAAGAACTAAAAATATTTTTTACGTATTTCCCAAGCGCAGTTTTTTTTAAACCCATTTGAGTTGGAAAATTAATAGTATTTATTTTTTATGTTTAAGAAAGCCACTTCGCTCAACATTGTTCATTCACAAGAGTGTAAAAACATGTTTTTTCTTTATTTTATTGTATCTTGAATATGATTTGATGATATGAAACTTCATATTTAATAATTGATACGAATGAAAACATCTGTTTTATATGAGTTTTATTAGAATTTATACGAATGGCATGTTTCGTCTGTCTAAGGCATTATCAAATATATTATATTTTTAATCTCTCATATGAAGTACTTAATTTGTGGTGTGACATTATTAAATAAAATAATAATTTATCTAGAAAACACACGTTTTCATTAGTATTGACTACTTTATCTTTCTTTACTAAATAATACTCTTCGTTGAACAAATTTACTGAATACCACGAGTGTATTAATTTGAATAAGAAATACTGAAATATGTTGAACGTTGGCAGTAACGAATAACGTCGAAAGGATAGCTAAGCTCAAATGGTTATGTCCAAACGGTAATTGCCATTGATAGACCAAAGATGGAATAGAAGGGTAGTGGAGTATATACCTCGTGACTGAAGAAGCAGAGGGAAACCACTGGTCTGTTGACATTAGTAAAAATGGCGGTGAAAAATGCACAAGATAAGAATATATATGGAGAATTATAGGGGAGGCCTTTGTCAAGCAATGGACGACATCGGCTGTATAATGTATTTTTTCATCAGCAGTTGTTAGTAATGTAAATATGCTAATCATTAGTACCTTGCTACGTAAATTAGAATAAACTGCAGAATTTACGTTTTAACGTTCGCATACAAAGTCGTAAAATTTCAGACTTAATTTACAAAATAAATATTCATACTGAACAAGATTCTCGTAATTTATATTCGCAGTGTAGAAATTCTTCGCGCATTACGTAAATACGGAGTGAGCTCTGGAAGCTAAAAGGATGTGAACATGCAGCGAGCCGGCGGGAGGGAGAGACGGCGGGAAATATTATGATATTTCCACCTTTCGAAGCATGTTAGTTTAGCTGTAACTAATACAAAAATACGGGATCAGAACTCGGAGAAATTCATACGTTATGCTGTTTCAATAACTCCAAGCACGCAAATATCGCGTACAGCGTAACAGTGAACTAATAATATCACATGGCTGCATCGTATTCGTACTTTTAACATCAAATAAAAAACGTTTCTTCTGTATTCGCCATTACAATGGCGTTATGAACAATGTTTATAACTTTGTAAACAGCACGGGTTAGGCATCAGGCATGTGATAGAGTCGGGTGGAGAAGGTTCCTTGAGGCCCTATGCACCACGGAGGTGTGACAGGACAAAAAGAAGAGAAAGAAGAAGAAACAACCCTAACTTTATTTAAAAAAATAAAATTATAATGCAAACATGTTTCGGCCACAGATGCCCTTCATCGGTGTTTCGTGAGTTTTAGTATGTACCAAATAAATATTGACGAATTCTTTATGAATTAAAAAACACTGTTTTTTTCCACATTTGAGCTTATTTTTCTCGACATGTTTGACAAACTTTAAGTTTATATCGATGATGAAGGTGTAAGCCTTCGAAACATGTTGAGAAAAATAAACTCGAAAATGGTAAAAAACAGTGTTTTAATTCATAAAAAAATCGTCATCACGGAATTTACAGTGTTAAAGCCTTAAGTTTATCTAAAATCTAAAAAAAAAATTAACCAAATTTTCATGTACGAGTATTTGGGTCAGTTTTGACAGATATGAAAATTCACAATTGTATTTTAATTATATTTTTTAATAAAGTTTACACAGTTATAAACATTGTTAAAAATCAATGTTTTCCAATTCTGACTTTATTTTGACAGCAACTTGTACTAGGATAAGTGCATGAAAGAACTAGAGGGCAAAAATAGTGTTTATACACATTCGTTCTTTCGTGCACTTATCCAAATACAGATTAAACAACCACGGGGACATCAAAAACCCTGTTTGACACCTTTAGTGATGTCAAACCATGAAGTGACATCACTAAAGGTGTCAAATTATGTTCAAATAAATATCATTATTACAAAAATACTATAAATTACATTTTATGAATAATTTTAATAAAACAAGGTGAGCGTTTCTCGAAAAAAAAAAACACAAAGTTGGAACGTTAAGTCAATTTAAAAAAAACTTGTTTATTAGGATAATTATTTTTGAATGTTCTTTCACCCCTCGTCCTGTCATGAATTGCGAAACCTTTTAGAAACGCTTTAAATATGGTTAAAAATATTATGAAGTTAAGAGATTTCGAATCCGAAGTTAACAGAACAAAAGCAAATATTCACGGGAAATTCTGTACTTCGTTAAAGTTAAGTCTTCGAGAAATTTTACGGTAACAAATAATTCCGTTTATGTGTTTTTGTCTATCAAAGCTTCCCTTGAACTCACAACTAAGTTGGGCACTGAAGTAAAAGTGAAATGCGAATTTTAGGGAGACTTTGAAAGTTGAACTGCTTTAATCCGCTCGATAGCCGCCGCACAGTGTATCATTTCAAAATTACTCCAGTTTCAATTAGATAGCTTAAACAACCACCTCATGAAATCACTGTCGGGTTATTATAATATGCCACATTGAGTTTTTTTACTGAAGATAGACATAAATTTTAAAGTGTCTGATGTAAAATAATTGTTGTTCAATCATTTAATCCCATAGTCTCTGGAATAACATTCCAATAGTTTAAGCTCCCTGCCACTGAAGATTAAGGTTTTTGAAAACCAAGTGGTGAAATAATCTTTACGGACCGACCTGTTATGAATTAAATGGTCTAGGGGATAGAACGCTTGGCTCCTGATCCAGGGGACTTGGGTTCAAGCCTGGACACGACCAGATTCCTTCTTCATAATATGAGCTATTTTCTGCTCACATTGAAGATTGTAAAAACAAATTCTAAAATCATTGATTTAAATCCTTGATATTAGTTTTATTAATTAAAAAAAAAAAAAAAACATAATATATTTACCAAATATGTAAAGAAGTAATTTTAGCTTCTTTACACATTTGAAAATTTATTGAAAAAACTTTAGGTAGAATTTATCTCCAAAAGAAATTATAACTATAAAATTACCATCTCATTTTTCATTTATATGATACCAGGGTAGATCATTTTCAAAGAGGTTATATGAACATAAAATTTCATGTAAAAATAGAAGCATATTCTCTGAAATGGCGAACCATTGCATTCATTTTTGACCATCATTTTAATATCAAGTATCCATTTTTTTTCGCTTTACAAAAAAAAAAAAATAATAATAATTAGAAAAATCAGAAAATCTAGAAATGAAAAACATATCACCAACAATCAAATTCCAATATTTCCCTTTAGTATATAATACATTAAAGACATTTTTGATTTATAATTCAACGAAAAAACATTGATATTACGTTTCCACTTCTTTGTTTATTTTCTCAATTATGTATGACTCATCGATTATTATCTAAATACGGTTTTTTCAATCTTAATTATAATTGCCTTTCACTAATCGAGCTCTTTTCTATTAATGTTATTTGCTTCCCTGTTTATTTCTCCTAATTATGTTGACTCATCAATATCGAATTTCTGTTACTGTTGAATCTAATTACTGTATTTTCCCATCTTTATTATAATTGTTTACAATAGTGTGTGTAGTGTCTTCCCCTCCGATTTCTTCCCTTCCCTTCCAATGATTTTTTATATAAATTAAGTATTTTTGATGTATTATTTAGTTAATTGAAAAACTTGACGATGCTTATATCGGTTAGCGAAACAGCTGTCGTGACAAAATATAATCAGTTGTGATATTTTTAACAAAGTTTTTTTTATTTAAACATATTTTTCAATAAATCTATTTAAAAATATTCTTAACTACTAGTAATTATCTTATTCACGATTTAGTATTTTTCATTTATCAAGACGTTTATATCGTTTTTGTTAAAGTTTTTTGTCGTCAATCTTGATCGAAATGAGTCACCGTGCGCTATTTCAACTTCCAGTCCGAAGCTTAACCCTTAACATGGCTTCATTATCTCCATAGAACGGAAAATCATTTTATCCTCACTCGGAATGTTGATCTTAACTTTAAATACACAATGTTCAGAAATTAGTGGCACTTTGCACAAGGGGATGAATCGTGTGAAAGAAAACAAACAGTTTCGTTTTGGGTCTCTTTCGCTGTTCTAATGCATTGACACAATAGGCGTAAGCCGTGGACACAGAACGCTTGACTAATAGTCAAGGGACGTGGCTGGAATCCTGAACGTGATTATCCTTCTTAGTCCTGAGGATTTTCAGCTTAGCCCGTGGATCTGATATTATTGATTACGTAGTAAATATCACAGGAGCATCTTTATATTTATGTTTATTATTTCTTGAGCAGTGACGTAATATTATACATTAATAAATTAAAACATATAAAAAATATATTTTTTCTTTGACAATTGATGCCTTAGTAAGGAAGTTACTTACAGAAAATAAACGAGATCTCCAGTGAGTAATGTGTACAGTAATGAATTTTAAATGGCAGTTTTAAAATATAACAAACAAACAAACAAACCATCACGCCGTTTCCCCGCAGGGGTAGGCAGAGAAAATTCTCCACATTCATACAACGAGTCATACGCACGTCGATTCCTCCAACTTCTAACATGACCAACCTTTAAATTTTGATTAATTTGGTCATGCCATGTTTTCCTCAGTCTGCCTCGACTCCGTTACCCATTAACATCATTAACGTATACTTTCTTAACCATTCTTTCTCCATCCATGCGTTTCATATGTCTGAAACAACCCAGCGATCCTTTCATAATTTTGTTCATAATACCTTATTCCGCTCTACATTCCTTTCTTATATCAGCATTTGAGATTCTGTCGTATATCGTTCTACCACACATACGTCTTAGGGACCTCATCTCTACCGTAATTATTCTGCTCTCATTCTTCTTCTGCCAGTTCCATGCTTCGCTTCCATACATTCCTAGTAATGATATTTAAATAAAATAAACGAGATCTCCAGTGAGTAATGAATATTGTGATGAATTTTTACATGCCAGTTTTAAAACATATTACATATAAATATACAATATACTGTAAAAATTAACGTAAATTGTGGAATTAAAAGAATATTTCAAAGTCAAAACATTGTGAACTGTGGGTACATTCACAAAAACATGTTTTTTTACCCAGTTCAAAAGTGGAAATTAAATTGTGTTTTCGAAGAACGATGGCTCAGATATTTTTTAATTGGCTTATAAGCATATCATTAACTAACCATGAGACCGATTCCCCGAAAGGGAAGGCAGAGAGGATAGACCGCAACACTGCTCCGTCCTTATATATCTCTTGAGATTCAGCCCTATGTTTTTGACTTCGAACGTGGTCGCCATTTAAAAACTGATTCATTTGGTCAAGGGATGGTATATAAGTATATTATACGATATTTTCATAACTAAAAGAGTCGATTTAAAGTGCATTTAACTGTCGTAAACAATTTTTTTTTTTTATTAAACATGCATTTTTATCATCTTCTTGTTACACACATTAGAATAAGTCCGTATCTTTTAATTTTATCTAGTATAGTACAATACTTGATTGCTTTTGGTTCACCTTCTTATTTTTTTACCTCATATAAAGTTTTTTTTAAATACTTGTGTGTATATATATATATATATATAGATATATATATATATATATATATATATATATATATATATATATATATATATATATATATATATATATATATATATATACATATACACAATAATATATAATAAGCAACTGAAAACTAACACATTAAAGGACCAAGTTACACCCCAAGAATCAGCAAATGTGTTATACTTTGCTGCACACAATTAATTTCCTTGGATTGAAGATTGAGCCAAGCAAATTAAAAAAATAATTTATTTTGTCTCGTAATTCTAACTAAACAACAATTCACACTGTCGCTTGATAAAAATTTTCCTCCTCCATATTTTCACTCGTCATTTAGTATATCGGTACTTATTTGGCAAAAGGTCCCAACTGCTTTTTTATGAATTTTACAGGAGAGCAAAAATAAGTTTTTTTTACATTATTTTGATTATTTATAAAAATGTTAATTTTGTTCCAAATTGTTTATTTCAAATGTCAATTTACGTAGCATAACGTTATCTACAAGATATATCAGTAACTATATTAAAAAAAAAAAAATTATATTTAAAAATAATAGGGGTTGAATGCAATTTTACATAAAAAAAATACATCAAATAATGTAAAAAAAAGTACAGCTCCAACGTTTTGTCAAAACACAAAGTGTGCAAAAATAATACTGATGGTAGGTATATTCAACTCAATTTCACAAAAAAACGCATCTGGGACCTTTTGCCAAATAAGTACCGATATAAATAATAACTCTCTTTCATTTAACTGTTAAAATTCATACAATGAAGAAGGGAAGTTTGTGTCCTGAAACATGTTTGTGAGTGCACAAAGTGTTGTGATAATATAATACAAAAAGTTATTCAAACATGAATTCACAACACAATGTGATGGCGAATAAATATAGATGAAACAAATTAAAAAAAAATATTCTGAAGTTTTTTTAGTAGTAAATGACTTGTCGGGTTATACTTGCGTGCTGTACTATTAATTCACTATTGTGTTTGGCCTAATGGCTCGAGAAAAATAAATAATAATATTTACCTCATAGTATTTCTAGTTATGACTTTTTACAGTCCAACTCCATAAAACTTATCGATGAATCTCCGGAGCTTTAGCAATAAAACACAGCGATTTTCCGGAATTTCCAATCATAAATTTAGAACGGAAAGCGAGACGTTAAAACAATACAGGACGCCTTTAGTACTGCAGACGTCATTCCGCGCACAAATATGTTTGCTGAACAATTCTACAGTGGCGCATCGGGTCAACTACTACGTAACTAGGCAAAGCCTACCGATGGAGTTGAAGCGCCGTAATGTGATTGGTTTCTATCTGAGAAGTGGTGCATCCAGATCACAGGTACACGATATGTTTTTTAAATGGGGTAAAATGTCTTTATAATATTAGTAATGAACATCACGTGATTTAGCTTTTAGCATATACGAGCATAGCTCGTATGTACTTTAAGCTGGTAATTTATAAAAACATGTTTATATTTTCATTACATTAGACCATTGACTGATAAAACGTTGAAATTAAATTAACAAAGCTGTTGCTATTTCACTTATATTTATTAAATATTTTCATAAAATAAAAATATTAACAACAACACATTTCGGACGTGGCCTACATCTTCAGGTATAAATATATAACTAAAATCTAACCAAATAAAGATTAATTATATAAAGATATATTTAGTAAAACTTACTAAAACTATGGCGATGAGGTTCGCAACCTATCACACCGCGTCTTTCGCGGGGGTGTGGAAGTCCATTCTTTCTGCCTACCCCTTCGGGGAGACGGCGTGATGGTTACTTACTTACTTACTACTAAAACTATATTTTGAAGCTATTAGTCAAAATATTTTGCTTCATAACTAACTAACCATCACGCCGTCTCCCCGAAGGGGTAGGCAGAAAGAATGGACTGCCATACTTGAACCGATGCGGCACTCCACCCTTCTCTTTTCGCCCCCGCGGGAGATGCGGTGTGTTGGGTTGCGAACCTCATCGCCACCAATAGGCAGCTCCCGCGCACATTTCGATCGTCCAACGTTCACAAAATAAATTTAAAACAGTAATACAGAATACAATGATATAAAATAAAATTAAATAACAAAATAAAAATAAATTTAATTGTATCTCAGTAGAGACGAAGACGCAAACTGAATATGGATGATCAAGGTGTTTACAGGACTTATGACCTGTCATTGGTTGGGTTAAGCGCACGCTTTATGTAATTACAACATTCCCCATTCCACCTTTGTTATGATCATGCATGACAAATTTTTGGAAGATGTATATATACTTCAAAATCCATACCTATCTTCACGTGTCAGTTTCAATTATCCATCTATGTAGATTTGGTTGCACTTGTGAATACATTCAAGATTAACTTATACAACCGACCCACTAACGCCATCTATGGAGAATGATTTTCAGCATTTAACAAACTACCTTATCAACACAATGCGAAGGCTGTAGCCCATAAACGCATTGTTTTAGAAGTCGCCAGGAGTATTATTCCATTCTCTATTGAGATACAATTAAATTTGAATTGACCACCCTATACATTCACAAAAATATTTAAAATAAAAACAGTTTAACAAATAATTTTGTTTTTTATGGTGCACATTCCAGCTGGACGATCTGGACTTTTGTGTAAATGTAATTTATATTCCACGCATCCACCGTTTTTTAATCAACTGTAATTAGGCACTTAAAAAATTCAATTCAAGCAAGAACTTCAAATTGTTATCAAAGAAATTATTCAAATTGACATTGGAACAAATGCACATAAAGGTTCGAAAAATCAAGAAAATTTATTTTAACAGCTGTCAAAACTTTCCACATAAACGAAAAACTTTTTTAATTTAACACTAAAAGAGCACAGCGTATGAAGCTCGATAACTAAAAATTATAAAAGTGATATAATTAGGAAATTGAAAATAACTTTGTTTAATCCACTAGTAATAAATAAAAAAAATATTTAAAAAAACATGACATGTTTCCGAG
The DNA here is from genome assembly GCA_022606425.2 of Lepidostoma basale. Taxonomy (NCBI): domain Eukaryota; kingdom Metazoa; phylum Arthropoda; class Insecta; order Trichoptera; family Lepidostomatidae; genus Lepidostoma; species Lepidostoma basale. The sequence goes on from JAHDVF020001067.1 coordinate 122,321, forward strand.
GATACCTCCATATTAAGATGAAGATTGAGGTATCCTCCGAAACATGTCCTGTTTTTTTTTTAAATAATTAGTGAATTAAACAAAGTTATTTTCAATTTCCTAAGTATATTACTATGGAATTATATATATTCCTAAGTATATTACTTGATTATAAAAGTGCGACAACAAAGACATTTTGTAAATAATAAGTTCTTTGGTTACTGATTATGTATGTAATTATGTACTCGTATGTTAAGTGAACGGAATTGACACCTGGGGATGGAGGTCACCTCCGTAACATGTCGTGTTTGATATGTTTTTTTTTTTAATGTTTATTTTGTTAAAGTGGATTAAAAACAGCTTTGTCTTTTTAATCCGAAGGTTATTACACTGTGATTCATTTGAAATATTTAATCAGTCGTACAAGAACAAGAACGCTTGATACGAAAGTTGTATTTTTTTATCTTGTGTGTTCTTTGCGCTTTTTAACTTTAGAAGCGTTGTGTTTGACGTTTTTGTTTTTTCCCCAGAGGGACTCCGGCGGCATCGTGATGGTGAACTTCTACCCAAACTTCGTCAAGTGCAGCGATAATGCGACCCTGGCGGACGTGGCGGGTAAGTTTTAACTAAAGTGCACTATTTATAGCCCGTCACGCTGCGCTCAGAGGGAGACAGGTCAGCTGTAGAGGAGAACTTGCTACTGGATCCGGACTGAGCCCTCTAATTAAATCGCCGGGGTAACAAACAGCTAGGGATAAAGACCCGAACACTGTTGTTTCAAAACAAAAATGGAATGTAGTTTTTGATCAGCGATATTTCGCAATTAATGCAAAACGCGTGCAATAAAACATAGTTGAGCGTAGTTCTGAAAACGTTCGTTTTTCTAGAAGTAACTAACTAACCATCACGCCGTCTCCCCGAAAGGGTAGGCAGAAAGAATTGAATGCCAAACTTTAACCGATGCGGCATTCCATTCTTCTCTTTTCGCCCCCGCGAGAGACGCAGTGTGATGGGTTGCGAACCTCATCGCCACCAAACGGTATCTTCCGCGCACACTTCGATCGGCCAATGTCCACAAAATAAATCATAAACAATTTATATAAATTACTATGATATAAATTAAAAATAATTTAACACATTATGTTCTTTTAGATAGTGCACTTGTTGGCAGTTGGATGGTTAGTTTGTTAGTTTTTTTTATAAATTAAATCCACTTAAGACCATTAAACAATCGTGTTTACTATTATATTGTAAATCAAAGTGTTTCTTTCAGATTAATGCGTCGCATATATTTGGAGATATTGCGCATTAAATCACTGATAATTTTTGAACTAAATCACTAACAACTATTTGTTACAATAAAAAAAACGTAGATACGCTCCACACATATGCATAATTTAAGGTTCAGATATATTGAATTAAGTCATAAGCAATGAATAAACTATTGAAATACAGTTGCAATTAGTTTTTAGTGTAAGCCTTGTGGCCTGTTTCTTAAGAGAGATTGGCCTTTTGCGAGGTGGTCTGCCCGGGGGTTGTTTACCTAAGGGTTGGCCGTGCAATACGATGAAAGAAAGTTTGAATGGATCCATTCTCCTCACGTGTGCATACCTTTTTTGCCTTCCCCAAATTACGACATCCTCGACCTTGCAGATTTCCTTTAATTGCCATTAGTTAATTAGTTATTTATCTTTGAAGCGTGCGAGAAAAAAGTTGAGACAGTTTTATACCGCGAGGTTGCGTGTGTGCAATCTTCCTAAGAAGAGAAAATATAATTTTATAGTATGCAAACCTGTAACGAATCCTCGTAGATAAAGATATTTCTCAACGCTAACCCGGAACCTGCGATATCATCTCCTTACCTCCCTGTAATCTACAGTAGATACCCTAGCTGTTGGTAAAGAGAGAGAGAGAGAGAGAGAGAGAGAGTGCTATGCTTCGGTTAGCTCACACACCTTCCGAAATGTACTTGCGTAGATTAGACGGGCTGAAAAAGCTAGAGAACTGATAGGTGGAAAGTCTTTATACAATATTCACGGCGCGGCGAGATTAGTGGTGATTTCTGGAAGATAAATCTTTCAGATATTCAGGAAACGAATTTATAATTTAAAATAAATATTAAGTCTTGAAAATGGATATGTATTATATTTATAATATTCAAGTAGTTTCAAATTCTTAAACCTTTAATTACTTTTTAACCGCCCTACCTCCAGGTAGCTTTCCGAGAAACATGCAAAAAAAATCACGTTTTTTTATAATTAAATTTAATTATATATTATTTAATTGTTTTAAATTACGAAACGTCAAAAACTCGATCGAACACTTCGCCTGCGCTTTGTAAAACGATCATACTTGTGAAGACTTGTACTCAAGTGGTGTTGGCACACGCGCGTATCGGTAAATATGACTTTTTTTGAAGCGTGTACGTGATACGGGATAGCGCAGAATGGTACAGTCAAAGTGTGTGCAACACGTACGTTCATATGCATAGGGTAGTTAAATGCCTTTCTAGTTATTTTCTTAAATGTAAAATAATAAAAAACTTTTTAAATTGTATTTTTATCTTTTAATAAAAAAATAATGTTAACGATGTAAATGGAACTAGAAATAAAGGAAGACTGAGGAAAACGTGGTCGGATCAAATAAATCACATATTGAATTTCGGCAACGTGAGAATTCGGGGAAATCGACGTGCGTGCATGACAAGATATATGAATGTTGAGGAATCAATAGAAGGATGTCAGGAAATAGCAGTGTGGCGGCCAATTCTTTTTGCCTTCCTCTTAGGGGAGACGGCGTGACAGTTGATTATTTAGCTTTATTTATTATTATATTTCCTAATTGGTTTATTAAACGTAAACATAAATATTATCCGCATTGAAATAACAAATATATGACAAAATATTTTAAAACGTAAATTGTAAATATATCATGAGATACGACGTTGAACATTACGAATAACATGTCTTGATTATTGTAAAATTCGGATCGGGTTTTGGCACGCTTAGACGCATTCTGGAAAACGGTTTTAAGATTTATAAACCGGCTGAGAAAAAATACAAATAAAATGCTAAAAGAATGTTATATTTAAAATTTATTCAAAATTCAGGAGATTTTTTATCCAACCAACAACAACGAATATTGCTTTTAAATGTACACAGTAAAAATAAGATGCATTCTTACGTTTGCTATGTATTAAACACTTACCGAGTTATCGTTTCATTTTCAGTTTTAATAAACATTAAGTTGTACTAAAGCAAGTGAAATTTACTTAATGAAACCAAGTTAATAAAGGTTTTATTAAAAAATAAACAGGCAATCAAAATTTCGTTTAACGTCCGGCTTCCGGAGGAAGTGATTATATTTTAGGCGATAAAGTGAATATATTTAAGGAAGGCATTTTATTTTTATTTTGTGTTTATATTGATTTTAAATATACATACAAATACATATTAAATGATAATTCAACGTTCAAGAACATCATTACAATTAAATCGGTTTACTACTCGAGCGTCTAGCCTAGCTTATAAATAGTAAAAGGAGTAAGTTTTGAGAAGAAAACTCCTCACGTCTAAACACCCCTTTGAAACTCATTTTTAATGTTTTTACGAAATATCTTTACATACGTTTTTTTATAAATACTTTTATATTGCTCGACTGTTAAAATAAACTGGAAACTTCCATATTATATCAATGTGATATTAAAATGAGTACAGCTTTGATATTAAAAAAAAAACTAATAAACTTAATGCAACAATTATATATTTACTTCATAGACCACAGTTTTATTTACTTTTCTTGATACTTGGCCTACCTTAATTTTGTATTTTTCAGATCATTCCGTTTCTTTAAAATTAGGTTACAATATATAAACACATATTTTATTTATCTTCAGTAATCTGAACATTGGCATTTTAACTTGAATTATTCAAAAACATATCATATTATGTCCTTATTTAAAAAAATGCGTATACCAAACAATTATTTATATTTCATAATTCTTAAACACGATATTGTAAAATCATAAATTTTTGACAATGATGAAAACCTACATACGCCCGGTTCCAAAAAGATTTTATTTGTTTTAAGATATTGTAGTTTCATTGAAATTTGTATTTTGGTATTTATTTGATTGTTCAAATTATTTTGATGATATTGAGGTAAACAAGTGATGATTTTTTTTAATGAATGAAAACATAGTTAATTCTACATTGATGTTTATTTTTTCTCGAACTCTCAAAAGTTTTACAAATTAATTACCGGGAGAAAGATATTAACTGACCAAAATTATTTTCGATTTGTATGTGCAAAAGTATTATAGTTGCTTTTTTTATTTGCCTGCATCATGTTATGAGATGCAATTAATATTCTACAACATAAACTTTTTAAAAGTCTTATAGAAATATGAAGTTTTACATTGTGCATGTAACAATCAATGTATAATATTACTGTATTATTCTCAGATAAAATAATAAATACAAATTGAATTTGGATAACAATAGTTAATATAACATTTTACTAAAATGATAAACAAACTTTAAAAAAATGTAAGTGACAAAATTAAGAGATGTTATTAAAAGAACAGGTTTCTTATATTGTCTTATATTTAAAGAACACGTTGATGTAAAAATACAAAAAATGTGTTATTCATGGTAATTTTAAATGAAATTTTCAAAATCACTCAAACACTGTTGAATATGCGATAAAACAAGTTGTGAATCAGTGAACTCGCGATTTGCATCAAACTGTTGGAAAATTAGTTTATGCAAATGTAATGATCATTGAAATGAATTTCTTCACCGCGTCAGGGGAAGCACCTGAAAGCCGGTCGTAGCAGTAGCAGTCAGTTAGTGAGCGGAGGTGTGGGTATAGCCATTAGCAGTTAGCAACGAAAGTCTAGTCATGTCGAAATTGCTAAGTTTATTAAGACTAGATTATTGGATTTGTCTTATCTAATTTCGTGAAATAATATTTAACGTACCCTTAAGCGTAATGAAATTTCAAACAAAAACAGAACAACGAAATTTGCTCTATTTAACCCTCCCATATCTACGGAGTGGAAACAGTTTTTGTTTAATTGACAAATTAATTATTCCAGAATTATTGGACCGAACTTCGTAACTCTAAGTGCTAAAGTTATATTCGCACGAAATATTATACAAATTATTACGATAGTTTTGTTTAACATTTTACTTACTATGCTATCCAAATGATGCCGCGTTAATAGCCGAGTCTGAAGATGACTTGCAAAGAATGTTGTACAAATTCCACACAGTATTACAAAGGCTTAATATGGCTATATCAGTCAGCAAACCAAAAAGTCTCACTATATCTAGACAACCTACAAGATGTAAGCTGACTGTTGATGATATACCTGTGGAGCAAGTAATGAGCTTCTGATAACATATTGAGGAGTAAATATCTGCAAACATAATGACGTTTATACCGAAGTACGAGAATAAGTCAGTAAAGCCTCGGCCGTGTCAGGTTGTCTGAAGAATCTGGTCTGGAAGAACAATCACAAGCGTATCGACAGTAATATTAGAATTTATAAGACCTATCATGAAGTACGCTGTAGAGACGCGGGTCGATATTGTGCGAACCAAGAGTCTACTAAGAACTTCGGAGATGAAGGTTCTCAGATCAATTACTGTAAAAACTCTCCGAGATCGTGTCAGCAATGCAGACATAAGAAAGACTTTTCAAAATAGAGTAGATCCAGAAGAAGATACTGGAGGGACCATGTAGCCCGAATGGATGGTGACAGACTCGCATATACAGGCTCTTATAAAATCCCCTCCGAATACCGCCCACCTGGAAGACTGCCTAATAGATGGAGGGACAGCTGGACCTCATCATCCGACGATACATGATTTCTATGTCACAGATCGTCAAATCTATTAAAAGAAGAAGAAGACTTATTTTGAAACAAATTAAATTTCGCGTAAAATTAAAAGAAACAAAGAAATCATGCGTGAATTATGTAATTGGGAATACTCAAGGAGAAGGAAAAAACTTGTTGGAAAAATCATTGTCAGAGTGTGATACGCTATATGGACGTGTCAGTTCACCTCGGTGCTTACCAATCCGGTGAAACAGCAAAATGTTTATTTATTTATTTACTCTTCTAAAAATAATCACAGATAATCGAAGTTTTAAAGAGAAAAAGGCTGGTCATAATTTATTGTTTCTTGAACAATGATGCAAAACTCCATATTAAATAATTTATACGAATGAAAACGTCAGTTTTCTAGAAGTTTTATTATATTTTATGGGAATGACATGTTTTGCCGTTCTGAGGCATTATAAAATGTATTCTTTGATAATACCATAGAAGGGCGAAACATGTCATTCCTATAAAATATAATAAAACTTCTAGAAAACTGACTTTTTCATTCGTATTAATTATCTAGTATAATATTTATATTTCATAATAAACTAATACAAGAAAAACACATTGAATTTGTGAATGACATGATTAACCTGTCTAATAAATTTGATAATGCCTTTGCAAGGTGAAACACAATATTCCCATAAAATATTATTAGACTTTTCAGTTGTATTAATTAATCACACATTTCATAATGTACTAAAACCACAGAGTAACTACCAAGCATCATGTAACGATGATCAATAGTTGCTATTCATACTGTATAAATTAAAAAAAAACTTATATGAACGAAAACATCTGTTTTTAGAAGTGTATTACATTTAGCGGGAATATAATATTTCGTCTTCCTAAGGTATATAAAATGTAGTCACTAACGTTACACGTGTCATATTTAATTTTGCCTTAGCAAGGCGAAATATGTCATTCCTATTAAAAATATATTCAACTTCTATAAAACATGTATAATTTATTTGTTTCTTGAAAGATGATGTAAAACTCCATATTCTATCATTAACATGTTTGAAAACGTTTGTTTTCTAGTAATTATGTGTGAATGAGCTGTTTTGCCTGTCTAAGGCATTATCAAATGTCTTAGACAGGCGAAACATGTCATTCACATAAAATATAAGAAAACTTCGTATTAAATTAGCATCAATTATTTAATATGGCGAGCTAGAGTTGACAGGGAACTGTTATCAACTATCAAGGTTCGAAAGATTTCACATCTGGGTCATATACTGCGTGGGGAAAAGTACCACCTTCTCCATCTGATATTAGAGGGAAAAATTGAGGGACGCCGAGGGCCCGGTAGGAGATAAATGTCCTGGCTGCGAAACGTGAGGGAGTGGACCGGCATCCGAAGTGTTGAGGAGCTGTTCCGAGCGGCGCAGGACAGGGACAGGTTCGCAGAGGCGATCGCCAACTTCAGGGCACTTGAAGAAGAATAAGATTTAATATAGAATTTTACAGTGGTATTCGAGAAATAATAAATAAATAATAGTGTTTTTCCAAGGCTGCGCTTTGAACCCCTATACTTATTGTTTCATCTCGGATATTCGACAAAATAAGCGAGTTCGCAGCCTAACTATACCAAAGATTAAAAGATTTTGGATATTTCTCTCCAAACAGTAGAATGTTGCTTGATTTATTAATTCCAGAGAAAATTTATTATTAAAGCTTGGAGGGTAATAAAACTAAACGATGTTTGTAAAACTATGTTACGATTGTACACGAAAGTGGGTTAAGAAATTAAGTGTAGTTATCCGGTTAAGTCCGCTAAAGCAATTCTAAGTCGCCCCCCCCCTCTCCTTGCCTCAGCTGGCCCAGCAGCGCACACCACTCCGTTTTATTCAAATTTGGGATAAATGATAATACAATAAATGTTAAGCTAATTTCAAATTAAAAAAAATAATGATGACGGCAACGTGAGGAATGGGAGAAATCGACATACGTACATGACACGATGCATAAATGTTGAGGAATCGAGAAAAGTGTGTCAGGAAAGAACATTGGTGATCCATTATTTTCTGCTCACCCCTTCGGGAGACGGCATGATGGTTAGTTAGTTAGTTTATATATTGTTATTTATCAAAGGCATTTTTACAAAAAATTATAGAAGCTATTTGTCTTTTTTAATAAAATTAAATTTTTTTATAATGAATACTCTAAATATATATTTTTATTAGAATTCCAACATAAAATTTTAAGAACTTTTTATTTTAGAATAATCAAGGATATAATGACATAATCATATTTTCATAAAATAAGCGAATGATTTTACTGAAATCTCAAGATGAAAGTCCATTTTCGACAGACTGGTCTAATTGCCAACGAACCTGGTTAAACCGGTCGCTATTGAAATAATCACAAAAGTGGAAGGAGTTAAAAGATATCGTTTTATTTAATTATTATATATAATGAATCCATCAAGAGATTTCAGTAAAATTATTCGATTATTTTTTTTTTTGTATACAACAGGTAGTTTGAATCCAATTATTCTATACAATATAATTTTTTTAAGCTATTACGTATATTGATTTTCTTCACATGTGATAGGAAACTAATGTATCACCATTATATTGTCACAAAAATTCTACACCAGACAAATGACAGTGTGCCATCGCTGGGAATCGAACCCAGGACCTTCGTTATGCCAGTCAGAGATCTTAACACTCTGCCATGAAGGTCGTCGATTTGTCTAAAGTTTATATGATTAAAATCCATTATTTTATTATGTTGCATCTATTGATTATTAATGAAAATACGCTTGCTTTGTCTATTTTACGGTGATTTTTTAATTATATTGAAAAATATATAAATACTTGAGATTGACAATGCCCCTTGCAAGCCGAAACAAATTAGTTACAGCGGTTTATATATTTTTATAAATAAATGAATAAAATCACTGTTAAATAGATAGAGCAATCTCTCTCTCTCTCTGGTTTCAATCCTGGGATTGGTTTGAAACAATTTTCTCTATTATTCTCTTCCATTCTTCCCTGTATTGTGCTGCTCTTTTGAACTCTGCATATGATGAGCAGCGCACGTCCACCAACACGTCCATCAGGTACTCTCGGCGTGGGCGTCCCCTAGAGTTTGTCCCCTCGATTATAACTTCCATTATGGCATGCAAGAAGGCCATCTTGTCGTATTACATGGCCGATCCATCTTGCACGCCTTTCGGACAAGGTCCTGAGCAGGTGCCTTCCTCCTTCGATTCTTTGGAGAACCTCCTCATTTGTAAAGTGGTCTCTTCAGGAAATCCCTAATAGTCTTCTGTAGGACCACATCTCAAAAGCCTCTAGTCTCCGTTTATCTCTTTCGGATTTAGTTTACATTATAATTTATAATGGAGCTTTATAAAATAAAAACCACGACCGTCAATAAATTGCATGTATTGTTCTATAATACTATTTATCTGAAGCTGACTTCATAAAAAGATCGCAACATTGTTACTAAATGAAAATGCCCCGGTCCATTAAAATAAATGGAAACACTGTGTACTGGCCGGGCGATAGTACATGGGTCGCAAGAAACTGTTTATCTCAGCTAGTACAGCTTAGAAGCAGGCCCGGGTTGGCCGTAAATTCATTTTTTCAACACTCAAGCACGCTGCTAACGGTTACACTTCTAGCCAGGATACATGGAGCGATCATTTTACGTAAACCCCGGTCCCTCTACGATGCTGCACAGAATCTGCAACATACAATAGGGCTTAGGACAAACAATGGAAAATATCGTTGCTCTGGACCACAGCAACTACTTGAGATTTATTTTAATCTGTTATATTACGAGTATTTTAGAGACCAAATGAAAAGCAAAAAATTGTTAACTGTTAGAAAATAAAGAAAATAAAATTTGTATAAAAAAGTGAAAAGATAATATTATCCAACATGTGGGGTCATAGGTAGCAACAGATATCCTAAGATAGAAGAGGTTGAAAGAGTTTAGAAGAGTCATTGGAGTAAAATTGGATGGAAATAAGAATAAATTCTATTCCCAGAAAAACAATTTACACCTTCGTCTCTATTGAGATACAATTAATCCTGATAAAAAGAAGAAATTATGTATGGAAGCGAAGCATGGAACTACAAAAGAAGGATGAGAGAAGAAAAAATGCAGTAGAGATGAGATCCCTTAGACGTATGTGTGAAAACGATTATGAGTTTCAGATGCCGATATTAGGAATGAATGTAGAGCGGAAGAATGTATTATATTATGAACAAAATTATGAAAGGATCACTGCGTTTGTCATTGGTGAAGAAAGAATGGTTAAGAAAGTATTCGTTAACGATGTGAATGGAGTAGGGAGTCGAGGAGGACCGAGATAAATACGGCAAGACCAGAATACTCAAATTTTAAAGGTCGGTCGTGTTAGAAGTCGGAAAATCGATGTGTGTGTATGAGCTCTATGACTGTGGGAAAAGCTAGAGAGGTACGTAAGTCTGTATATATAATATTATAGAAGTCTATGAAAAAACTTATGTGTAAAAACTTGGTGAATTTTACTGGAATCAACATAATATTGTAACTATGACGAGGACTGTAGAATATCTTACATCTTTCTAAATTGTTTTTCCTTTTTTGAATTTTTATGGAATGAATTCAAATAAAAGGAAATAAAGTCATCGATGTAAAGAAGCTTCACTTCAGTACCTTAAGTATTATGTAGGCACCCTGAGGGCATAATCAATCATTCTTCTTGTCAACTCAAAGAGCAATCATTCACGGAACAATTTAGCAAGTTAAAATTCCATTGTACCCAAACCTTAAGTTTCCCACTTACTTTAGTCTAGGACACATATAAAATTATCACGATTATAGAAAGGAAAAGTAGTTAAGCACAAAAATTTAAATACGAGTAGTTCGTAAATACCCTTTCCACTTTTAGTTTGCCAAGCTCCCAATCACAATAAAAAATTTTCCAGTAATTTTCAAATGAATTTATAAACTAACTTATAAATATACAATATATTATTTTATTACTATTAAAAATCAATTATTCCCCACAGTTATTAGTCCCTGTAATTTTTTTGATAAGTCATTATATTTTATTGTATTGATTTGTAAATACTAGTTTTTTCCCCACTGTTTTTAGTCCTCATAATTTTTGAGATTAGTCATAATATTATACGAGTATCTATATGTGAGTATAATGAGTCATTCTAAATTTATATTATTCTTATATAATACTTTCACCTGGAGATGGAGGTCGCCTCCGAAACATTGTCGTGTTTGAATATTTTTATTATTATTTTATAAAGATATTGAATAAACTAAAGCGTAAAATATAAAGTCCCGGTAGAAATCCAGTTCGTAAAATTTTATTAAAAAAATACTTGCACATGCACAAATACACAATATTTAAAAGAACTAATTAACTAACCATTACATCGTCTTCCCGAAGGGCAGACATTGGCAGAAAGAATTGATCGCCACACTGTTAATTCCTGACAAACTTTTCTCGTTTCCTCACACATCGTGTAATGCACGCACGTCTATTTATTCTACTACTCAAGTGTCTGAAATTTAATATTTGATTGACTTGATCGTTTACCTGGGCCTTTCTCTTTTACTAATTCAGTTTATGTAATTCACATTTAAATTTGTGTTACCATTCTTTCTCCATTGTTTATTTTTATGTGTATAAACCGTCTTAATGATCCTATCATTATTTTGTTCATAACAGTTTCATTCGCTTCTTACACATGTATTTGACATTCTATCACATACAGATTTATTACACATTATTCTAAGAGATCTCATTTCCACTTCATTTATTTTTACTTTCTTCCTTCTTTACCATTCTTTATTCATTCATTTTGGACCAGTGACTCTCATTACAATAAAAACATTACAAACAATCCCCCCTTACCCATACTATTAACACCAAATATTTAAATATGTTTGCACATTATGACGCCTTAGTAAGACAAGACATTTCAAATCTCAATCATTAAATTACATGTATACTTAAATATAATGAATTCTAATTGTCTTTTAACAATAAAAGTTCCTTTACATTTTACTCGTATATTTAAAAATTTGATAAACTTGATGCGTTTACAGAATAAACATGTTATATCACATACGAATCACAACATGTTTCAGAGGTGACATCCTCCATCAGGATTGATTAGGTTCCATCCATATATTGTTATTAATATTTTTGTTCAGTAATAAATGAAAATGGATTCAACAGTGTTATTAATCAGTTTTAATTTGAATACTATTTTATACACTATTGAGTATATTTTAACCACTTTATTGAGTTAGTATTGCTAACAGGTTTCACTCTGTTGCGATCTTCCTCAGGGCTATACACAAACTGAGTCTGAGAATCAAGTGAAACATTTTTTTATTTTGAGTACATTTTCTTGTATACATTTTGCGAAAATAAACCTCGTAATTATTAAATAGTCCATTGTTATCGCCGAAACTCTATGATACTTCCAACATTATTATTGTTAAAATTTAAAACACCGTTATAATATCACAATTTATATTCACTGAGAGTGTCGCGACATCTGTTTCGTCAACCGATGTTGGCATCATCAGGTGTTACAATAAACTTTGTTTTTGTTTGTTTGTAAATTTTATTGTAACACCTGATGATGCCAACATCGGTTGGCGAAATTATTAAATAAACGTGTTTTAGATAAGCAAAATTCATGATTCAGATTTCGAACTATTTCGTATATATTTTTAACGGTTATAATTGATTGGTATATCCAATATTTAAACAGTATTTTCATAAATTAAAACACTGTTTTATTCAACTTTTGAGTTTATTTTTCTCGACATGTTTCGAAGGCTTTTACCTTTATCGTCGGGAGAACGATATAAACGATACATTTTCGTTTGCTAGTTTATATCGTTCTCCCGATGATAAACATGTCAAGAAAAATAAACTCAACAGTGAAAAAAACAATGTTTCAATTCATAAAAAAATCGTCATTATGGTATTCCACAATGTTAACGGCTTAAGTTTATCTAAAACCAATATTTAAAGGCTAAACCCCTTCTTCCACTGCACCGTCGCTTTGTTCGAAGTTCTTAAATGGAAAACTTTGCGCTGGCTGACGCCTGAATGAGCGCCACTGATTTCTTTTCCACTCTTTTACTCCTTACAGCATTCCGAATGTTCTCCTTTGCCGTAATGCGGCTGGAAACACTTAGTTTGAGCGGTATGTACAATGGCCTTACTAGAGCGCCTTTCCGACCGATTTTGCCGCATCAGGCGACATAGAAAATTCTCCACAATAAAACAAAAACGGATTGTCGTCAAGAATTCATTTTATTGCCTACAATTTTTTTTAAAGGTTCAACGACCTTATCTAAAACTATATTAATTTGTGGAATCATTTGAAATCGTCCTAATAAGATATATATTTTGGAACGTTTATGCTTTTGTTAAAACAAGTATTATGAATAAATTTAAAATTAAAAGTTTACCGAGGAAAACGTTGCACGAACAAATAAATCAAATATTGAATGTTGGCCACCTGGGTAGTCAGAGAAATCGACGCGCGTGCATGACACGATGTATGAATGTTGAGGAAGCGAGAGAAATTTGTTGGAAAGAAAAGTGTGGTAGTCCATTCTTTCTGCCTAACCCTTCGGGGAGACGGCGTGATGGTTTGTTAGTTATTTAGTTAGTTAGTTAATTTAATGTTCTTATTGGGGTTCAGGTTTTAACTTACAACAAAGGAAATAAGACTTGACGTTAAATTTATTTGTTTTTTTTATAATATTTTCTTTATTTTTAATTGGTTTTTTATTTTTTGTTGCATACTAAGTATATACGAGTATAAAAAAGAAACATTAAACATTTACAACACAAAGGTATGGCGAACATAGAAGAAAATATAAGATTTTAATTTCTAAAACCTTTCGTAATTATGATCCTGTCCTAATAGTGGAAACACATCAAAATGTTACAACAATATTAAAGCCTTTTTTTATTATATTTTATGGGAATGACATGTCAATACATAAGTAATTATCAAATGATCATGCCTTAGAAGGGCGAACATTATTTGATAATGTCTTAGAAGGGCGAAACATGTCATCCCCCAAAAATATAATAAAACTTCTGGATAACTTTTTCATTCGTATTAATTATTTAATATGGAGTTTTACATCTATGTTCAAGAAACAATTAATAATATTAAAGCCGGTTCACAAAGACACATTTAAAAAAGCGATTATTTCAAATGCTTTTTTAGAGATTCGGCATTTTGTTGTTGAATTAATCGCAGACTGTTTCCCCACAAACATGCGGTGCAAATTCGGCTTAAAGATCCACCCGTTGTATACGCTGTAGCCACTGTATTAATGATTCCGCTCAGGTGGCGCTACACCTTATGCGTGCATGTGCGTGCATAGCTAACTACGGCGACCTATCTCCAGGGGCTAGGATTATCTCGCGAACACATGTGGAAGAGGCTGATATATTATATTACGCGAGAGGAACCATAATATATCTGTACATTAAAGCTAGCACTATATTTCACCCGAGTTGAAAAACAAGCTCAACCTTTGACTAACGGCGTGGTTCAGTTGCTACGTTACTGGTGACGTAACGTCTGTGAACACTTTTGTGTGAGTGTTGATAAATGACACATAAGTATTTTAGCCACAACGTGTTGTGGATTGTATTTATCGGATCGAACATTAAAGAGAACTACTGCGTTTTATTATTTTCAAACATTTTATCCGCAGAATTACGAACAGATTATGCCAGAGATAGTCAGGTAGATGCGGGACGGATCTATGATATAATATGTTACTGTTGAATTTTGGCGTATCCTTGGGCAAAATAAATAACAAGTCATGATGTTTACATGACAACTGCTGAACATAATTGGTTCGGAGATTGACGTCTTTCATATTAGTTTTTTAGAGTGTATCTTGTCTTCCTAATATCGAACCATCCTTCATGCGTTCCTGGTATTATTTGTATATTATATTTTATCTGTTCTTAATAGAAGCCTTAAACTATGATACAATTTTTGTTTGTAATATCTTTTGAGAAAATAAACTGATTTGATTTGATACACTGGTGTAATTAAGGATAATTTATTTTATTACTTTTAAAATTTATAACACTGTTATATTATCACAATTTATTTTTATTCACTGAGAGTGTCGCGACAGCTGTTTCGCCAACCGATATTGGCATCACCTGGTATTACAATATAGTATATAATAAACTCAATAAACTAGTTTATTATTACACCTGATAATGCCAACATCGGTTAGCGAAACAGCTGTCGCGACACTCAGTGAATAAAAATAAATTGTGATATTATAACAGTGTTATAAATTTTAACAGTAATGATGTTAAGGTATCAGTGTTTCGGTCAAAACAATGGACGATCATTTATTTGGAAAACTTAAGACATTAACACTGGAATTCTACATTGACGATTTCATTATGAATTAAAACTTATTGTTTTCTATTTCTCAGTTTATTTTTTTCGACATTCTTTTTTTCCATGTTTTACAACCTCACCATTGGAGAACCATTTAAACGATATTAACAGTTTATATCGTTCTTTCGATTATTAAAGTTTAAAACCTTCGAAACATCTCGATAAATATACTCAAAGGTGGAGAAACTGGATTTTAAATTATAGAAAACGATAATTAAGAACATGAGAATATTTAAAGTTAAACAGTTCATTAGATTGAGCTGTTTTTATTTATTAGATAAGTAAAATTTTGTAAAAAATATCCACCCGAAATACAACAAATTATTGTAAGATTTAATGTTGTATAATAACTACAATACCACCAAATAAGTTACTTGAAATTCATTGTTCGACTTCTTGGGAAATCCGAGAGCTTTTATGTTGTCTGATAAAGATTAAATACAATGTAAAACGATCTGATACAAAGTTTTCTTCGTAAATTTGAGAATCTTTGTCCGATTCCACAGTCTTCGTCTTTGGTTATTGTTTGAATGGAATAGTACATAAAATAACTTTTAAAAGGAGTAATGAACATTAACTATTACGTGTTTTTACTCGAAAAAATCTTAAGTGGGGTAAAAAGATAAAAGAAAACAAATAATTGCGAATCATTGTTGGCTGAACAATGATGTTATGTTAGTAAACAAATTTTACTGAAAATGCATTTATTTGGCAGTTATGACCTTCAATTATGAATTGTAGGATGGTAATTATAAAAGTTGCAAGAGTTTGAAACATAAAACAAAAAAAATATGTATATTTGTTATTATACTCGTATATGTCATAGACCACGGATGGCATATCTAGGGTGCTGTTAAAAATATACTGTATTATTCAATCACTTTTCATCGTTGCACAGTTATTGGCCTTTATGTATATTAAAATATTTACTTTAATTTTTCTTAAAGGCGGCATGTGACGATGTATGGGAAGATCGAGAGATATGCTAAGAAAGAGCAGTAGTATGGCGGTCTATTCTCTTTGCCTACCCCTCCGGAGAAACGGCGTGATGCTTAGTTAATGTGTAAAACAAATTGTGATCAAAAACTCTTTTTTTCTTGGCACCTTTGTAATGTCCAGCCCTGATATGTCAATAATATTTTTTTCTTATTTCTTCGTTTCCTCACTACCAAGTGATCCATGGAGCTACCCGTGGCTATAACAAAACGCCTCCAATCATTTCTGTTTTGCACATCCCGCACCGCTGAGGAGAGGTCTCCTCCAGTCATCTCCAATCTGGTCATACCAACGCACAGGAGATCTGCTTCTTCTTCTTTTGTCTGGAACACCTCCTGTGACAACACTATTTTCCAGATTGCTTAGCTCTCTCCTGGCAATGTGACCAAGAAACACAATACTAATCTACCGAATATTACAGATAGTAGTGTTCTTATTTGTCCATTCCATAGATTTTCATGGGAAAGTAGTTCAATGGTTTCTTCTTGCCTTCTGCAATACATAAACTTCCATTCCCAATCAAATAAAAAGTTATGTTTTTTCAAATGTATGTTTTTCTAAATTACAATTTTTATTTTTATTTTTTAAATATTTTCATCATGTATTATTATTATTCTTCTTCTTTCTGTGTCTTGTATGCCTCATGGTAAGGACCTGGGGAAAAATATCCAGAGTGGTATCCCCTTGCCTTCTCTGGAGGATTTTATGTCGGGGTTACCTTCCCTTAGCTGGGTGTATCCAGTTTTATGTCGCTAGAAGCTCGCCATTCGTCCTCTCTCTATCAGCTATGGCACTAAATAATATGTGCCACATTGCCCGGAGTTCGCGGGTTCTTTAAAATACCTCTCGTGGACGCTAGAGAGTTGGACTTGATAGTAGTGTTGCTGTTGTAAATGCAACATGGCGCCTTAGGACATTTTGTAGAGGCTTATTTTCCAGTAAAACATACCCCACCGTAGCTCTACTACCCTTTAGAACCCCTTATTATTTTTTTATATTATTTTTTAGTTCTAACTGTTAAAAAATAATTGTTTGTACCTACTTACAACAAATAGCCCAGGTTAATTTGTAAATTTGAATTATTGTATCTAATTTTAAATGCGATTTTTATTAGTCTTTCTTTGTTTAGTTTTTATTATATTTTTACACCTGAAGATGGAGGTATCCTCCGAAACATGTCGTGTTTTTTAATTTTTTATTAAATAGTGGATTAAGCAAAGTTTTCCAAAGTATATAAATTGTGCTTAAAAATATATAAATATTAATTAAAATTATTTAATCAAGCTACTGAAAGTAGTGAAATTAAACATATACGATAAATATGATTCAACGCAATAAATATGGAAATATTCTTGGCGATTAGTTAGACGTAATTTGCTCTTTCACCGTTTATTTAAATTAATAATATAACTCGCGGATCTTCTAAATTTGCGATTAGTGGGTGCCCCTGAGGAAAATAGCGCGGGATGTATTGTATAGTATATATTATATTTTACACTAATGGGTGTATATTCTATGGGCATAACAAAACCCTAACAAGGCGACACAAATACCTAAATCATTTTAATGCCGCCTCTGTTTCATGCGAATTTCAGAACTACCCAACGGGGAAGTATACGTACTATACCTACTGGGGTACCTACGCGGACAAGAGTGGGGGCGATACACATAAGGCATTATGTATCTAGACATAATAGTAACATAGACAAAGGATCGGCTTAACAATAGGCATCGTTTTCTGAGAGATTTAGCCCAAAAGTAATGTATGACCGCCCGCCGCGGGCTTTGCTGTTTTTCTAACAATTTATTATTTTATATAAGCCATTAGCTTGAATATTGTATACAGATCTATTAAAGTGCTAGGAAGTAAGGCAAAACATAACGTTTACAATCTTCGTATAATAATAAAAATACTATTTGATAAACTTGCGTCATTCACACAATCACCGAGTAGAAACATGTTCAGCTTCCTTGGATACGGAGTATCTCTCGTGTATAATTTGGAATAACATCTAGCTAATGTATAGTTTGGGTAGAAATGCCATCGAACAAGTCTCATAAATACGGGAAGAGATAACGAGGCAAACTTTGATTCTCGTCGAAATGAACTAAGCAATATAAAATAATGTATTGTTTTGGCCGAAACACTATGATACTTAAACAGAATTAAACGTTTTAATTTTGAAACACTGTTATTATATTTATTGTTTCTTGAACAATGATGTAAAACTCCATATTAAATAATTAATACGAATGAAAATGTCAGTTTTCTAGAAGTTTATTATATTTTATGGGAATGACATGTTTCGCTCTTCTAAGACATTATCAAATGTGACGAAACTTCAACTCGTTGCAGTTTAACGAAAATTTGTGATTTTATACATTTTTAACAAAGAATTATTTGGGTAGGTCCAGAAATATTGGAAAGTATTTCTTGGAACTCGTTAAGAAATTTTTTGACAATGATTACATGGTAAGGATACTGAATGATATTATATAAATCAAAAATAAGTTATTTGAGGTAGTACGAAATAAATTGTTTCCAAGAAAAAACTTCATCTTACAAATTGTTTACAAATGATTTTACATATTTCAGGGTGACTAATGATTCTAAATATTATATATAAAACAAAATCGTCATCCTGCGGGTGTAAATTCAATCGATGTATTCTTCTATTCTGCATCTGAAATGTAAAATAGTTACTATTATACTATCAAAATTATTTTTATGGGATTGTCGTGACAGCTGTTTAACTATCCCGTATTCGCATCAATAGATATTACTGTAACAGTCTTGTTTCTGTCATTTGTCGCTTTTGACGCGTACATGGTCTTGATTGATCTGGTTTCTCCGCCTCGGCATACGTGTCAATCCACGCTAGGCGACCGGCTCTTACGGTGCTTGTTATAAGGGGCTGCTGGATCCTTGCATGGATCTCTCGTATGTCTCCAAGTTCCCGTAACACCAGGTCTGGGTCGCAGATTGATTCTTAGGATCCTATACTCAAAGCAGTAGATTCTAAATTGATCTTGAAGAGTAATTATCCACAAATGTCAACACTGGCTTTATGATGGAGTTATAAATGCGTACCTGTTGTTTCTGGGGTTGCAGCGCGTAGTCTTAGGCCGTAGACGAATATTAAAACAAATAATTCTAAAACAAAAAAAAATGCATGAGATCTACGTAAACATAAGAATATCAATGGAGAACTTAACATAAACATAAGAAAATCAAATTGTTCTTTTTATCTTGTGATTCAATTTGCGGAGCATTCAGATTTACATAAATAAATATTCTATGTTTTCTTGCATCGTGCATCAGAGAAAGCTATTTTGCATAATTGAAATAAAAATAGAAATTTTCAAAGTCGATAAATATTAATAAGTTTCAAACATCAACACAATGGCGAAACTATTTTTAGTATGTAATATTGATCGGGTGGTGGTCTAGGGAATAGAATGCTTGGCTCCTGATCCAGGAGACTTGGGTTGGAGCCTAGACCCGACCAGATATCTTCTGCATAATAATGAGCTATTTTCTGCTCATAATAAAGATTGTTAAATAAACTCTAATATCATTGTTTTAATAAATCCTTTTTTTTAAAAAAAACTAGGTTAAAAGTCGTTCGAACAATTTAATAAGCCAACAATAAATTAAGCAAAATGCGTGTGTGGGTGAGACAAAACGTTCTCTAAGATGTTAAATAGTATTATCATGGAAATCTATCTATCTATATAAATAAAAGCGAAAGTTTGTTATTGTGAAGACATTTTACTCGATAAATCCGTAACAGATCCTCCTGATCTTTCAGAATTTATTAAATGGAAACCGGCGGTGGTTATAGGCATACTTTTGTTACAAATCGAGCTCTAATTAACATTATAAATATAATTGATAATTTTCGTAGTAGGTACAGGCGAATTTAGACCTTAATAATCGAGCTCTGAGTCCAATTTTTAGAATTCATATTCGCTTGGCATAGCCAGGTTGCGATTTAGCCACTTCGTTTGCTTTTATTTATAATATATTAGAATATTCCAACGACACGATTCACGCTTAAAAGCAATAAGTATTATTACGATAAATTTGTTATCAGAAAGATTTTCCTTTATTAAAAAATATGGATGTTTTGTGGTCACGATTCTACTCATTTTTATTATACTAACTAACTAACTAACCATCACGTTAACCTGGAGGACAATACAGAGAAGATGGACCACCATACTGCTCTATTCTAGATTCCTCTACATTTTTACATCGTAGCATGCACGCTCGTCGATTTTTCCGACTTTGAATGTGAAAGGCTTTCAGTATTTGATTAATTTGGTCTTTGCTTGTGGTGCTTCTTTTTCACTCTCACTACTTATATACAACTTTTTAACCATTCTTCATTCGCCTATTTGTTTAATACGTTCAAACCATCTAAGGGATCCTTTTATAATTTTCCTAATGATTACATTTATACCTCATTTCGTCGTTCATTTCAGTTTTTTTTACTCAAAAATATTTCGTAACCTTCATTTGAATCCATTTATTTATTTTTGAAATAATAAAAGTGTTTAATTTAGATCTAACGCCCACTGGAGTAAGCGCAAAGAAGCAAACTGATGGTACGTAAGACGTAACCTACAAATACATTTAATTTGGCTGTAATCAAAGATATAGGCTTAGTAAAGTTCATTAGAGAGAGAGAGAGTCCTCTTAATTAGCGAGTTTATTAAGTAATTATTCAGACTGAAATTCGAATGGAGCGGTCCTGGGTGAATAATTTCTATTTACAATAGTAGATTATTTAAAAAAAGTTCTTGTAGATGTTTGGATATTTATTCTCTTATTTCATGTAAGCGGATTATATGTCGGGTCCTGCTGTGTACCACTTACGTTGTATTTTTTTATACCGTGTAACAAACGATTAAAGTACGTCGACAAGGGTAATTGTTGACACAGTGGGATTAGGAAAGTCAGAGGAGGCGCGAAATATTTTCTAACTCTGAAATTTTATATACGAGAGTCATCCGGAATATAAGTACCCTTTTGAGAATATAAAAAAATCTAGTATTTGTTATATAAACAAATATGAACGTTTTATTTGTAAAGAACATACGTTAAACTACTTCTCTACACAGTCACCTAGCAAATTTAACCATTTGTAATTAATGTTTTTAATTGAAATTTCATGGTAGAAGTTCATTTTAAATAATGAAAACAAAAAAAAATTACAAACAATTTCTTTATTATTATGTATTTAGTGTGCTTCTACTTGTGTTTATGTTCAACCGGTTTCAGCAGCTTGCTGCCATCTTCTGGTTTACAAGTGAAAGCACACTAAATACATAATAATTAAGAAATTTCGAATAATTATTTTGGTTTTCATTATTTAAGCATTTGTGACGAGTTTTCGTATCCCAGCATCATATTTCTCCGCCGCCAGTGTATTGAGATACGTAGTCACATCTGCTTTCAGCTCTTTATCACTTTCAAATTTATTTCCTGTCAAAAAGTCCTTGAGACAGATATTACAGAAATGTTCACAGATCTTATCAATTGTAACGCGCCGATCTTTCTTAACAAATACGTCAATTGAACTCAGCAGTTCGTCCATAATAACTGACGGCCGTCTCGAACGCTCGTCATCATGGGTGTTCTCTCTTCCCAAGTTGAAATCATGACACCAGCGAGAACAGACAACTCATCCATAACATTGTCTCCATACACCTCCTTCAATTGCCTATGAATACATGTCGCACATTTCTTGCGTTGAGAAATTCACAGCTCACAGCTCTAACTTCACAACTGGCGGCGTTCTCTATTTTCTTGAACATTATAAACACTCACATAAACAACACAGTCAATACCAGCGAGATGTAACGTTGCACACTGACAGCTGAAATACAACTGAACATGTTAGTACTTCTCCGGCGGCTACTCTATTCGCCATCGCTCCGCACGGCGTAAACGAGTACCTACTGCGTTACGGATGACTCTCGTGTATAAAATAAATAACGCAATCGTGTTATTTTTTAAACAGATTACTCGTTCTTTTCATCAATCGGTTAACGCATCTTCAAATAATTCAGATAATGCTAAATTTGAAATTGTCAATTTACGCCTAATAAGAAAACATTATTTAATAATTGTAGGCTGATTATTACAAAGGTGCTAAGTTTAACAACTTGTCATGTGGCATCACAGATGGCATCTTTAGGGTGAAGTTTGACATACACTATATTCAATCACTTTGCAAAGTTATTGGCCTTAAACACCAATTGGGAAGAAATTTTCATTTATGACGTTTTTTATTCTTGGCACCTTCGTCATTATTAGCCCCCTATTATAATTTCTGCTTTATATATACATTGTTGTGGTCATGGCTTTGTCATATCGCAGATAGAAGCGAATGATATTATATCCTCTATTAAAGCTATGAAGAATTCGCACTCGGTTGGTCCTGATTTTCTTCCCATTTACTTCTTAAAAGGCTGCTCTGAGCTCCTAATATCTCCGCTGTATTTTTTATTTAACGTATCGTTAGGTACAAATACTTTTCCTGATCTCTGGAAACTTTCTAGAATCAGTCCTATTTTCAAGAGCGGCGCAAAAGAGTCGGTCGAAAACAACAGACCTGTAGCGATACTGTCGGCTCCAGCCAAGCTATTTGAATCAATTTTACACAAATTGATATTTCCCAAAGTCGACCCCTATATTATAACAGAACAACATGGATTCAGGAAGGGGCGCTCGACTGAAACTAATCTCATGGTATTCACAGATTACATTGCAAGGGCCTTGGATGATGGTCACCAAGTTGACTGTTCATATAATGATTTCTCAAAGGCCTTTGACACTGTGAACCACGACATTCTGATAGCAAAGCTATCTCAAATTGGATTCTCTTCTCAGATGATTATGTTTTTCATTAGTTACCTCGAGGGGAGAAAAAAATACGTCTCATACGGAATTTTTCAATCGGAACCTTTTCTTGTAAATTCAGGGGTGCCACAAGGTTCAAACTTAGGGCCACTCCTCTTCATTATCTTCATAAATGATATTGCGAAGGTGATGAACTTCTCGCGATTTCTTTTATTTGCCGATGATCTGAAATTATTCCTGGAAATTAAAAATCCTGAAGACTGTCTTCGCCTCCAGTCGGACATCAATAATATTGTCAACTGGAGTCACAATAATCAAATGAAATTCAATGTCTCTAAATGCGTTATGCTATCTTTTACTAGAGCATTGAGAACTGTGTATTATAGATACACAATGAACAACCAGCAACTAGCACATGTATCTACGATGAGAGATCTCGGGATCATCTATGAGAGTAGGCTGACTTTTCGTGCGCATGTTGAGATGATTTGTGGCACTGCACTGAAGATGTTGGGCTTCATCGTCCGGACCGGCAGAGTTTTCAGGGATTCCAATGTGCTCAGAGTCCTATACAACGCATTGGTTCGGAGCAGACTCGAAAGTGGTTCTGTGATATGGAGTCCTCACGAGGCGAGATATTCCATTATGCTGGAGAGGGTTCAGAAAAAATTTCTGAGGTATCTCTACATGAGGGAGTATGGTAGCTATCCTTGGCTCTATCCCACGGCATTTCTTTTGGGAATGCTCGGAACCAATTCTCTACAGCTTCGAAGAGATGGACATCTAATTATCCATTTCTTTAGATTAATTAGGGGATACTTCGAGAACTCGGCCGTACTGGAGGGTGTTCGGCTTTTTGTCCCCGATAGATATCTCCGACAGCGACAGCACAGATTGTTTTACCTACCGGCCGCCAGAACCAATCTGCCTCTGGTCACACCGGTGGGAAGAGCAATTAGTCTGCTGAACGCGGTCTCCTCGGAGATCGACGTCATTCATGTTAGTGAAAGTACGTTCAGAAGGCAAATACTCTTAATTCTGGAGAGTATCCTGTCTTCCTAATGTTGAACCATCTCTTATGCGTTTCTGGTAGTATACTATATATAATATATCATTTTACCTGTTCTCAATAGATGCCTTAAAAATAAATTTTGTAATGTCTGTTGATGAAATAAACTGATTTGATTTGATTTGATTTGAAGAAAATATAATTCCTAACCCCTTTATTTTATTCACGGTCTCCAATCAAATCAGTTTATTTACACATAAGACATTACAAACAGCATAAATGTTTAAGGCATCTATTGAGTTCAGGTAAAATATAAAATACATACAATATAATACCAGGAACGCATTTGATATGGTTCGAAATTAGGAAGAAAAAATACTTTCTAAAGTCGAGAGTATTTATCCCCGGAACTTACCTTCACTAATATGAAAGACGCCGATCTCCGAGAAGACCACGTTCAGCAGACTAATTACTCATTAATTAATAATATTAAGTAAAAAATAATAATCCAGAATTATCGAAATTCACCTTTGCAAGACCTACAAATAAAATTGATTACCGTGATCTATTCAATACAAAAATATTAGATAGTAAGATAAAACTTGTCATTTCCAGAAAATATAATTAATCCTATAGAAAACGGATGTTTTCATTCATATTAATTGTTTAATATAGAGTATTATTAATAAGTCATTTTTTATTGTTTCTTGAACAATGATGTAAAACTCCATATTGAATAATTAATATGAATGAAAACGTATGTCTTCTAGGAAGTTTTATTAATTTTTTTATCGAATGACATGTTTTGCTCTTCCAAGGCACATTTGATGATGCCTTACAAAATAATTCTTGCTGTAACTGGATTGTTTTAAGTGCCAAATTACAGTTAATTAAAATAACGGATACGTGGAATACTAAATATTCCAAACTAACTAACTAACTAACCATCACGCCGTACCCTTTCGAGGAGACGGTGCGATGGTTAGTTAGTTTGGAATATTAAATTAAATTAAACACAAAAGTTCGAAATGTCCAGCTGACAACATGTGCACCATCAAAAATAACTATTTTTACGTGTTATGTTATTTTTATTTTGGTGTTGTGTTTTAAATAATTGTTTTTTATTTGAGATTTTTTTTTAAGTTTTAGTTACTATGTGTGCTGGAGATGCCTATTGGGGGCGATGAGGTTCGCAACCCATCACGCTGCGTCTCCCGCGGGGGCAAAAAGAGAGAGATGGAGTGCATCGGTTAAAGTGTTACCCCTTCGAGGAGACGGCGTGATAGTTAGTTAATCAGTTTGTTAAAATCGTCGACCCTCTTTAATATCGCGGTTTATTGGCTACGGGACTGTTGAAAGCGTATCAAATACTATGTGTGTCTTTGTTTCGTACAATTACGTAATTTATATGAACGAGTGTGTAACTTTTCATGACAGGAGTATAGTAGCTGGGAGCGGAAAAATAAAGTAATTGAGAGTCTGCACGAGCCGTGGCCATGGGCGGCAGGTGCTAAGAGTAAAGAAAGCTTTTGAAAATTTAATATAATTTTAAACAAAGACTACCCTTCAGATGATTACATCACAATCACAGCGCTTTAAACGTTAGCATATAATCATTATTATTACTATTTTTCACAAACTTCTATTTGATGGATAAAATTCTTTACAATAATTTAAACGTATGTTTCACGCATTTAAATAATGAAGTAAGTATTATTATAAGTTTTTTCGAAAGAAGTTTATATTTCAATTTCTTTTCAATTATATTCAAATTTAAATTAACCAAACAGATTAATATTAAATATAGATACAAAAAGGGTGACAATGAATTCAAATGTGAAAACTTGTAAGAAAAAATAATTATATGCTTATGAGCTCCAAGGATATATGGAATATAAATTAAAAAAATCACCGAAAAATCTAATTCATATGAATGAAAACGACCATCTTCTAGAAGTTTTATTATGTTTAGATGTTTCGCTCTTCTAAGGCATTATCAAATTAGATAATGCCTTGATACTCCTAGAAGACATACGTTTTCATTCATATTAATTATTTAATATGGAGTTTTATATCATTGTTATAGAAACAATAAATAACTGAAAAAACTACTTAAGTAAGTATTCATTTAATAAGCACAAAATCCATAATGAAAAATCCGGGAATTTTTATTACTTAAAATGTTATTAACAATTTGTGGCTACCGCCCTATTTAAAAAAAATTGATAAATCATTCTTGCAAGTAATTGTAAAATACCAATGAGATCACGTAATTCATAAATACTCGTATGGTATATAAATGACGTAAGTGATAATTTTTAAATAAAACGGTTAATTTTATAAAATTTCTGTTTATTTTAATTGTAAAAAGTCAATGATATGGGAATCCATAGTGTTCACGCCTATAATTTTTTTTTTTTTTAACTAAACAAATAACCATCACGTCGTCTCCCCGAAGGCGTTGGCAGAATTATGGACTATCATATTTTTTTTTCCTTACATACTTCTCGCTATTTCATAACATCCATACATCGTATCATGTACGTACATCGATATCTCCGACTCCTCATGTGGCGACATTCAAAATTTGATTTATTTGATCGTGTCACGTTTTCCTCGTTCTTCCCCTTTTTATGTTTGTTTTATTTTCTACATCACCCAAAAAGTACTTATCTAATACGAGTTTTCAAGTTACACTTCAGATTAATGCAATGAAATTCGATTTATCAGCATTATTTTTGGGACATTTCAATAACCTCGCGCGACCCGCCCTTGTAAGAATCCGCCTTCTCCGGGCGACAGTGTTTACCGTCGATTTTTAGAGAATTCGCAAACATTTCGTTTGACCTTTCAGCGCAGAGGGATGAGGAGGGGGTCGAAAGCGAACAGCGACACGAGTGGTGTGGAGCGCTGGAGGGAAACGACGAACGTGCTCCTTAATCTCAGAAATTGTAAACAAATATTGTAAATAAGCTGGCAAAAACTGTATACCCATGAGCGGGAGGATACGACTTTCACCTTTGACGTTTAAGCTGAGCATGTATTCAAACGTTCATAAAAACAAACATACCTCTTGTGAGGAAAGAAAAAACAAACAAAAGATTTTAATTGAATGTTTTTGTGTTGTTGACATTCTTGGAACTAAAAGTATCAAATGTAGAGCAGAATTATTTTGCTATGTGACATACCAAAATACGTTTTACAAATCAATTAACCCAGATTCTTTTACATATATTATAAAGGTAATTTTCAATACGTATTCGTATTTGTTTTTTAAGAATCTTATTTAGAAAAGACGACAATTGTGTACAGAAGTAAAGCTTGGAGTTGGCAGAAGTTGTAACATAAGTGCTATCTGCGAGAAATTGAAGCCAGTTACCTAATTTATTTTTCTGGGAAGCATGTTTACAAGAGATAGAAAAATGGAGAAGGGATGGAACTGAAAAAAAATGTTGCACTCAAAGTCATAACTGGAAATAGAAAAATATCGATTTAAGTATTGATGGCAATGCACAGTGGAGTTCTAATACCGACCATTATGTATGAAAGTGAAGCTTGGAGTTGGCAGAAGAAGCATGAAATTAAGATAAATGCAGTAGAAATGAGATCACTAAGAAGCATGTGCGGAAAAACAATGTATGATAGAATATTTAATAGTGAAGTTATTAAGGAATGTATGGCGGATGAATGCGCCCTAAATAAAATTACGAAACGATCACTTAGATGGTTTAGACATATGAAAAGAATGGATGAAGGAAGAATAGTGAAAAGATATATACAAGTATTGTGAATGGAAAAAGAAGTTGAGAAACACCAAGGAAGATATGACCAAATTTATCAATTAGACCAAATAATGGAAATCTAAGGACATAGAATTGGTTGTCTTTATACATGGAAAGAATGAATGAAGAAAGAATGCTAAAAATATATATGTTAATGATGTAATAGGAACATGAGATAGAGGAAGACCGAAGAAAACGCGGTACGATCAAATAAATCAAATATTGAATGTCGGCCATCGGGGAAATCGAAGTGCGTGGATGACACGATGTATTAATGTTGAGGAAGCGAGAGAAGTATGTCAGGAAATATAAATGTGGCGGTAGATTCTTTCTGTCTGCACCTTCGGGGAACGGTGTAATGGATAATTAGAAAGTCTTTTACATCTAATATCAGTGTATCTCTTTTGTGATACAGGTAACTAAGTAATGTTTAGTTATATTTGCACTTTCCCCAAGTTTTCTTGTGGACACAAAAAAGGATTGTGTTGACGATCCAGAGCCTCCAATTCCTCGCATTCTCGTCTCATCTATTCCTCTTTGGCCTTTTTAAATTTCCGTCTATTGTTTCGGTTCATTCTTTTGTAAAAAATCTGTAAGCCTCGAGGTGAGTATTATTATTATCATTATTATTTTGTAGAATCGCTCTTTACATCATTACAGCGCGTGCCAAATCGATGTTAAGATTACAGCTATAAATCGCCATTTTATTATCAAGTAAATTCTGTACCACGTAAATGTTGTACCAAATAACACTGCCATCACCGGGAATCGAACCCGGGACCTTCGGATTGGCAGTCAATGCACTTACCACTCGACCACGAAGATTGTCAGTCTTTGATCTTCAACGAGGTTTAAAATGTTCTTGGTCATCCATTTTTGTCTTATTGGCAGACCACATGATTCTAGATCATTTCTGTACACAGTGTTTTTGCGTTCTACAACCCTATTGCTCTTCAGTAGTCATTATCTAATCCCCTTGTAAATTGAGGCCATATATTAATAAGCTCTTACGTAATCAATTATTCAATTAATGTATTATTAAAGTTGTTGACATTCATATTTTTACTCTTCGCTTTTTTAGCCAAGAATCTGAGCTTCAGTGTTATATTTGCCATAAGATGATCGTGATAAGAGCGTATAACCGCTCTGAAACATGTGGTTACTTTGAATTATGTTTTAATTGGTGATAGGAGAATAAACCATTAGTTAACGTCTAGTTAAATATTGATAAAATATCCGTTTTCTAGAGTTTTTATTATACTAACTGATGGTTACATGTTTAACCGTACTAAGCATTATGTAATGTCGTACATAGGTAAATTAGATATTCTGATTTTACTGTAGCAAAGCGAAATATATGACCTCAAATAATATAATAACACATTAAGTGAGATGTTTTCATTGGTACTAAAGACCGTGGACGGCAAAGAGAAGTGCAGGGCGACCGCAACTACGGTGGAAGGATGACCTGAACAGACACGTCGGAATAACCTGGATGCAGTCTGTACAGGACAGAGTGACATGGAAGCGAATGGAGGAGGCCTTTATCCAGGAGTGGACGGGAATAGACTAGGGAAGAAAAAATATAATATATTATTTACTAGAGAATTTTACATCAATTTAAAAGAAACGTTATAAATAGCATTTTGTTTTTTTTAAAGAACTTTATCCAGGAAACATAAAATTAGCTTACTTAATAATTAATACGGCCTCTCTTCAAACACACTTCACTCGTTGCCTCAACATGCATTCATACATCATGTCATACACGCACGTAGATTTCTCGGACTCAGATGGCCAACATTAAATATTTGATTGATTTGATTAAGGCACGTTTCCTCAGCAAAATAAAATAAATTTAAAATCAAAATTTGGAATCAAAAAATAATTCTTACCATTAAGAGCAGAATATCCAATTTTATCTTTCCATTATAAAACAAAAACATGATCTCCCTTTAAACATGCTCAAAGTTTTATACCAGTACTTAAACGACAATAAAAATTGTACATGCTTTTAAGAGCACCCTCGTTTTTCTGCAGGTGGATTTTATGAATTCAGAAAATGTGCCTAAAAGCGTGTATTATTTGTCTCAAAATTTTAGCTGTAATTATATAATACAAACGGCGTGGTAATACTTTGCCGCTGTAGGAGGGGCATTTAAAAAATTCTCTCATTTCAGAGTTAAAATTTTTCATGCCTCCCTACATTTAGAGCGCAAGTACTCACTTTCAACCCTTGAAACATGTCAAGTACCCTCTTGGCTTAAATACACAACGCCATGCATTGTAATAAATTCGTTTATACAGGGAGAAAAAATACCACGCAAGGATTATTTTTCATTGTTTTAATTTGCTTAACAAATAATTTGAGGGGTTTTGATTTTTAAAATGGAGTATTTTAAACACTTTAAGGGAACATGGCTTCAGTTTTGATTGGATTTATTCAGAGTTCATGAAAATTATCGCTGTGACACGCTAGAATTATCAAAATTGACGAAATGTTATTTGGTATTATTTATTATTTTTATATATTTACCTATTCTTTGCCATAATTGAATACAAAAAATACGATAAAAGTAATAATAATAAAAGGATCATTAAGATGGTTTGGACAGATATAAAGAACTAAAGATGAAATAATGATAAAAATAGGATAAGTTAAAAAAAAGTAGAGGACATGAGACGACGAATGTGTGTTAAATCTGTGTATGACAGAGTGTCAAATGCAAACATAAGAAGTAAATGCAGTATGAAAAATGTTATAAATACAATAATGAAAGGGGGAGAGAAATATGTGAGAAAAGAACAGTGTGGTGGTCGATTTATTCTTGAAATATTTTATTGAGAAGTTATGCGGTGGAAGTAATGGAGTTTAATAGTTAATTGGATTTTCGGAATGAAAGGTTTCATCAAACGCTCTTCAGGTTCTAATCAAGCTAATTAATAATAATTCTCTTTTTCTTTATTGTACATTTTATTTAAACAACAATTTCATTAAAAAAAAAATTGCATAGACATGTTTCGGACAACCAGTCCTTCTTCAGTGATACATATTATAAAGATACACATACAAAATATTATAAAATTGTTTACATGATCTGACAGATATTATAAAGATTTATTTTGGAACGTTTATGCTTTTGTTATAACAAATATTTTGATTAAATTTAAAATTTAAAATAATAATTTAAAGTTCTTATTGGGGTTCAGGTAATTACTTAAAACAAAAGAAATAAATCAAAAATTGGACTTGACGTTAAATTTATTTGATTATTTATAATATTTTCTTTATTTTTAATTACTAAAATTTCGAGATTGCTCAAAGTTATATTTCTACTATTAACATACAAAATTTTACCGTTCTTTAATAAATGAATGATATAGAATAAATAATTAATAATATTTCATCATCCAAAGAGCTATCTATAATCTGTGTCCTTTGAGTTTGTTTGAGGTAGATTTATCTCCTATGATCAGTATTTTATTATAAGAGAAAAATGTCTACTCGGAAATGGACAGATTTTGTTCACTAACTTGGAGCGAATTCATTAATATCATTAATTGAAGGTTTACTGTCATTTCGGAGAATACTCGAATAAACCAGAAAGATAATCCATTTCACGTTGAATTTAATGGCAGGACTCCGGGCTTTTTTTAACGCTTTTTTATACTTGATTTCTCCAGAAGCCGATATCCATCATAGCACTTTATTTCTAAATTTGTAAACAAATAGTCCATTGTTTTGACCGAAACACTATTTTTATTTATTTATTTATTTATAAACATACAATAGTAACATTGTATTCCCATGAGTAGAAAACTCATTATGGATATGATACTTCAACAACTATGATACTTCAACTTCAACATTACTATACTTCAACATTATTACTGTTAAAATTTAAAGCACTGTTATAATATCACAATTTCTTTTTATTAACTTTGAGTGTCGCGACAGCTGTTTCGCCAACCGATGTTGGCATCATCAGGTGTTACAATAACTGATGATAATACCGACCCACAACCAATAAGTTTACTGAAACACCTGATGATGCCAACATCGGCTGGCGAAACAGCTGTCGCGACACTCAAAGTGAATAAAAAGAAATTGTGATACTATAACAGTGTTTTAAATTTTAAAAGTAATATGCAAACAAAAGTAATTTTATTTAAAAAAATAAATACAAACATGTTTCGGACAAAAGCCCTTCGTCAGTGTTTTAGTTAGTTTTTGTACCAACAAAATAAATATTTTAAATTTTCATGAATGTGGTCAGTTTTGACAGATATTAATATTATTTTTTCCGAACGCATTTGTTAACAAATATTTTCTATAAATCGAAAATAACATTTTGAAGTTCTAATCGGGGTCCAGGTAATTATTTTGCAACAAAGGAAATAAATCAATAATTGGATTTTCTTTATTTTAATTGCTTAATTTCCAAAATATCAAGATTATTCTAATTTCTATTTTTTTTAAACACGTAAATTGTCAACGGCATCATCTTAATTAATATCAATCATGTTTATTGATTCCATTGTTGTATTTTCTAATGATTTGAGTTAAGACATGCTTAAAAATGCATTATTAGTGCTTAAATAGAGTTGAATACAATTCTTTTTATTTTTCTTTCTCTTGGTCATAGGACCTATTTATGACGGTGAGTTGTTCTTAGATGATGACCTCCAGCCACCCCCTCTTCTCTTCGGTGGATTTCTTTGCTGCTGGGGTTTTAATTAGAAACGATTTGTGGAAGTCTTACTTTAACATTTAATTTCTGAACCGATCTTTGAGAGATCTGCCTGGTGTGGGGCGCAGAGCTGTCATGATAAGAGACGCAAGAATTCAATTAAATATATTTGATTAAAACTAATTAACGTGTGTAATTCAAGTGTAACTAACAAACCAACTAACTAAAAATCACGCCGTTTCCCCGGAGGGGTAGGGAGAGAGGATGGACCGTCACACTGTTCTATCCCGACATAACTCTGGGACCTTTTCATCATTCACACATCATTTGTTAATTCGAGTGTATTAATATGAATGAAAAAATCTATTTTCTTAAATGATGAAATTAGATTTGGCATAATCAAATGGCATTTGATAATGCCTTAATTGGCGAAACAAAAAAAAATGTTTTGTACAAAACAGACGTTTTATTAATTATTAATTATTATTGAGTTTCACATCTTCGTTCAAGAAATAATAATCAAATGTTAAATACATTTCACTCTATTTACCCTAACATTACTCTTACATTAACACTAGCTCATTTCGATTAACCAAAATGAAAAAAGTAAAATTTCTCTTGCACGTCTTCTTCTTCTTCTTCTTCTTCTTCTCCTTATAGACCTTTGGTCTGTTCCTGAAATTAGGCTGGCCTCTCTTGGGAG
This sequence comes from Lepidostoma basale, assembly GCA_022606425.2. NCBI lineage: Eukaryota > Metazoa > Arthropoda > Insecta > Trichoptera > Lepidostomatidae > Lepidostoma > Lepidostoma basale. The sequence continues at coordinate 155,679 of JAHDVF020001067.1, forward strand.
GTTGACTACCAGCTATTTCTTGCACGTATTAAAAAAAAACCTTTTAAAATTAATAGAACAAGACTTTTACACTTTCCAGAGTGCCAAAATAAAGGATTAATAATATGAAAGAAGGACAAGGACCATGCCTAGGATCGATATAAGTTCCCTGGGTCGGAAACCTATGCTTATCTACCCTGAACCTCTGTGGCCTAAATTACTTGAGTTTTCGCTTAATTTTTTAAGGGAACGTAATAATTTAACAATATAAAAATGAGATTGTTGTGGGTAAAATGTGAGATGTTTTTTTTGTTGTAATGTAAGTCATAACGTTTTTTATCTTGGGGAATGAGAGAAGAATAGTAAACAAGTAGTGTGAATGGTAAAAAAGGCGTAGAAGACCGAGGAATACATGGTTGACCAAATTAATAAATTTTTAAAGGCGAATGTATATAAAGCTTGAGGTACGAGGTCAAGACATAGCAGAATGGCGGTCTATCTTATCTGCCTACCCCTTCGTGAAACTGCGTGGTGGTTAGTCAGTTTTATGTTATGTTAGTTAATTTGATTTTTGAAAGTAGAATAAATGCAGTAGAAATGAGATCTCTTAGACGAATGGGTGATACTCTGTGTATGATGGAGTGTCGAATTAAAATATAAGATGTGAATGCGGTGCGAAGGAGTCAGAAGCGAGAGAAATATGTCAGGAAAGAAAAGTGTGGCAGTCCATTCTTTCTGCCTACCCCTTCGGGGAGACGGCGTGATTGTTAGTTAGTTTAGTTAGTTATAATGCTGAAGTATCAAAGTGAAAACAATAGAAGTTTCGTATAGATTTTAGGATATGAATTTGTTAATATATTATTTTCTAAGAACTCAGTCTTTTAAGTTTTTTCATCAATATTCTTCAGTAGAATTTCTTTCCATGTCTTCCAATTCCGGTTTAAATCGTTACCATATTTAATAAAGAACTTTCTGTACTTCGTATGATTAAAATTATAATTTGAATACATTATTATTCCACGATACCCGGAAGTTTAACATAATGGTAATTTTGACTCTAGCCTGAACATTTAATATCTTCGAGAATGTGGGCGATGATGTGAATTAAAACAGTAGTTCACCTCTACCAAGAAAATCCAAACACCGGTTGTTTCCCGGCGGCTTTTCTTAGAAATTTAATAAACAATAATTTATTCATCAAATAATGTGTTTTCGTGACAGCGCTTTTGGGGCTTTGATATAAAATTAATTAAACACATTTCTACCTTCAACCTCCTCGGACCCTAGGTGTAATTAATCATATTTAATATAAACCGCCTTCAAACTAACCTGTATATTTCATCTTTGATATTAACGGTATATTTTTAGGCCGATATTAAAATTGCTTCGAGGAGTTTTCAGTATTTTCAACACAATCAATTTATTTAATGTCAAGGCATTAACACTGTGGAATTCTATTGTAATAAATACACTTTGGTAATTGAAAAATATCGTTGTTAAAATAATGGTGAAAACATTAATAAAAATTCTATTTCTCTATTTACTCCTTTCTCCTAAAATAATTTGTCTACTTTTATTATTCCAAGCTCACAACTCAATCATATGCAAATTAATCATTTATATCTAGGCAAAATACTCGTATGTCTTTTCAAATGTATGTTTTTTCCAAATTTCAATTTTATTTTTCATTTAATTATTATATATTATTACCGTTAAAAAATATTTATTAGTTCTTACTGACAAAAAAGAATTATTTGTACTTAAAGCAATTAGCCGAGTTTTTTTTTAAATTTAAATATATTGTCCCTTTGTATTGTATCGATTTTTAAATGCATTTTTATTAGTCTTTCATTGTTTAGTTTTTTATTAAATATTTGCACCAGAAGATAGAGGTCTCCTCCGCGTGATTTTTAATATTTTAGTGGATAATTAGCAATTAATTATCTTAATATTTTTTAGTTAAACTTGTTTTGTTTCTTGAATATTTCGTATAATTATTATTACAAAATGTCTTTATCCAGAGTTTGATTTTAAGTTGTCTTACAGTTGTACCGTAAATTCATCGATTATTTTATTTCATCACTATTTTGCTTAATTCCTGTCTCTGGTAAGCCGAAGTAGACGTAGATGGGACTTATCAACAGGAGACTTAAAAGATACCAGGTTGTTACCAGCACATGCTATATAGGATAGTCTTGGAGACACCATATAAGAAAAGACGACCCCAAGTAAATGGAACATAACCTAGAAAGAACAGAGGACCATTTTGATTATAAATGCAATTCAAACATCATGATTTCGTGGCAGAGTGGTAAGAGCTCTGATTCCCATTCTGAAGGTTCTGGGTTCGATTCCCGGCGATGGCAGTGTGATTGTCACATTGTCTTTGGTCTGGCGTAGTATTCACGTGACAATAAAATGGCGATAGATTGGCTACCTGTCACATGTCACGAGAATCAATATATCAGCTTAAAAAAATGTATGCTGTAATTGGGTTCAAGCAAACTGTTGTATACGTAAAAAAAAAAAAAAAAAAATGATCAAAATCTATAAACACAATTATTTTCATCTTTGATAGTTTCCATCCAAAGGATCGGTTTTCAGCAAATTGTAACATTTTGCTGTTTTTTGGGATTGCACTTGGGTCTATGTTGTGGTAGTTTCCCGTTGCTTTCCACATTTGTTTACAACAGGTTATTTGAACCTTATTACTGAAGACATGTTTTAAGCTATTGATTCTCATAACATAATGAGAAATAAAATTATTCATTAATTAATATGTATTATATGTGGAGTGACGTAAATAGGTTAAAATATAACTTACATACTTACATCGTGATTATTAGTATCGATTGCCTTCTAAGTTACCTTTCTCAATGAAGCCATACACATCCAATAAGAGCCTTACTCGAGTCTTGGTTAACTCATAACACGGTAGATTATTTTGTAACTACTTGTGGAAATAAGAATATTAGAAAGTTAATTGTACATCGCTATAAATATCATTCTTTCTGCTAGTGTTATATTACCATACACTCCAAAGTTTGCGAGTCCTAATGAGAGAAGCATTCTTCAACTTCATAGTCGTTCCAAAGTAGACGGGACGAGTTGAGTGTAAAACTTATTGTCGCATATTTGATATTCATGGAGACACTCAAAATTAAAACATACTAGAAAGGATAGAACGCGGATAGATTAATTTATAAAAACTTTTACTGATCCTCGCCATTCACAAGACTAGTTAGTCATGATTGCTGCTTCTTCTTCTTCTTCTTGACCTCCGTCAGCCGCAATAAATAGATGGACATAAAACTGAAAGAAGTTTAAACCACCTGGAGACACAAATCTTTTGAATATCTCGACCTGTTAACCGTTAAATTAAAAATACCAATTTTAATGACTATTTTTTAATTAATTCAAACAATGTTTTTCCATTATCAAAATTTTTAATTTTCATTATAATTGACATTTTAGTTCAATTCTTATTTATACCAATATGATAAGGGTAGGTAATTCTAGTTCATATTTAGTATTCGTAGTACCTTTAAATAATAAATAAGTGTTTTGTAATTAGCTCCGGTTTAATCTATTGCAACCCTCTTACTTCATATTAACCCTCATCCCTTACTTTACTCGCTTATTCATAAAAAGTGTTTTAACGGCTTTACCGTTAGCTGAATTAATTAAAGGGTTGTTTTTATTGTTTGGATAAGGTATAGCAATTAAGGGTGCCCAATAAACAAGGCCGAGCTGGAGGTGCCTGCTCGGAAAAATATTTCGAAATCATTTTTATGTTTATTCAAGGATGGAAAAAATGCACATAAAAATGAATAAGCCGTTATGAGTATATTTAAGCTCTTAATGAATGTCTTTATAATTCAGATTTAAATACGCATTTTGATCCTAATTGATAGAAATTACAGTTAAATGCATTTGAAAATATAAATTGCAAAGTGTGATCGAACAACCAAATTTCTTTTGTGAATATTGTGTAAAAGTTAAATATTTCTTGTGGTGAGTAAAATAAACTCAAAAGTGTCATTTTCTTATAGTGAGCAAAATAAACTCAAAAGTGGAAAAAACGGTATTTTAATTCATTAAAAAATTCGTCAAGAAAATTTCTAAGTAGAGTTAAAATTAATGCATATTTAAATCTAATGATAAAACACCAATATACCATGAAAATGTAAGATGGAAGAAGTTTTTGTTACAGAATAATGATAAATTATTAAATTTGGCATGGGCACGTAATACATGAATAACGTAAAATCAAATCAATACGTGATACATTCAATTCAGCCCTATATGAATGCAAATATTTTTGAAGAAGAATGTCGTAATATGGTGAATCACTATTTTATTCATATTCTTTTGTGTGGAAAATCTGCATATGATAGATTTCAGTGCGAATGAAATTGTTAAGCACAAAATAATGAAAAGACCATTAAAATGCACACGTGAATGAATTAATGAAATAATTATAGTAATGATGGTACATGTAAACGACGTAAACGACACAATACATTAAGGAAGACTGGGCAAAACGAGGCATGATCAAATCAATTAAATATAAAATGTCGACCACTTGAGGAGTCGAAGAAATCGACGTGCCTACATGACACGCTGTATTACTGTTAAAGAAATAGAGAAGTATGTCAAAAAAGCATAGTGTAGTGGTCCATTCTTTTTTAACAAAGTTTCAAAGATAAATTATATCTAAGTAAAAAATCGTTTTAATTGACTCATTCATTAGATTCATCCTATATTATAAAGATCATATCTAAACTAAAATAACACAGATGTTTGTGTGTAATAAAAGATACAAGAATATTGTATTCTGCGATAAAATGGAATAAAGAATAAATTAGACGAATGTGTGGATACTCTGTGTATGATAGAGTGTCGAATGAAAATATATGAAATGAATGCGGTGCGAATGATGGTGTCATGAACAAAATAATGAAAGGATCATTAAGATGGTTTGGACATATGGAAAGAATGAATGAAGAAATAATGGTAAAAAATTATATGTTAATGATGTAAATGAAACCAGAAATAGAGGAAGACCGAGGAAAACGTGGCACGATCAAATAAATCAAATTATGAATGTCGGCCATGTGAGGAGTCAGAGAAATCGACGCGCGTGCATGACACGATATATGAATGTTGAGGAAGTGAGAGAAATGTGTCAGGAAAAAAAAGTGTGGCAGTCCATTCTTTCTGCCTACCCCTTCGGGGAGACGGCGTAATGGTTAGTTAGTTAGTTTAAGAATGAATTAAAATATATATGCAAGAAGTATGATTGGAAAAATAAGACGAGGAAGGCCAAGGAAGGCGTGGGATGACCAAATTAACCAATTACTGAAAGGCGGCCATGTTCGAAATATGAACAATCGACGAGCGTGCAACAGTTATGTCAAGATATACAGTTATGTCATGGTCCATTCTTTGTGCCTACCCCTTCGAGGAAACGGCGTGAAGGTTAGTTCGTTAGTTTATACTGTGTTCAAAGGTACGCGTTATTACGCTGAGCAAATACGAAGCATAGTTTGGGTAACAAATAATTAATTCAAGCCAGCATAATACTCCCAGACTGTTTGCTACGCGTTTAAAGAACTTTGATATTCAAAGTTTTAAGCTTTGCATCATCAACAACTTCTGCATTATGATACGAAATGGCTGTGATAATCGGGCAACACGGAGCAGCAGGGAAGCACACTTCTACCCCGCTGACCTCTGCCAACTTTGACGCTAGTGATGTCCCTGGCACACGGAAAGCCGGTTCACTACTTGTTTCCAATTTATTATCGGCGAGTCTTATGATAGATGGATTAGGTGAGTCTTGTGATAGATGCTTGTGATATATTTTAGTGCCGACCTTTATGTATGAAAGTGAAACTTGAAAAAATGTAAGTAGGATAAATGTTGTAAAAATGAGGTCACTTAGAAGGATGTGCGGAAAAACAATGTATGATAGAATATCTAATGATGAAGTAAGAAAGGAATGAATGCGTGATAATAAAATCAAGAAAAGGTTACTAAGATGGTTTGGACACATGGAACGAATCGATGAGGGAAGAATGGGTTAAAATATATATACAAGTAGTGTGAATAGAAAAAGAAGTCGAGGAAGGCCTAGGAAGACATGGCATGAAAGGCACGAAAGGCAGAAGACATGGCATGAAAGGTGGCCATGGTCGAAGTAGGAACAATCGACGAGCGTGCATGTCACAATGTGTAAATGTAGAAGAGGCGCGAGAGTTATGTCAGGATAGAACAATGTGGCAATCCATCTTCTCTGCCTACCCCTCCGGGAAAACGGCGTGATAGTTAGTTAGTTTGTGATAGATGAAGAGTTCCAGGCAAAATAATTAGAGGCAGATGTCCTACGTGATAGTGTGACAGAAACTATTATAATTAGTTCGGACTGCAAATGTAACCAGCCACGAAAAAAGGTTAACTTTGAAAATAAAATAATCTTAATTTGATAGTCCATTGTTGTCCAATACACTTCAACATTATTAACTGTTAAATTATAAAACGTGGTTTATGGTATCACAATATTATTTTTTTTATTCTACAGTTGAACGAATGTAATTGTACAAGTGAAAGCACACTTAATATACGAGTATAATATTATATAGAATACTATAATAGAATATTTTTTTTCTTCTTCTTCTTCTTCTTCTTATAGACCTTTGGTCTGTTCCTGAAATCGGGCTGGCCTCTCTTGGGAGGTAGATTCCCAACTATCTCTCCATCTTTTCGGCGGTCTTCCGGGGGACTGCAGCCGGCAGGAATCTGATGCGCCACAAGCGTGTGGGATTCTGTTATTTTTATTTTCATTATTTATTTTCTTTATAATATTTTTTTTATACTGAATTCACTTCTTATATAATATTTGCATTTGACACTGTGTCATATACAGATTTACTGCACAATTATCTAAGAGAACTCACTTTCATCATTCTATTGCCAGTTTTATGATTTACTTTTGAAACATTTAAGTTATTAAGTTTGTTAGTTAAATACATTCACATGGCAATACCTCTTCAGTATTCTCTTCTCCTGAAAACGTTATATTTAAAATTGACAAGTAAAATTGTATTTATTTTAATTAAATAAATATACACAAGAACCGGTTAGCACGAACCGGCACACGAGGGGGATTGACACGTCTAGACGTAACGCAGATAGTTGCTGATGGAAACTTCTCAAACTCGGTCGGCTAACAAATGGAGTTTCGACTGTCACCCAAGTTGAGACAAAACTTGAAACTTCGCCACCTACAAGGAGCTCACTTCAGACGTTAGGTGTAATACGGGCGAGAAATTGTGTTACTTAAATAGATAATTATAATATGCTTATTAGGGTGTCCCTTATTTTTCAAAGTTTTAATTTTACAATGCATAGGCTATTGTTTTATTCATTTGGGCCTAAAACATCCGAAAACATTTTTTTTCCTTATTCAGAACAGTGTAACCCGTGCCGACTTGCGCGCAAAGATGTCCCATACAAATTGCGTCACAGGAGCGGCGCGTTGTCGTTGTTATTATCATTTAGAAGCTTGTCGGGTAGTAAGCATGGATTGTTTTATATTTCAAAGATGTCAGTGGAACTAAGAAGCAATTAAAAAATTGTTTTCTTGGTTGAGGAAGTAAATCACCAAATAACAGGTGTAAACTACCATATAATCGTCAAGTTCTCGCAGTTCTATTTTTCAATATACGTGAAGTTAATTTGACTGATAATGAAAGTGCAAATATTGTCATTCTGGAGTGCAATATACTCTGAAAAAAGGCTAGAATACCTATCAGAGCTGTTCTTAATTATGTTATGAAGTTAGTGGATCTTTATCAGGTCTGACGAGAACTGCAAAAAAAAAAAGAAGATTCAGGACTTACATAGGCACTGCGAAGAGAACTTTCAATTTGAATAAGATAATTTATTCGATATCGCACACGCCGATGCTCTAAAATGTGCTATGATACAATAGTTTCTTATGCAGGATGCTTGAACGGAGCTTGTGTTCAAAAACTAGAAAGAGATTTGTTACTCTTTGCTTACCGCCATCATGTATATGAACTGATGCTCAAAACTGCATTTGAATCGCAAAATAGATTGTACGAGATGATTATAGCGAACTCATTGAGCTTGCTATTATTTTTCTGGGTGGAGGCAATGAAAATAAAATAAAAATCAGACCTGCTGGCCCAATGCATCAAGCACGATGGATGGCAATAGCTATTTACTCCTCAAAAATACGTTTGCTGCAGTCCCAGTTTAAAATGTGCGCTAAGGACAAAAAAGCTTTACAAGACGTTTGTTTATTTATTGTGGCAGTTTATGTGAAGCCCTGGCTTGAATAAAGTTTGGCAATGAAAGCTCCGAATCAAGATTTTTGTTTTTTAAGACCTTAAAATATCTCAAAGAAGTTGACAATTTCCAAAGCGGCTTTCAGCAAGTTCAGTCAACATTTGTGGTACTTGTCAGAGGAAATAGCGGTCCTTTTATTTTTGATGACAACGTTGATGAGCAAGCTAAAGGAAACATTGTAGAAAACTTACAAAAATAAAGTTTTGGTGATTCGGGAAAGAGATATGTTCCATCGAAGGAACAGATATCTGTCTCTCTCTATGGTACGTAAATAGTGTTTAATCTGGTATTTAATTTAGAACCTATTTGTTTTATTTATAGGTACTTCAACTATTTGTTATCTTGTTTTATGGAAATCTTTGAGTGATTTTGTTTCTGTCAAGAGTAAAGATTTATTTTCACGACTGAAACTTGATAGTAGTTTTTTTTTAAGAAATTGTATCTTCATAGAAAGACAGCGCTGTAGTGGTAGCTAAAATGAAGGTTACTAGCTTAAAAGCATCTAATGACACAGTTAAAAGAGCTGTTAATATAATGACAGACTTTCATGGTTTGACTACCGCATATGAAGAACATAAGCAGTTCATATTATATTGTGTGCAAGAACATAGAAAAATTTACCCAAACTGTACAAAAAGTGACTTTGAAGAGGAAATATCCAAGTAAATAAATTTAAATTTGTATCTTTTTTGACAATTATAAGAAAAACTTTATATAAGTTTATGTTTTCATCAATATTTATCTAACATATATGGTTTTAAGTGATCATCTACAATTACATTTAAGAGACACTTAAAGCAGCTTTTTCTAAAACTTTGAAGCCAAGTCGGCACGGGTTAGAATTAACATAGGAAGTTGAAATTCTGTATTTGGGTAACTAGTAGACTATTTAACACAATTAGGGGGTATGCGTTTCAATAATCCAATTTTTTTTCCTATATAAGGGACACCCTAATGCTTATAATATCCGAACGTAAGACAAAATCTTGTTCTTCTTCTTCTCCTTAGTGTAGGCCAAAAGCCCTCTTTCTAAAGAGGGATTGGTCTCCTATTCAGTTGTCTACCACTTATCCCATATCCACTGTTAATTTTGATTTCAAATTCTCGGTATTTTCAATAAATGTGAATATTTACATTACATATTAAATCAAACATATAATCAAATTCAATGAGAAGGATCCAGAATATTGTCTTATATTAAGTAAGATCAAGAGTTCATTATATTCGGATCTCTAATATTTACCTCTTACAATATTAATACGAATAATTTCGATCACCAATTCAATTTCAGAAGCAGGTATTTATTTGAACTGTAAAAACGCTTATTCTATTAAATGTAGTACCTATCTACACATTAAATAAAGAAGGATAATTATATGTCGTATACAATGTTGCATTTAATAAAGTCCTTGCAAGGCGAAATACAACACTCCCAAAAAATATAAAAACTTTCAAGAAATATAAAATCCTACAATACAATATTTTTCTTCTTTCGGTGCTGTGTCAGGTCCCCCCAACTTTGGCGATCACTGCAGCAAAGGCATCTCTATCCTGCGCCACTTGGACCAGGTTCTGAACTCTTGTTATTCCTGTCCACTCTTTGATGTTCCGTAGCCAGGAGAGCTGCCTTTTACCAACTCCTCGACGTCCATCCACTTTACCCATTAATATCAGTCGAAGGAGGTGGTAGCTTTCTCCCCTTAGCACATGAGCCAAATATGAGACATTTTTAATTTTCACACTAGACAACAGCTCTCTATTGGCTCTGGCTCTCTGTAGTAGAACACTATCTTAACAAGTAATATTGAATTTTTAATTGTATCTCAATAGAGACGAAGAAACAAACTGGAAACTGAATATGGATGATCAAGGTGTTTACAGGACTTATGACCTGTCATTGGTTGGGTTAAGCGCACGCTTTATGTAATTACAACATTCCCCATTCCACCATTGTTATTATGATCATGTATGATACATTTTTGGAAGTTGTATATATACTCCAAATCCATACATATCTTCACGTGGCAGTTCCAGGGTGAAAATCCAGGATTCGTATACAGATGTAAGTATACATTTCACAAATATTAGTAATATTGAATTTGAAATTTTGATTCATAATTTTATACAATTTCTGTACATATTTTTATTTTTAATGTTATAATCAGCTGTTATAAGTATACCATAATATCTTGAAATATATATTTTTATTCACGAGGTCTTGCAATACTGAAAAGTTTCGCTTCGCCTGTACATGCCTATTGATCCTAGCGTAAAAGCATAACAAATTTAGTACTACAATTATTTTCCTACTCTGTGAGATTTATAAGGTACAATTTTAGGTCGATCGATAGATGCCAGGTAAAAGATGAATGAGAAAGGGCGGCGAAGTTCCCCGAAAATATGTCTAGACAGCAAATACGGTATTCATTGAATTACAATATATTTTATCTACAAACACACATAGTTTATTTTATAAAACATGTATCATCATAGAATATTTCATCTGTGAAATTTGTGAATCTAAAGGGGCCTTGTAAAATCTAAATAAAACATTTTGGGATACTTTTTTTTTTAAATATCAAAATAAAAACTTCTTTTAATATTCTAGAATATGGAAACTTACGACATTATCTTTAATGTTATTTTTATTTGTAACATGTCTATCAAGACCATAATATGTTTTTTGTGATTTTGGATAACAACGTGTGATTTCTCTTTCTCGACCTAAGTTTCGGTGATCGTTGCAGTCTCCATCTTCCACTACATTACCCTGAAGATGGAGACTGCAACGATCTCCGAAACGTCGGTCGAGAGGGAGAAATCACATGTTGTTACCCAAAATCACACAAAACCTATTGCTGTCAACCGTGAAAATCTACGCAATTCTAAGACCACAATAAATCAATGATCTTCATGGAAAACATTTCGTGGATTTTTTAAATATTGAATACAAGCAACAATTCAAGATAAATGTACCAAATTTCTTCTATATTCACCATTACTTTGTATTGTGGATAAAAAGATCTGTCAAAAATGACCACATTAATGTTAAAATTTGTTTAAATATTTATTTTGTATTTATAATATTTGAACAACACTAAAAAAGGACTTCTGTGCCCTGAAACGTATTTTAGTTAATGTGTAATTTTTTATATTATTTTTATTTAAATATTATATTATAAAGTGTTACGTTACAAAGAAAAGAAAAATATTGTTAATTATTTTTTCAAGTTTAGAAAGTGTAATTTATGAAAATATTTCATATATATTGTGTAATATTTTCAAGTTATATAACATTAATATACAAAAATACTCGTATGTTGAAGATTTAACCCAATAAAAAAGTAAATCTTATTTGAAAAAAAAGCTTGGAAATAATATTTAAATTAATTAATGTTATAGTTTATTTTACGTTTTAATTTTTAAAATATTTTTTGACAGTTATCTAAGAAAATTAATAACACATGTAGAGAATTTTTATATCTCCAATCAAATATTCCCTAAAGAGTATTTTAAGCAACCGTTTTAGTGTTAAGTTTAATATAATTATATCATTATTATTTATGTGTTAACGGATTCATGACCTCAACCCTAATATAAAGCTGAAATTGTCACGAAATGAATATTAAATGATCCGTCAAAAGAGATTATTGAACGGTTTTCCAGATCAATTTAACCCAATGAAATATCAGTGAGCTATGAACATTTTCGAGTTGTTGATTTCAATTCTATATATAATTCGTGGTCACAAATAATTATTATTTGATTTTCTGGTGTACGCGTGCTATTCAAAATGTACGATGTGGCGCAACACTGCGGTAAGATTATTCTAAAAGGTGAAGGAAAGGTTAAAATAGTTATTAACCTTTACCTTCCACCTGAAGCTTAGATACACTAAAAGTGTTATATTGTGGTATTCATTGGCAGTATTAATATTCTACCGTATTTATGTTACACTTCTGGCTTCAATATTGGCTCTCAATTGAGTTGACCCATACACTCGAATCATTCTGATTATTATTATTTTGTGAAATAGCTCTCTACATCATAAAAACCAGACCCAAATCGATGTTCAATTTATTTATTTCATTTATTTATTTATTTTAAACATATCTAAAGCATTACAGAAATTTTTTTCAATACACTAAAGATACAAGTTAAAGATACACAATAATAAGTAATACATAATAGATTAATAAAAAGAGCGAGAAACATAAGATGCATGACAAATTAATAAAATAAATATACCATACAATTATAATAAAGATAGTACTTCCCTCAGATGAGCCAAACTATCACAAAATATGTCGAACTCCGAGGTGATACGATTAAGCAAAGATAATGCTCTACCTACCGGCATTACCTACCTATTTAATTATAACTTAAAATGAACTTCCATCGAGAGATTTCAATAAAATCATTTGATTATCAAATGAAGTGGTTTATACTTAGTGAAAAAGCTTTAATTTTATATTTTATAAATAATTAAACCAAAATACGAATCCTTTGAAGCAACTTATCGTCCTTTCTGTGCAAGATAGAAAAGTAATTGTAAAGTCACATAACGAATTCCCTCGGGACCCTAAACAATAGGATTCCAAACAATACATTTTCTATAACCTTTGTATGGTACGCGAATACTGGGTACACCGAGAGTTCTGAAAGGTTTTGTTTGGCTACAGTCAAAGAAAACTCATTTTTAGATTCCTCGCCCAGATGATGAAAGCCTCCAAATGAAGAAATAAAATATTTAAATCACAAGCTTAATAAATAATAACTTTATGAATTATATATATTTAAGAGACTGAGCAAAATTTAATAATCAAAACCATATTTTCGTGTTAATATAATGAGTGCTTTAAAATTATATCTTTTGAAAGTGTCATGTTTTATTTACTCGATTATTGTAAAATATTGGAAAGTTTATAATTCGATTCTGTATATGACGACATATTTTCTTCTGCTACTTTTCGATGTTGCCACAATCATAGATTTGTTAAAAACCAATAATATTTTATGTTATATACTTATTAATCTGCGTTTGTCGTACAGCTCATTTCTTCCTTGTCCAATCTGAATCCAATCTGAAAAGTAAAATAAAACGGATCATATGAGATTAGAACATGTCACACAAAAAATATCAATTTCTGTTTTTCATTGAGCCTATTTATTATATGCTAGAAATTACTGAAGTAGAAATCTAAAAATTAAAAGATATATTCTACACAGCAAGAGATAGTACAAAAATTTCGCTCGTAGATTTTTTCTAATCCTGAAATAGCCGACTAGTAACCATTACCATCTTAAACCTGAAAATACCGATCGACCTAAATAGAAAAGTTTATGAAGCGTGTGTGCTGCCAGTTATGGCCTCGAAACTGTAACATTATCCAAAAAAGCTGAGAAACTACGAGTGACCCAAAGAGCCATAGAAAGAGCCATGTTAGGAATAAGCCTAAGAGATAGAGTCAGAAACAATACGATGAGAGAAAAAACAAAGGTCACTGACACCATCTAGCAGGGAGCGACTCAAAAGTGTCAATGGGCTGGTCACGTAGCCAGAAGCTCGGACGAAAAATGGACAAGAAGACTGGTGACTTGGAGACCGTGTCGATCATCTTGATAAAATTTTAACTTAAATACGGTTATCATTCAAATATTAAATTTTGAGTTTTCCACTTAAAAATATCGATATTCAATTCATGTCAATATAATAAAAATACTTTTATATGAGTTTTTTTAATTTTATAATGAAACAAACTTAATTTAACTGAAATCTCTTAATGAAAGTTCATTTTAAAAAATAACTACATCCACTTTTGTCTTAATTTCGACGGGCGAAACCGATCCCTGTCGAAATAGAGACAAAAATGCAACAACAACACCAAAAAACCATCACGCCGTTTCTCCACAGGGATAGGCAGAGAGAATGGACCGCAACACTTCTCTATTCTGACATACCTCTCTAGATTACTCCACATTCATGCAACGAGTCATTAACGCAGTCGATTTCTCCGACTTCTAACATGACCAACCTTTAAATTTTGATTAATTTGGTCGTGTCATGTTTTCCTCGGTCTACCTCAAACGAAAAATGAACGTAGTAATTCAAAAAAACTTGTTTTATTTCATTATTATTTAAAATAAGACAGTTATATTTAAAAAAAAAAGGCTTTGTACCTGTATATTTGAATACCAAGGCTCGTGTCTAAAGCTATAAAGTTATTTGCGTTAACTGAACAAACAAGGTGGCTACGTACGTTTGTAGAGCAAAGCTGCCAATGCATCTACACTTTTAAGTGCTCGGAGAAAGGATTCAAACTCCGCGCATATTACTCGTATGATTAATGCTTCCCATTTGCGCTAAGCTCTACAAGCCTCCCCAATACCGGGTCCGCGCGGGAACCCCGCCCCGCTCGCGCCGTTTCACTCCGTTCACTTTATGTCTTGAAATGTAAACACATCGTTCCGGAGTTCACGGAGCCACCTGTAGCAATGTGTTGATGTACACGGTTTGCAGACGCTTAGGACTTATCGCGGAATATGGCGCAGTGGCGTCCAACACTACACAATTACTGAAATACAGTATTGGGTGGTGTACACGCTTGAACAACAACTTCCAAACTTTGAAAACAAATTAAAAACTGTTATTTAATACTTACGATGAATATTCACATTATAATCCATAAATTTGAAGAAAAAAACCTAAGGCTTAACATGAATTAAGACGTTTGTCTTTTCTAGAATGACATTACTTTCATGAATGCCAATTTTTTTGTTGTTGATATTATTTGAATATAAAATAAGATAAAATAAAAACACTGTACTTTCTTCTATGTTCGCCATACTTTGTGTTGTAGATGTTTTATTTGTATTTTTCTTTTTTTATATACTTTGTATATACAACACTACTAAAATTACATATCAGACATGTTTCGGACAACTGGTCCTTCTTTAGTGATACATACATATTATAAAAATACACTTTAAAAATATTATAAAATTGTTTATAAATATGATCAATTTTGACAAATGTCTAACCACAAAGTGAATGCTTCATACAAAAATTTAATGAAAAATTTACCTGATTAACATGGCAAAACATATCATTCTCATAAAATAATATAAAACGTCTAGAAAACAAACGTTTTCTGTGTATATTAATTATGTAATATGGCATTTTACATCTTTGTTCAAGAAATAATTATTAACTATAGTTTTTTTCTTATGACAACTAAACAGGAAAAACATGAAATAGTTTTTAAATGTTAATAATTAAGTAGTGATCTTGGCAACAATGTGTACTTTATATCTTCTTCTTTAGCCATATTCGCTCCACTGCTAGATGAATGCCTCTTCCCTTTTCTTCCTCTCGTCTCTGTCTTGTTCCTTCTACATCCAGATCGTTACAGCTATTCGGGCAATGTCGTCAGACTGTCTTTTAGATGGCCTAATAATTTAGGTACTCTAGATATTTATACTATATTAAGTTATTCTTATCCCCTGTATATGTATAATACTCGTAATTTCAATAGTAAATCAATAATTTGACGGATTTTAACAATAATTTTCTCGGACTATATATATAATTCATTTAAAAGTAACAATCTAAGATAAAATAATTTTATGAATAAAAAGTCATGATCGTTTTTGATTTTTTTGACTGTGCTGAGGATCATAACTCATGAGGCTCTCTGTAAATTCCAGTTCAGAAAGTTGTCAACATAAAAAATGATGGAAACGCTTCTGATCTAGTCCAAGCATCTCTATTGAAAAACAGAGGTTAACAGCCTATCGCGGATTAAGATTTGTCTCTCTCAAAAACATTTGAACATTGGTCCCAACTATTTGGTGAAAATACACGTAATTTTTTCAATGAATGTTCTCTAATTCGTCTATAAATGAAATGTATATTATTAATTTTAAACTGTTAAAATTTAAAACATTGTAATGATATCACAATTTTGTTTTTTCTTTGTCTCATGCTATTGTCTTATTTTACCTGATTTGTATATTTCATCTTTGTCTTTTGTTATTGCCTTGTTTTACTTAATTTGTATGTTTCTTTATCTTACAATGATGTCTTAATTTGTCTGACGGTATTTTACACTGAGGGGTGATACAGTTCACTGCCAATGTTATGTGCATCTAACTGAGCCATTATTTAATACGTGTTTTTTTTTATTACTTATCACTATTGAAAATTAGATGCTTTGTTTGTATACCTTTTAAAGCTATGTAGGATTTTGGCAGTATTTGTTAGAATTCGACATTTATGACATGTAATTGTTTTCCCATGGGTTTCGTGCCATATATAAGTTTTAGAAATATAACTTTTTACCATAATATTAAGTTGGTATTAAATAACATCTTGGCATTAAAAGCTCAAAATTGACAATTAATGACATGTGTGCTCTTGCCAAATAAGTACGGATATATTTTAAAATGGTATAAAACTTTGGGTTACTAAAACTTATTAAGATTGGAAATTAATCGTAACAGTTCACTCGACTGGGAATAAATATTTTTTGTTACAATATATTATAATTTTTAAACATAATTATTAATTCATCTGAAAAATAAATTCGTAGTCCAGCACACCAATCGACTCATTAAATAAAATTTCGAATCATAAAGTAATAACAGCACATAAAAACTGTTAAGTTAGGATTTATTATAGAGCCTCGACATATATCTTTCTGAAACTTGCTGCTCGCTTGAGAATTTAACATTTACGACTCATATATTATTTATGAACCATTACTCACTAGAGGTTGTTTTAAAATTCACTCATATCAGTATACTAGTAACTCATAAAATATTTAAAAACAATCGCTCTTAAGTATTGGTACCATAACCATATGTATGGGAGCGAAGCATGGAAGTAGAATAAATGCAGTTGAGATAATATCTCCTAGTATGCGTGTTACGAACTACGTATGACCGAATTTCAAATTCTGATATCAAAGAATGTAGAGCAGAAAGTAAATATCATATGGATGGAGTATGGAGTCGATGGAAACCGAGAATAACATGGCATGACCAAATTACGCTATAGACGCTCCCCTTGGCCCGTCCCCCGTCCATGGGGGACTTACCTTAAAACATATATATAAAAATATATTTATGCAACTATGGGGTACCCAGACCACACTTAGTCTATGTGAAAATCCATAATGACGAATAAAACAGTGTTTTAATTTGATAAAACCGACATATAGTAAATAATCAATCGCGCGCCTCTGGATTTAGCCGTCTTAAGGTTTTACGCTGACAGAGGCGTAATACTAAATTGGACGTAGTTCTGCAAGCCGTACCAGTGAGTTGAGAAAGATTGTCAAAATGAAGACGGGGAAGTTTTATTTCCTCAAAAGAAAATAGAGAAACACTTTACAATTTTCTCTTCAAAGCGAGAAATGAAAGAAAACAAACTTTCAATGTTTCTTTCTCATTTCGGTATCGGTTGCACTGTCCACCGTTGGAAAACTTCAGAAAAATTGTTTCTCTCAATAAAAAGTAAAGAATAAAATTGAAAATATAATACAACTTGTCTTATCAGATATGATATAATTAAAGTTTTCAACTCATCAAACGTTAAACATTCTTCTTCGTCTTTTCAAACTTTTTCGTCATATCAATTCAAGGTAGTCTCGTAGGGTTTGCCCTTAATATAATCTTATCTATTCTATTTAGCTTACCGTTATGGTGGTAGGTTAAGCCAACTTTGTGTCGTTTCCAGGGGCACCGAGTCTTATACAAACACTACACGCGGAGGCACCTTTCTTTCCCTTCCTTGTATATATAACATATAAACAATGTTAAAACTTGTACAGGTCACTAAATAGATAATATAAAAAAATCATATATGGCTTCTTAGTATTACAAGCGCCGACCCCATATGAAATTGGAATATGGCAAAGAGAAATAGAGTTTCCTATCGTTTAAACACATCAGTCGTAAGCGTTTTGTTTGAGAAAGCTTTATATACCCATATATATTTTTCTCCTTGTTGATCTTATATTTTCTAACACAAATCCAAACATCGGATATCTGAAACAGGGTTTACTAGATGGAAGGATTAACAGAAAAACAACACAAAGGGGAAGGATGAAAGTTTCAGGCCGTCTCCGGCTGGGTCACGTCACATATGCGGAGAAGTTGACCCAAGGATTAAACAACTAAAGATTTTTTTTTCGCACAAGAATAAATATATTGCTTATAATGTTTTGAGAACTATCGGAAACAAAAATCAAACTATGTTTGATTTCTCACAGAGTTGTTCAATTTTGAGAGCAAATTTATTAATTACAATTAAATATAATGGTTGACGACTATGTATCGACTGAAGCGAATATGGCACTGCACAATGGGATTCTCTTGCCAAACATTATCTATGAAAGTTAAATTTGGAATTGTTAGAAGAAGGATGAAATTAGGATAAATGCCGTTTCTCGATGAAACTATATATAATAGAATATCCAATTAAGAAGTTAGAAAGGAATGTAAGGCTGTTGAATGTGTACTAAATAAAATTAAAAAAGGATCACTTAAATAATAATTAAATAAAACGATGTTTTTTTGACTGCTTCCACTTTTGTCTTTATTTAGACGGACTGGTGACTAAGGACCAGTCTGTCGATGCCAGCGAGCCTGGCGAAACCAGTCGCTGTCTAAATAAAGACAAAAGTGGAAGTAGTTAAAAAACATCGTTTTATTTAATTATTATTTAAAATGAACTTCCATCAAGAGATTTCAGTAAAATCATTTGATCACTTAGATGATTTGGACATACTCGTATATTACGAATGGATGAAGGAAGAATGGTTAAAAAATATATATATATCCAAACAGTGTGAATGAAAAATTAAGTCGAGGAAGACATGGCATGACCAAATTAATACATTACTGAAAGGCGGTCATGTTCAAATAATCGAAGAGCGTGCGTGCCGCGCTGTTGGAGAGTAATTTCAGGCTAGAACCGTTTGGCGGTCCATCCCTTCTGCCTACTCGTACGTGGAAACGGCGTGATGGTTTGCTAGTTAGGTTAAAATTTTATTTGATTATTTTATGTGTTTTAGTTTATTTCTACTTGTTTGCCTTTTGACCGGATTCTAGATTCGTTCTCGGAAACCATAAAATGGTAATGTTCATTAATTATCAAGTGAAAAATGAGAGCCAGTGTTTTTAATATATTCCTTCTCAGCTGTGTGTTTAATTATGGGGAAGATGTGGATTATACTGTAGTTTTAGCCGCAAAATGAAATACTCATTAATATCTCATTATTCATAACGTTTAGTATATTGAAATATTATATCCTTAGAGGACTCTATATCCCCAGATCACATTAAAACCTAATAAAATAACGACTTACGAAAATTTCGCATTAAAGCTCTAAAATAATTATGTTCTAGAATTAAAATATATAAAACAAAACATAATTGAAAATTAGCTTTACTCTAAGTAAAATGTAAGGAATCTAAGATGGGTTCTGAATCAAGTAAATTAATTAATATCTAATTTCATTTTCCCAAGCAAACGTAAATTCAGTTAGGAAAACTCTAGCCAAAGCTTTGCAAAAATATTTCGAACTAAAGTTTTACCCAAGAGAAATATTGTCAAATGATATACATTTTTTTCTAAAAATACTTCTAATGAGAGATATTAAGCAACCAGCTATTGAAAGGGAGACCTTCATTTTGGCGTTTACTTAATTCAATTGATTGGTTGCCGTTTATACAATATTATAATATATAACTACATAGATTATAAATAATAATTAAATAAAACGACGTTAATTTTATACTCGTATAACTACTTCCATATTTGTCTTTATTTCGACAGCGACCGGTTTCGCCAGGCTCGCTGGCATCAACATACTGGTGACACTGCCATCAACATACTGGTGACACTGGTGGCAAACATGGTTCTATACAAAAATAATATTAAAATATTTATGTAAAATTTAAAGAATTGATGGATGGAATTTAATTTGATTACAGCTGATATATCTATAAATAATGTTTGAAAAAATAATACATTTATTTTTAATCCTACTGAATTTAAGTATAATATGACATATATCATGGTCCTCTGGTTGGTCTCTCTATTGGTTTTTCCATCCATTATTTAGATTATAATAATTCTGGATAGCAAAAATATTGGATCTTCATTATATATCTTTAATTTAAGTATAAAATTTATATGCAGTGTGGCAAATTACTCAGTATCTATCAATTATAAGATTAAATGTGTAAAAAATAATATTAGTTATATATTTATACATGGATTTTGACAAAAGCTATTACTAGACAGCTGGATGGCTTTGAAATGTGGATATATCATAGCAATATATAGGTATACATAAACAAGAATGCTTTGGGCACATTATGAGAAACGATAAATGCAAAGTGCTTCAATTGATTGTATAAATTAAAATTAACGGAAAATAAAGTGTCGACAGAAAGAGAAAATCCTGACTAGAAAACCTTCGAGAATCGTTGAGTTGCAGCACAACATCCATATTTAGAGCTGGTGTATGAGAGGTAGAACCATGATCCCGTCCAATCTCCTAGAGGAGAGAATCAAGAAGAAAAATAATATATAATTAATACATAATTACAGTTGGTTTCCTGATAGACTATCCTGAACATCAAGGAAAATCTTGTTGTATCTACGGAATAATCATCAGATAATGAAGAGATAAATTAACATTCTAACCATCATGACATGAATGTGACTATAATCTTGTGTTTGGTTTATTTAAAATCTGTGAAATAAAAATAAAAATGAGAATCGCAGTGAAGCGAACGGTTACTCCTTGAATATCCATCCTCGGACTCGGAATCAAATTAAGATTTACCCGATTCAAGATATTCAATTGTCAGATTCGGTCTCACTTCTTGAGTGAAATATATTATAAATAATGAGATTCATTCCGATCGTTCTGAGTTCCGTCCATTTTGTGAAAATCATCAATATTCAAAATGTGTCCGTTTTCCCCATTTTGGCAAATAAACAAGAGGAAACGTGTTTGCAGGCCAGAGGCTGTATAGGCTGATATAATAGGGGCGGAGAGCAAGGGATTTACTAGAGAGACCATTTGGTTATTGTTGAGATTTTTTACTGATTTAAAAATAAAAACATATAAAATAAGCATTTTTGAATGTACATTTCAAACTGTAAAAAAATAGTTACCGCATAACCAGCTGAATTTTAACTTGATACTGAATAAACACATGTACCTTATATTTAGTTAAATATTGATTATTTATAAAAAATACAATAGCATTATTATTTTAAAAAGTTGTAATAAACGTTGTTTGATCTCTTAAATTATCGTTTTCAGAGCGACTGCTTTAGGAATCGATTGTTGAAATAAAAAATACTAAATATTTGTGAGAGAACAATTTCATAACACGTTGTCAAAGATTATAGTGCGAACCACAATTTTGACTTAGATCGAGGATGATCTAGATTCAATTTCCACTTTTGAAGTGTATTTGCCATCACTTTTGTAAATTAAAATTAAAGTTTATATTGTAAAACGTTGTAACGTGTATTTCCACAACAATTTATTTGACTGTTCACAAATATGTTTCGGACGGTTCTTATCCTTTCTCGGTGTTAAAAAAAAAACAACAACAAAATGATACCAAATCCTTTGTTAATGGTAAAATACTATAAGTGGTGTGAGAATAATAGTTTTGTTTTCATGTATACAATCAAGTATTTATATTGCTTTAAAATATAACTCTTAAACCACGGGGTTTTGAACGACTGAGGATAGAGAAGTTTTTGAAGAGTCCTGAAAACAATATAAAAATTGGATAATTGAGAAGAAGGAACACTTAAAGAATGAAGAACAGTAATGAATAAAATTATTATTTCTGTAGCAAATCATAGTTACACTTGTTTATTTTTGGTCAAAATAATACATTAAGAAATGTCAAGTATTATTTATTCAGAACCTATACTATTCCTGGTCGTTTTTTTTTATCTGGGCGTGCTCAGAGGATACCAATAATTAAATATACTGCAAATACGAGAATATATAATTTGTTTGCCATGATTGAGAATTGAGAGAACCTTTCAAAGCGAAACACCCTTTTCGCATTCCTCATTATATTTCGGTTCTTCATATACCTAACTAACTAACTAATCAGGCTGTCCACCCGAAGGGTTAGACAAAAATAACAGACTGCCACACTTTAACCGATGCTGCACTCCATCCTTCTCTTTTCGCCCCCACGGGAGACGCTGTGTCTTAGGTTGCGAACCTCATCGTCACCACTAGGCATCTCCCGCGCACACTTAGTAACTAAAACGTCTACAAAATAAATCTAAAATAAATATTATAAAATACAATGATATAAAACAAAAATAATAAATTCTTATTACAATTAATTCATTATATAATTAATGCTGTTATTTAATTTTTTTGGCAGGAGTTCTTTGTAATTATAAAAATTTAAAAAAAAAAAATGAATTAAAAAATCGTTTATATTACGTCTTAGTTTTAATTCCACTTAAATTAATGGCTTCGGCCGGTTTCGGTAGCTCGCTGCCATCTTCTGGTATCATCATTTTCATCACCAGCTGAAACCACCGAGCTGCCGAAAACGGTAAAAGTTATAAACCTTAGAGGAATTAAACGCATTATTATTATTATTATTATTATTTGGTTGAATCACTCTTTATATCATTATCGCGCGAGCCGAATCGATGTAAAGGTTATAGCTATTATATTGATTTTCTTAACATGTGATAGGTAGCCAATCTATCGTTATTTTATTGTCACGTGAATTCTTCACCAGACCAAAGACAGTGTGACAATCACACTGCCATAATCGTGAATCAAACCCGAGTCAAAGCACTAACAACTCGGCCACGAAGGTTTTTTTATTTTCGTAAGTTATATATCATTGACTATAAAGTGAAAAATTGTAACGAACACGGTGTTACAGTTTTGTATTTCCCCGTAGGGCGTTGAAATAAAAATTATTTAATTTATAATCCAATTATTAATCGAATTTAATCTCCATTATTCTAAATGTTAATAGGTTTAAAATTTCAGTTAATGACTCGAAAATGTGGCATGAAATTAGACGATGTAAATTTATGTGCACTCTAGGGATAACGCCCCCGACGCGAAATCATCGCCCGGGGAGCGACCCTCCCGGCTGCAGACTCCCGACCCGGCCTGATGGGTATTTGTTGCAAAACCGTTAAGGATTCTAAGCGGCTCCCTATCGACCGAAACGAGACTAACTTTCAACCCAATTTGTCGCCGCACCACTTTGACTGAATTAATAATTCGCTTTGTGCCTTAGAAATTTACCCCAGGACTCAAGGTTATGAGCACCGCCCGCCTATTGTTATATTAATTACAATTTCTTCTCGGGCAGATTTTGTCAAGCTGCCAGATAAAATACTGATTTTTTATGCGAAAGAGGTTTTATTCAAATGCGGCGCATTAAATCATGCCTTTTTATTATTGTTTTCGGCTTTTTATTTAATATTATAATTTACAAAGCCGTTTTGGAGTTCCAGTTCAACTCGGTGGTGACCTCTATCCTCTATCCTGGTTGCTTCCTCAAGCATTAACATTTTTATTACGAACAGAATAAAACATTAATTTATAACATCATGCTGTCGCTGCATTAGTTTTGACTTCTAACATTAATAAACGCATAAAATGTTGGCTATAAAAGTGTATATGGCAATATCTAGCAGACAATCCAGATATAAAATTGATTAAATTTAGATTTTATAATGCAGTAAAGTTATATATGTACAAGAAGAGGATATCAACACCGATAGTACTCAAATTCAAATATAATCAATTAATACAAATGAATCTCTTCTATATACGTCATAATTTGTGTTGGTTTATTTCTCTTTTTCTTAACAACCTATATTAAAAACTAACTGACTAACTAACCATCACGCCGTCTCCCCGAAGGGGTAGGCAGAAATAATGGACTTCCACACTTTTCTTTCCATACATATTTCTCTCGATTCCTTAACATTCATACATCGTGTCATGCACGCGCGTCGATTTCTCTGACTCCTCACATGGCTGACATTCAATATTTGATTTATTTAATCGTGCCACGTTTTCCTCGGTCTTCCTCTATTTTTGGTTCCATTTACATCGTTAACATATACTTTTTTTTACATTTTTTCTTCATTAATTCTTTACATATGTCCAAATCATCTTAACGATCCTTAATTAAGTCGCTATACACTTATATTATTTTTTATTTTATTTTAATATAAGTGTTGTAAGAGTATATACAAAGTATATGAAAAAGAAAAAGAGAAATAAACAAACGAAATCGTTCGTTTTCTAGAAGTTTTATTACAGTCTACGGAAATGACATATTTCACATTTTTAAGGCATTATCAAATGTATCAAAAATCAAGTGTGTTTTTGTTTATACACCTGTATATGAGTTAAAAAAACAGAATTCGGAGAATTAGGCTATTGATGTGGCTCAATTCATTCTATTAATAATCGAGGGATACATCCCAAAAAACTATGGGAATTCTTGGCCGAGTACGGAGTAGGCACAAAGCTGATATGTGCGGTTGCATCTCATCGGGAAGGAAACAATCCCTATGTCAGAGTTAACGGAGCTGTCACGTCACTAAAGGTATCAAATAAGGTTGTGTAATGTCTCCGTGGTTGGTCAATGTGTACTTGGATAAGTGCACGAAAGAACTAGAGGGCATAAACGCGCTGCTACGATGAACAGTTTTTCAGTCAGATGTTTGTGATATGCAGACGATGCTGTTTTAACCGCTGACAGTATGAAAAATCCATACGTCTAGTATCAATAAACTATGGAGCATGCAAGAAGAGTGTCTAAAGTCTAAAGTGATGGTATTTGAAAAATAATAATGTTTGACAAATTGTAACAATAGTGCGAACAGTGAGAAAATGGAGCAAGTTACCGAATTTATTTATCTGGGAAGCATGTTTACAAGAGAAGAAAAAATGGAGTAAGATATCGAAAGAAGGGTTGGTGAAAATAAATGGCGCTCTCAAAGTCACCACTGCAAATAGAAATATATCCACAGTTATTTTTATTATTTTATTTTCACTAAATAATACGAAAAGTAGGACACGAAATCTCGAGTCACATCTCTATTAATAAAATTGAGTAGGACTCGGACGTTAATACTAAAATAATATAAATTTATACCCTTTGACCTTTTGAAATTCAATGTTCTATTATTAAATCAGTACAGAATGGTTTCTCTTAACTCCATTTACTTCGGTTCTGGGAACCTTATTGATTCCAACATAACTCTTTTATCCAAAGCCAACCCTTATCTTAGGTCGTTTACATAGGATTACTAGGAATCCGTCACTTATGGGTCAACTATAGAGACGAGACCGCTGATGGCCCCAGCATCTTATCTCAATTTGCTCCGAAAGGTCCTGTCAGAGTTGATATTGCCGGAAAACCTAAACAGTATTAAAATGAAACCTAGAATTTCATTTCAAATTTGTTTATTTAAAAAAATAAATACAAAATCTAAATCGTTTTTGATATCATCAAAATAATATAGGGGATTTGAAAACTGTTTTTTTATGTGACGATATCAACAACTGTTTTTATAAAAAAATTGGTTTATAAATCTAAAAAGAGTTTGAGAAGAGTGTATTTTATTACAGTAATTACGATGCGAAATTTTTCGTCTTATTAGGACATTATAGATTGCTTTCATGAAGTAAAACGGTGAAATTCACAAGGTATCGTTAATTGTAAACCATCAATAGTAGAGATCTGAAAATCGTTGAAATCCAAATTCTAGCATTTATTATATGAAAGTAAAAAAAAATAATATAAATCATTCGCGAAAAGAGGGTGTTTGAAATCGTTAAATCATGAAAATATTAAATCTTTCACTTAACTTAAATTATCATAACAGTGTTCTTAATAGGAATAAAAGATGCTTGGTTATATCAAATACTTCGGCACAATCGAAAACTTTCATTATAAGGTTAAATAGACCGATTACGCTTTACAGCCTTACTAAAGCAACAATAATACAACAATTATAAGGTTTAATGCTCCAACAAAATATCCTTCTGAAAAACACAAGTTGGGAAAATATGTCGACATAGCTTTTTCTTACACCGAAGTAAGCTGAACAATATGGGCTCTTGGAGCAAAATGAGATCATTAGGTAACAAAACAGAGACTTTGTTGACATTAGTTTTCCAAATTAGTTTACGTACCGTGAAACAATCCCAAAGAATTGCCCATTACCTCCGAGTTATGGTAAGACAAAAACTGAAGTGATTCTCTCGCGGGAATGGGTGACATATTTAAATATTGTAAAGAGGAAATAGGTTTTTAACTTACTCTGGTACGCTTGAAAATTTCCAATAGAGCGGCCATATTTTATTTGTGGTCTTTAATCTGAACTGCAGACTTTTATATTTGATTCTATCATCCGTAGATATCATAGTTTTGCTTTAATGTGAATTAACAGTAACTTCTGTGTTCCTACAACGTTGTTACTCGTATTATATTTTGGCATTGTTATTATACGTGTATTAAGCTGTCTTGTGTGGCAAACTTTGAGTACAAATATCTCTTTTGAAGAAGAAAACTTTTGCTATCAAGATATAAACATAAAAATGAAGCAGAATACATTCGAATGCTATTTACGATTTGTTATTCCAACTGAAGACGGGACTTGTACGATTATTTGTTTTCAAATTGCCTAAGCATTTACATTTTTTACCTCAAGTTGGAGAAAACCTAGGTTATTATGATTAGCAATAATGAAATCCTATGAAGAGAAAGCATAAAATGTTGGCCATAAAAGTTTATATATTATAGTAATATCTAGCAGATAATCCAGATATAATATTGACTAAAACAAGATTTTATAATGCAGTAAAGTTATATACAAGAAGAAGATATCAACAACGATAGTACTTAAATTCATAATAATACTCAATTAATATAAATAAAATCTAGAAGATTTCATACAGCTTATGGAAATGACATACTTCACCTATTTAAGGCATTATCAAACGTAGCAAAAATCAAGTGGTTGTTATAAAATTTGCCAAAACTATTTATTTGTGATAAGATAAATATTTTTTTTTGACTCAGAAAAAGTAAATTTATTAGCACTGGTGAGAGTTGTTTCACAAAGATCGAAAAGCATTTTCACAAGACATAGTCGACTTTATGAGACCCTGAAAAGATATGTAAAGAAGATGTTCACAAATAATACTTGAATTATTGAGTTTTGTATTCTGTTCCGCTGCCAAGGCCACGGAAGTTTTATCATAATTAGACTACTTACTACGAGACATCCATTATCAACATATCGCATCAAAAGTTGAAGTTGGCGAAAAAACTTTTAGTTTATCAGAACGATGAATGATAAATGTACCACGAGTTAGCAAACATTTTGTGTTTGTCATTCTAATAAGTTACTCCAAGTTTGGGCTTTCAAAACTGAAAAACTTTTCGAATTTAGGACGATCAATCTTCCAAGCCCGAAAACAAAAGATTGAAAAATGAAATATACATAACATAGCTATGGCATTCTCTCGAAACATTCCAATTTAACAAGTTGCATTTTCCCAAACACATTTTTTTATTTGTGTATCTAAAACGAATACAAATAGTTGAAAATGAAACGGTTTTTATTTTAAAATTCGTAACATATACGAATGAAAACGTTTGTCTTCTAATTTCAAGTGAGTTTTATTATTATATTTTTAATGGGAATGACTTATTATATTTCTTCTTACTAAGGCATAAGTAATTTTTATTCGTATTAATTATTTAATTTTACATTATAGTTCAAGAAATAATAAATATTTAAAATCCTTGACAATAAAGCATTAAAATGGATGTATTCTAAATAAATTAAAGATATTAAATAAATTATAAATGATTATATGCAAAATAATGTTAGAATCAATAAACCTAATGAACAGTGAGAAATAATTTGAACGTATAAAACTATGTATAAAATAATGTAAAATGAGCACAAAATCAAGCAAAAATGAAGAAAACTATGCATTCATAGCTTTCAATTTGCTGAATTACTATTCTTATATTTGTGTATTCATATATTATAGGAAGATATAAAAGTGTAAGCCATGTACAATCATTGAGTTTAAAAGAACCTGTACAAACAAAAACATGTATAAACAATAAAAAAATGACAAAACCCTTCCTTTGTGTTTGCTAAATACCAGGGTTATTTTTATTTTGAATACAGTAGCTCTGAGCAGGGATGTTTTAATGCAACTGAACCATTCTTGGAGGTATATTAGTCAGGGTTTCCTTCTTTTCCTGATACTCTATAATAATTACTCTATAATATACTCATAACTTTTTTCAAGATCAACGTTTCCATACCATAAAACAAAACGGGTGATAGCATTAGGTAGCACAACCAAAATCTATACGATTCAATCAATTTTTACGATCCAATAATGTAAACTAAAAATACATAATAATATCGCGTGATTTTATCAACATGTTTGAATTATGGATTTTATGGAATTAACACATTTTAGATTCCTAACAGCCTACGAAAATTAGCGTCGCTCCCAGTAACTAGTTACCTAGACCGTCTAGGTAAACAAGACTATCTCATTAAAATTTAACACATTTTCGTCATGAATTCGTTATTCCATAATGTCTACACGAATATTTCATATCGGCAATACCTTGGCATACCAGATATTTGTGGAATAGAACGATCCTAACTGGAGGGGATAAATACATATTGTATTAGATAAACCATATGACGGTATATGATGGCATTAATCCATAATTCAAACATGTCATGACTGTAAATTACAAGGATATAAATATGTAATAAATTATTGAGGAATTATTAGAAGCATTTTATTGCGCATAATTGAAATATTTGATACATGATATTAACTCTTCTTCAAATTCTTATTTTTTTATAGATCTTATGATTTGTTTAGATGGGATATCAATCAATCGAATTATTTAAGTAATAGTGTGCATCGAGTGAAACGTAAACAAATGCTTAGCAGACTGAAACGTAATTTTCTTATTATGAACATTTTCACTTATTCGCAATCTATATATATGGTCTATATATGATAGAGTGGGCAATAATTAGATTAAGCGAAGGCAAAAAGTTGGTCAATAGTAGCCTCCGCCTGCACCAGGAATCAATTACAAACTTATCAAGTTCTGAAACAAAATAATTACTTGAACTTGTAATATAAACAGATTAACGTTTTACTTTATATTGTAGATTAGAAATTGACTTCAGGATACGATTTTTCAGGATTGTAGTACCCCTTAAGAGTCGTCCATAGTCAAAGTAAGAAAGTGCAAAAGACAGTCAATTTCTAGAAAAATAAAATTCATCATTCGTATTAGAAGAAAAAAAACGTATGATACGGAATTTGAACCGCAGACTGGCCGGCCAGCATAATAGAGAAGGCAAGCTATCCGCTCAATTACCTAGCTATTGAAACTAACTAACTAACTATCACGCCGTCTCGCCGAAGGGGTAGACAGAAAGAATGGACTGACCCACTTTTCTTTCCTAACACATTTCTCTCGATTCCTCAACATTTGTACATCTTGTCATGCACGCGCGTCGATTTCTCTGACTCCTCACTCTGACATTCAATATTTGATCGTGTCACGTTTTACTCGGTGTTCCTCTATTTCTAGTTCCATTTACATCGTTAACATATAATTTTATTACTATTCTTTCTTGATTCATTCTTACTATGTGTCCAAACCATCTTAATGATCCTACGATTTTATTTTATTGAAACAAGTGGCGAAATTTCTAATGCAATATATTTAGAAGCAACGGTGAAAACTGTCAAGGCTTGTTTATAGAAATCAGCTGGCTATTGCGCTTTTTTACATTGACTTTGGGTAACTCTTAGGGGTATAAAAATCCTGATTCAACAATGTTCAATGTTTTCATATTTTTAAGTTTATGCATTCTATTGTTTCAGAGCACATTCATTACATCAAGCGAATGATTGGAGCAGAGCACATTGGACTAGGCGGTGATTACGACGGAGTCAACAGGTGAGCATTATTATCATACATAACATTTATTACCAAAATTGAAAACCACCCTAGGTTAATGACGCCTTCTATTCGTTTATCAGCTTACTATTTAACCGTCGCGTTGCCATGTGGTCAATTGAGTTTCCACTGCCAATTTAAAGTTGATTTTCTTAAAACCTATGGACCCTAATATTATAAAAAAAATTGTAATCCTCCATTGAAGTGTTCTCAATATTTCGTAATAAAAAAAAAGCAAAAAATTACTTCCTTCATCCCAAAAAAAAAAAATTTTAAGACTGCCCTCACCTTCATTCGTGTTAAGGTAGAATTTGTTTTGCTAATATTTACAACTTTATCAAAAGTGACAAATACTTACTCGCTGTTTTGAACGTATTATAAATTATATGTTTAGCCTTATCTCATAGGTACGTAATAATACCGACTGTGGACGGAAACGCAGCACGCAACTTAATAATATCAGAACTGTGAAAATATTAACACTTTACCAAAAGGGACAAATATAATACGTACTCGTTGTCTTGAACGTACTATGATCTATTCCTAATGAAATTCCCTACAAGATGAAATAAATTAAATTTTGATTCATCGAGTCATATGCTTGATATTTAGATAAAGTTAGCGGTAAACTGAATTGACCACATGGGAGCGAGCGTTTTGTTTTGAACACGGTACGTTAAGGGTTAATGAAAATTTAGGTATATATATATATATACTCGTATATATGTTATCTTAATGAAATGATTACTGCGACAGGGTACCCAGAGGACTGGAAGACGTTTCAAAGTATCCGGAGCTGTTTGCAGAGCTGCTGAGGAGTGGACAGTGGAGCGTGCAAGAGCTGAAGAACCTGGCAGGCCTCAACATTCTTCGTGTGATGCAAAAAGTCGAAAAGGTAATTAAACTTCTTTCCTATTCCAAAATACGTGGGAAACATTACAGGATCCTTAATATTATATAATACTCAGCTGAATAATTAATACGAAATTTTAGTTACATTTGCCAATTTTGTTTTCCGCTCTTAGGATGTGGAAATATGTGACAATTGCTTAATGCTTTAAAATCCGATTTACAAAAGAACGAAAGATGCATAAGAACTTTGGGCTAAATGCCAAATGCTGCAGTAGAATAAGATTGCCTCATCCCCGTACAAATAAAGGAAGATTATTATTATTATTATTATTTCATCAGGATTTAAAAAAATAGGTTTTCCTACAAGTACTACGAAATTTATTTTTCAATTGCGTTATAAAGTTTAAAGACGTTAATAACTTTGAGAAATATATTTTCTTATTATGAATACTAACTTAAATATGTATATTTTTGCGATGGCCACTAGATATTGACTATTTAAGTGATTAAATGAAGACTGTAATTTTTTTATAAACTAAGGACAATGCGGAAATTCATAATTAAGATTTTTATTAATATAAACACAGATATTCCAGTTTTGAAGAAGAAATTTCCAATTAGAAATGACATATTTCGCCTTTCCTTTACATATGTGGTCTACCACATCTGCATACTCCAAGCAATGTGTTGCATCATTGGTCAAGAAACAGTTAATACATCAATTATACAATATTTTTTAACGTAACTTAGTGAATTTTATATGGTGTATATTATATTACAATATATTCATGTATATACTCGTATGAGCGTATTTCAAATGTAAAATCATCGCAAAAAATGTGCTGTTATTCATTATATTTTGGATTGTCTTGTCACAAAATACACATTTTATAAAAAACGACATAAAAATATGTTTATTACACAGAATAAAATAAGAAATAAGTTCGTTGAATATGGTTTATGAACAGGTGCATATTGGAAGATTATTTCCTCACATTTCCATTCAATTGTTTTGCTCGATTGGCATATATGACACAGACATCATAATATGCTCTCTGGAGTATGAAGCTTTTATCGCCCATCGTATTGTTACTATTATAGATGCATCTCCACATTCTTTTCCTTAGAGTAGAGCACTAAAATGCCAATAGAAACGATAACTCTATATTCTATGACGTTTTAAAAGATAAGACGACGAACAAAAACACAACAGTGACGATATTTTCTTTACATAAGTACGTATATTATACGAGTATTATAAAAAAAATAACCTTCTTAGCATCACGCTCTCTCTTCGGAAGGGTCGGTAGAAACACTGTTTCCAAATTAAAATAGGTAATATTGTGGAATTTTATTGCAAAATCGTATCACCTTGGTGGTCGGAATATTTAACAACAGTGAAACCCACCAAAAGAAACGCACTTATTCGGGTTTTGTATGGTAAAAAAATACTCTCACATTATATTCACAATAAAATCAAATTGAATTTATTTTAAATAGACGACTTATTGTAATTAAGTAAATAATTTCTGGTATTTGAATTCATTCCAACAAATAAATATGTTGAACCTCCAAAAAAAAAATAGCGACATTAAAATCGATTTAAGCATGTAACAGACTTGTTTTTTTACTAATGGTACAACTCCAAATACGCGAAACCAAATATTCCTAAGATTTATAAATATGATGTACGAATAAAAAATACATGTTTTTGCCTTGGAGAAGCCGTTTTATCCATTTTTCATATTTTTTGTCATACGTTTTCTATCTCTGTCTATTTAAAAACACGAATGTAGCTCAGTACTGTATGTGGGTCTACTGAGACAAAGGAAATACCAAGAAAGAGAGGGAGCGTGTTTAGAAATATGTTGACATGTTTGTGAATGAGAAAAACATAGACGGCGGAATGAAAGATGGCGTCTCGGATGTGGGATTGAAAGGAGACATATAATTCCGCAGAGAAGAAAAAATGAACATAATACCAAGGGAATACTGCGTTTTTGTTATTATATGTGGTTGTTTCAAGAGAAAAATCATCCGCAATATGAAATGTTTCTGAATTAATTAACAGCCCTTTACTTAAAGTAACTTACAAATTAAAAATATACATATGTGTATGGGTTCCTATCTATTTCACCATTGAATTATTTTTTATTAGATCAGATTGTGATATTCAGGTTGGTTTATTTAAATATTAGTATGTATTCTAAACAAAGGTAAATTGATAATTCCTTAACTAACTAACATAGGCAATAGGCTGAAAAAATGTACCGCTACACTGTTCTGTACATCTCTCGATTCCACTACACTCATACATCGTGTAAAGCACGCACATCGATTTATCCAACTCTTCACGTGACCGACATTTAATATATGATTGATTTGATAGTGCCAAGTTTTCCTCGGCCTTCCTCTATTTCTAGCTCCGTTCACGTCGTTTGCATATACCTTCTTCACCATTTTGTCTAAACTCATTCATTCCATCTGTCCAAACCATCTTAACGACTCTTTGATTATATTGTTCATCACATCTCATTCGCATCGCATTTACTTCTTATATTGACACTCTATAATATACAGATTTATCACACATTCGTCTTAGATATCTCATTTCTAATGCAGTTATTCTACTTTCATCTTTATTTTGCCAGTTACATGCTTCGCTTCCATACACAAGGGTCGGCAAAAGAACACCTATCGTTTAAACAGCTGATAATTCTTTAGTAGAACAAATTTATTGTTTCTTGAACTATGAAGTGAAACTCTATAATAAATAATTTCCATGAATTGAAACGTCTGTTTTAAAAACTAAAATGAAAACAAACGCGTTTTAACTTGCTAATGCATTGCAAGGCAAAGCGTGTCATTCAAACAGACGTTTTCATTCTCATTAATTATAATAAAACCCATTTACTTGTATAACATAAAGTTTTTCAACATAATAAAAAAAAACAGCAGAAACAAATTAAATTTTTCTTATATATATTTTTTCGTAATTTAAATTAAGAATTGCATAATTAAAGCATGCTTGGGTAAATAAAATCTTCACACGACTTGCTCGAATATCTGAAGTAAATATAAAGTAAGTTAAGGCAAGGAAAAGTAAGATAGTATTAAGTTAGGCGTGTTTGAGTTGGATTAAGTTATGCCAGAATAAGTTTTTTTGGACTCTTGTTTATACAACTATATAAATGGATTATCCAAACGATAGTTAAAACCTGAAAAGGCCTTATTTTGGACACTTCATATGAAGAATGAAAGCGAAAATGAAAGTGAAAATCGTTGTTCACAATGGAGTTCTGGTCCCAACTCTTATGTTTGGAAGCGAATCATGGAACTGGCAGAAGAAATATGAGAGCAGAATAAATGCTGTGGAGATGAGGTCCCTAAGAACAATGTACGACAGAATCTCATATGCTGATATTAGAAAGGAATGTAGAGTGAAATAAGGTATTATGAACAAAATTATGAAAGGACCGCTGCGATGGTTCGGACATATGGAGCGTATGGGTGAAAATATAATGGTTAAAAAAGTATACGTTAACGATGTAAATGGAGTACGGAGTCGAGGTAGACCGAGGAAAACATGGCATGACCAAATTAATCAAATATGCCAGGATAGGAAAGTATAGGACAAGATAGGATAGGAGACGTATGTCAGGATAGAATAGTGTGGCGGTCCATTCTCTCTGCCTACCCCTGCGGAAAAATGAGTGATGTTTTGTTGTTGTTGTTTTTGTCATATAAAGAACTTATATGTGGTGTTATAAATAATATTTTTTTGATAATATTTTACGGAAGAATCGACTTGCGTGCATGACTCGCTGTGTGAATGTGGAGGATTCTAGAGACGTGTGTTAGGATCGAGTAGTGTGGCGGTCCATTCGTTCTTTCCACCCCTTTGGGGAAACGGCGTGATAGTCTGTTGATGTATTCCTCGAGTTGAAAATGATAATGTTAATGTTTCGTTATGGAATAAACTCGACGTTCCAAATACAAACAGCATAGATTTAAAACATATTTAAACGGAATGTTAAATGTGATCATTAGTAATTTATCGCACGTGATCATTCCACTAACCGCGGAATGGAGCTGCAATCTGCCAGCAATAAATTACTACCAATAAATGTATTTATATTCACCAATATGTAGAATACGAGAATCGCCAGATGAATGTTATTCGTGTTTCATAAAATGGTTGGGCACTTTAAATAATTCGCATATCAAAATACTCGTATTTTACCATTTACTGTTTGATAAAAAAATAAATATTACTTTGAATTTTAACTACCGTTTATTTAAACGTTTATTTAATAACTTACTAACTAGCATTGTTTTATCCCGTCATAGCCCTCGCGCCTTCTTCATATTCATACACCGTGACATGCACGCTCGTCGATTGTTCCTGCCGCACATTATAATATTTAATTGTCCCACGTAATACGTTTGTACTGTTTTGATGTAAAAATTATACAAGTCTTTTCGTTTATATAAAGAATTTTGACAGGTGCAAAAATAAAATTTTCATTTGTTCCATTGACAATTTGAATAATTTATTCAATATTATTTTAAAGTTCTTGCTGGTGTTGGTTTATTTTAAGTGTCTAATTACTGCTTATTTAAAAAAAACTGTGGATACGTAGAACATAAATTAAATAGACAATAAATGTGCATCATCTAAAAATTACATTTTGTGTTTAATTATTTTTATTTTGTTATTTTATTTTATAATATATAATTTTTTGTGGATGTTGGACGATCGAAGTGTACGCGGGAGATGCCTATTAGTGGCGATGAGATTCACAACGCATCACACCGCGTCTCCCGCTGGGCCAAATAGAAGGATGGAGTGCCGCATCGGTTAAAGTGTGGGAATCCATTCTTTCTGCCTACCCTTTCGGGGAGACGGCGTGATGGGTAGTTAGTTGCTTAGTTAGACACTTTTTTCTGTTAGAGTGGTTGTCTCTTGACTATATGTAAGGATAAGCAGTATGCATGCACCGAACATATTTTTTATGTACTATAAATTGAAACCTGCTTATTTAAAAAAAAAAAATTATATGTAATATTACTAAAAACCATTTAATTGTCAATTAAATTCTACAGCAGACCGAACACAAGAATTTAATAACACTATCTTCGCCGGGAATCGAACCCGGGACCAGTCATATCTGTTGCTATTTGTTATAATTTCATAACTGTTTTATTTCCTATAGATCCGAGATGACCTCCGAACGCAGGGCGTTGGACCGGAGGAGCACCCCGACTCGCCCACGGACAATGGAGACTGCACCAGCAACGCGTTCCATCTGGAGCAATTCACCCCTATCAATTAAATTCGATGTACCTTTCAAAGGGTGTCTCTTCAAACACGCACTTAATGGATGTATTTATGAGGTATTATGCACACAAAATGTTTATTGAATTTTTTCATGAATGTTTCAATGTGTGTTAAATTAATGTAATGTTATTAATAAGTCATAGTTTTCTTACGAAATGAAAAACGAATTGAAATAATTCTGTGCTTCTGTCGGATTTTCAACTTATTTAGTTGTGAAACAGACTCACACTTTTAGATATTTTCACAACATAATTGTATCAACATTAAAGTATGTTTCCCATAGGATGTTCTCTACCAGTTATAGTATAATAGATCTTCAATATGGAAATCTTAAGTTAATTATTATTATGGAGGTAAGATTCGTCTGATCGTATGTATTATACAATTAGAACTTTCTTAATAATTTTGGTAATTGTTTATTTTTAAATTCTTCACCATTAATTATAAAATGACTTATACAAATGAAATCATTTCTAGAAAACATACGAGTATGTTTTCAGTCATATTAACTATTGCATATAGATTCTTACACCATTTTTCAAGAAACAACAAATAATTATAAAATGCTAATAAAAACATTTATACGAGTATTATATGACGTATTCTTAAAGTCCAAATTCGTGGAATACGTTGCATGAGTAGTTTAAAAAAAAGAATGATGGGTAATATCTGCTTGTACTTTGATAGGGTTAAAGATGTTTCAAAATTTGTTAAATTTATCATAAATATTTATAATTTTATTTCATTATAATAATTTCACTGATTGAGCTGCAACGGGGAGTCAGACAAGGGGATGTGATATCTCCGAAGCTGTTCACTTGTGCTTTGGAAGATATATTTAAAACTTTGGACTGGTCTGAACGTGGCCTCAACATAAATGGCGAATACATATCTCACCTTCGTTTTGCGGATGACATTGTTATTCTGGCGGAATCTGCTGGGCATCTAGAAGGCATGCTAGATGAACTGAACACTGCATCCAGACGAGTGGGTCTCGGGATGAATTTGGACAAGACGAAAGTCATGTATAATGAACATATTATCCCGGGATCAGTAACCGTCGATGGGTCGGCTCTCGAAGTGGTACAAGAATACCCATATCTTGGCCAAATCATACAATTAGGACGAAACAATTTCGAGAAAGAAGCCAACCGAAGAATTCAGTTGGGTTGGGCAGCCTTTGGGAAATTACGTCATGTTTTCACTTCCAAAATACCACAATGCCTCAAGACTAAAGTCTTCAACCAGTGCGTTTTGCCAGTCATAACATACGGAGCCGAGACGTGGACATTGACAAAAGGTCTAGTCTACAGATTCAAGGTTGCCCAGCGCGCCATGGAAAGAGCCATGCTTGGAATAACCTTGAGGGATAGATTTAGAAACGAATTTATTCGACAACAAACCAAGGTGACTGAGGTGGCTCTACGGATAGGCGGGCTGAAGTGGCGGTGGGCTGGCCATATCTGTCGGAGAACCGACAGCCGATGGGGAAGACGGGTTCTGGAGTGGAGACCGCGTACAGGATTCCGTAGAGTTGGACGTCCCCCTGCCCGCTGGACCGACGATCTGAAGAGGATTGCTGGACATGGATGGATGGGAGCGGCAATGGATAGGGGGCGGTGGAGGGCTTTGGGAGAGGCCTACATTCAGCAGTGGATGACAGACGGCCGATGATGATGACGATGATGAATAATTTCACACACGCTTTACTTATCGTACGATCGTACAATCCCAAAGCCTTAACATTCACTGAAATCGAGAGTTCTATCGGATTTGATCTATAATAGTATGAAGCACAGAATTATTATGTAAATGTTTGTAGGTTAAAAAAAATGATACTCGTGTATAACTTATATCTTTGCACATCATAAAATTTAAAACAAGTTTTTAAATTCTTGTCTCGGATAAACGATCTATTTTTAAATTTAAGAGGCAATTAATGTTAAACATAAAACAATTTTCACAAATGTTTCATATAATTTAACTCAACCAAACAGTAAATTCTGTTTATTAAATTTTGTTATTTTAAAATGTTTGTTTTTCAATCCAATTATAATAAATTTTAAATTAATTTTCGTATGAATAAAGAAAAAAATATTTAATTAGCAAGCGAAGTATTTTTTTTTAGTTAACCCTTGAAATAAATAATTGTCCAAATAACCTAATCAAGGAACTTCAGATACGATCAGTAAACAATTTGTTTGATACTCAGATAGTCTGCTTTAATTTTAGATATTACCTATTTAGATTTATTCAATTTATTATTACATTGTCACATTATATATTGAATATGAAGCTTTGTGGTTGTAAATGTATTTAATCTCACCTGGTTCGGGTGTTGTTAAAGCATTCGTGTCATCATTATGCATGCGCCAATGGTATCATATTTTAACATATGTTTATTACAGATATGTGTTTAATATCATGAAATATGTGTGTTGTAATTTAAATGATAAATAAGTCTATCGCCTTCTCTTTACTTTCCGATTTAATCATTATTGATGTTTGTTGAAAATAAGAAGAAAAAAATATCAGCCATAGTAATGTAAATGATTCCATCTTTAACAATGTTACGTTCTCCTGAGTAGCATGAGCACTTTTTAAACATGGATGTTTTTTGAAAATTGATGTTTTTAAATAATGATATTATACCGATGTTAGATTTAAGTTATTGTCTTCAGATAAATGTTAAATATTTAAATTTATGGCTCCTGAAACAGAATACAGAATTTGTTAATATTAAAAGACAATCAGGTAAATTTCTTATCTTTTGTGAGATGATACATTCGTGGGAGGTGATGGTATCTATGTATGATATAATCTTGTGATTCAATTATCTATATTGTCAATAAAGAATATTTAAAAAATATTTGCGTTTTATTATATAAAAAAAAACTTCAAATTAAGTGGAAAACTAAGCAAATTGCTTTTGGACATTGATATGTCGTATCATATCACTCTGTGTGACACTTCTTCAGGAGTTAATCACATTTCCTAAAAATCAACAAGTTATTTTTGACGTTGATCAATGGCCAGGCGCTTGCACGAGATTCACTTCGCATTTTCAGAATTGCTGTAGGATTTTTGATAGTCCCAATATTTTGTAGAAAATCAAATTTTTTATTTTAATGAGTACATACAACAGCAAAGAGGTGAGTATTCAACATCCGTCTGCGAGACAAAAAACATAATGAATGGATTAGAGAATGGATCAAATACGCAAATGGTGATGTAGCGAGGTGAATGGAAAATCGGTAGACCAGCGCACCATGCAGTGGCGACCGAGAAGCCACAGAAACCCGGTCAGACCACAGGCAAGATGGTCTGATATAGTAGCGTGGCAGTCCATTCTCTCTGCCTACCCCTCCGGAGTAACGGCTTATTTTTGTTAATGTTGTCTACACATTATTTCGTGAAATATTGATATTTTTGAAATTCAGATTATCAATTTGATCAAATATAGACCCTTCAAGCGGTTTGCGCTCACTCACGAGGGGGTTGCTTTGATTAGGT
Organism: Lepidostoma basale; assembly: GCA_022606425.2. NCBI lineage: Eukaryota > Metazoa > Arthropoda > Insecta > Trichoptera > Lepidostomatidae > Lepidostoma > Lepidostoma basale. Next base: position 195,826 of record JAHDVF020001067.1, read on the forward strand.
TGTAAATAGTTCAGAATTTAATGTGTTCCGTTCTAAGCTCTACCGGTTAACAATATCCCATGACACAGTACTGATTAATATTCCATTATAATTATGCTAAGTAAACCCTAATACTTAAGCAGCACTAAGACTGATGTAAATAATTAACGCATATTATTAGTAACTAGATAGGACAACCTTGAAAAGCTCATCATTATAGGGGAAGGTGACTACAAGGACGACCACAGAGCCGCTGGTCCGATCAAACTAGGGATCTGATTGGTCTCTCATTAGCTGCAGCCTGGAGACTGACGGGTGACAGGAGCGCATGGCGTGCCATGGTCAATGGTTTACAGGTAGGACACGACCCTCAATTATGAGGAATATGACTGAGAAGAAGAAGAAAAAGATAGGTACAGCCATATGAATGTAATTAAATTCTTTTTCTATAATTGCATCATCAGGTGGTGGTCCAAGGGACAGAACGCATGGCTCCTGATCCAGGGGATTTGGGTTCAAGCCTGGACACGACCCTAAAAACCTGGAAGACCTAAACTGAAGAGGTGAGAAATGATGCGCCACAGCTCCTAAAAATACATAGAAATTGGAAAATGGCGACACAGGATAGAGATAGGAGTTGGAAGCAGAAGTGGAAGGAAGCCATGTCACGATTTAGCTGAAGGGCCATCGAAAAAGAAAATAAGTTATGCTTATTTTCATGATTCGGATAATCTAAAAACCTACAATCAGTGTTTTTTTAAAACATAATTTGACATTAGTTATTTCGTATGTAAACCACTTTATTCTTTATAAAAACCAACTGGTTTTGCTCCCACCGGAGCTTCGCCAGGGTTATAAAAGACAATGTTACCCTATATCACACCACAAATCAAGTGCTTCGTACGAAAGTATTTTTTAAATTCAAAATAACTTTTCACAGTCCTCAATTATTACATATAAAAGCTGGTATGCTGCATAAATCAAAATTTATTGAAATAATCTAAAACTGGATATGAATCTATATGGTTATATGCCATAAATAACTCGGGAGATTTAAAAAAAAAACGTATTAAGGGTTCCGGATATTTTTATCTAGGTCAAACGAAAAAGCGAAGCTAATAACGGGACGGTTATACAAATAACGGCAAAACCAAAGACGTGAAAAATAAACGTCATAATATCAATGCTAAAGCGATATATTGTTAGTGAAAGCAACATGAAAATGAAGGTTTTTTTATGAAGAAGCTCTATGAGTAGGAATATTTTTCGGGGTGAAACCGTGTTCCCTCCACCAACGTTTCGGAGGCCCTTGCGGCCTCCATCATCAGGGTGTTAAATTTTTATTGTATCTCAATAGAGACGAAGAAACAAACTGGAAACTGAACATGGATGATCAAGGTGTTTACAGGACTTATGACCTGTCATTGGTTGGGTTAAGGCATAAGTATGTAATTAAACATTCCCCATCCACCATTGTTATTATGAAATGCAGTCATACAAAATGGAATACAATATATATACTCCAAAAAATGCTTCAGTCACGTGTCAATTCAGGCAATCTATAAAAATAACAGGTCATAAGTCCTGTAAACACCTTGATCATCCATGTTCAGTTTCCAGTTTGTTTCTTCGTCTCTATTGAGATACAATAAAAATTTAACACCCTGATGATGGAGGCCGCAAGGGCCTCCGAAACGTTGGTGGAGGGAACACGGTTTCACCCCGAAAAATATTCCTATATATGTTAACCGTGGAAATTTAAGTTCTTACAAGCTCTATGAGATAGTAACTAAATATTCACATATTAAAACGTGGGTGTCGGTTCTGTTATATCTTCAAAAATAACTGAAATCGCAATAAACGAATGATTTATGAATCTTGTAACATATTTTGTATTTACCACTTTATAAATGACCTTCGTGACAGAGTAGAAATAGCTACGTCTGTCACACCGAAGGCCTCAGGTTTGATTTCCGACGATGGCAGTGTGATTGTCACACTGTCTTTGATAACTAACTAACTAACTAACGCCGTCTTCCCGAAAGGGTAGGCAGAAAGAATGGACTGTCACACTTTTACTGATGCGGCACTCCATCCTTCTCTTTTCGCCCCGCGGGAGACGCGGTGTGATGGGTTGCGAACCTCATCGCCACCAATAGGCATCTCCCGCGCACACTTCGATCTTCCAACATCCACAAAATAAATCTAAAACAAATAATATAAAATACAATGATATAAAATAAAATAACAAAATAAAAATAATTTAATCACTGTCTTTGATCTGGTGTAAAATTCACGTAACGACAAATGATTAGCTACCATAAAATGACAATAGATTAGCTTCCTATCAAATATCATGAGAATCAACATAATAACTAAAAAAATACATATTTTATACAGTAATTGAATTGAAACGACCTGTTGCAAAAAATGAAATATTAATTAAAAAAAATTGTTGTTGTAAATTTTGTACTCAATTTCAAATTAAAAGATAATTTCACAATATCGTACAACAAAATGATGTAAGCTACTCAAGGTAATATGGTTAAAGATTTAGTTTCTTGATATTTCAAATATAAACTTTATTTTGTGCATCTGATCCCATATCCAGTTTATTCATTTTCTCCAAGTACAGCTAAGCTTGTTACACGCCTCGTATTAATATTCCCGAGTCTAGCTAGCTCTTATCCGAGCGAATAGCAGCTGCGCCTTGAGAAAATTGTGATTTTCGCCAGGTAATGTTTTCACTTTAAACTCTAACCGTTAATCTCAAGTTCTGAAACATTTACCGCTCGGGGTTGTTGGTGGCGCATACACAGCAGCCCAATCCACAGTGAAAAGGATGCAGGAAAATAAAATGTTTATCTCCAGTCAACATTGCGTCATTATATATTCGGAATTTAACACATTATTTATTTACTGATATCCTGTTTGAAATGCTTATAGCGCGGCTGGCTACACTTGCAGTCCAAATTAATAGGTTGTAGCAGCCTGCATTTGGAGCTCATATTTGAATGTATCATATCTTTATCTTGTTTCTCTTCTATCGGAGATTGGACAACATCACGGCTATTTCTACGTTTGATACAGCAGCTCTTAACAGGGATATTGTGCTGCAACTGAACCATACTCGAAGGTTTTCTAAACCCAATTTTTTATTTATTGTTTCTTGAACAATTATGTAAAACTCCATATTAATTTATTAATATGTATGAAAAAACGATAGTTTTCTTTTTTTAATATTTTTGTATGACATGTTTCGCCCTTCTAAGGCATTATCAAATGTCGTAGAAGGGCGAAACATGTCATACAAAAATAATATAATAAAACTCCTTGAAAACTATCGCTTTTCTCAAACAGAATTTACTTTTTCTCTACTACGTTTTTCGTTAATTTTTACCTTAACAATCAGTAGTAGCACTTTATATTTATCATATCTCATAATGTGCTAGAAGTATTCTAGTTTTTCGTGGTTACTGAGCATGATAATTTATTTTTCTATAATCATTTGCTACAGAACTTCTTCTTTGTGACTCGCTCTGTTCAAGATATTTTAAATATTATACGATATATCCTCATTTCAACGGCATTCAGATTTTAAGTGCTTTTGTCAAGGTATGTATCTAAGAAACGATTTTAAAAAAAATTCTCCCACTTTTGAGTTTAAATAAGTTTATCAAAAATTCATTTCAAACTTTTTTTAATTTTGATTGATATACGAGTATAATAGATGAACTGAAACTATTAATCTGGGCGGTAAATGTAGTCAATCGCAGGTCGAAACCTTTTTTTTCCTACAAATATACCAGCCGCACAATGGGGGCAAAGCATAGTTCTATTAGACATATCGCACGCTTAATAGTAAACTGACCGATTATGGTTTAGGTCATAATTGAGTTAACATTAGACAGAGGCTTGTGTTAACGCTATCCATTCGTATGTACGATAATCGTTCACAATGTTAACGCTATCCATTCGTACGCGTTTTTCGACTGTTTTTGTTAAAATACCGACTCATGCCAGATTGAGCAAAACTTGCTTTTTTGAGTTAAGCCAGTGTTCTATTAAGCGTGCGATATATATTTAATGAGTTTAATATTTGCGATGTTAAATATATTACACAAATTTAAATAATATTTAAATGGTTGGGGCAGGCATTCAAGTGAATAGTGCACTTAAAGTTGTCATTGCAAACAATAGCCTATCTAAAAAAAGTTAAGTTGGCAGTACACAATAAAGTACTTGTACTGAGCTGATGTACAGATTTGAAACCGACCTTAATGTATAGACGTGAAACATAGAACTGACAAAATAAGGTTAAAAGTAAAACATGCCGTAGAATTGAAGTCACCTAGAATAATGTTCTCGATAAATCAATATGTGATATGTAACTGTGTATGATAGAGTGTCAAATCCAAATGTAAGAAATTAATGCAGTGCAAAATACGTTATGAATAAAACAATGAGGGTTTGGTCTCATGAAAATAATTAAATGAAGAGAAAATATAAAAAAAGTTTAAGTTAACTATGTAAATTGAACAATAAATTAAGGAAGACCGACGAAACCGTAGCATGATCAAATCAATCAAATATTAAATGTCAGCCACGTGAGGAGACGGAGAAATGGACATGGGTCATGACATGATTTATGAATGTGGAGGAAGTGAGAGAAGTATGTCGGGAAATTACAGTGTGGCAGTCCATTCTTTGGATCAATGCGTGATAGTTATTTAGTTAGTTTTGAATTATCTGAAAATTTTGTTGATGACAATGGTAATTTTTTTTGTCATCATTTCAATTACGTTCTAAATCTGAAATAGTTTCCAAACAATGTATGTACATATAAAATTATCTGGAATATCGTTAATTTATTTTATAATATAAAAACGTATATGAGAGAATAGTCAATCCTATGTAGCAAACTTTTCAATTCCAAAACACAATCAGGAAACTGTTGTGATACTTTGGAATACAGATTCTGGTTAGATTTTTTCTTTCAGTTCTGAGCTTTGAAGGGTTGAGAGAAATTGGATTTCACGTGCTGTGATGCATTTCAATGTTCACACATGTTTTGGATCTATTCAATTAGAATGTTTGTCAGCCCTTGAAGTGTTTTAAATAAAATTGTAAATATTCACGATTTAATTAAATGCACATGTTCCGAATGTATTACATTTTCAGCATCGTTTACATTATTTTCTACATTTGTTTTGAAAATGAATTTCTAATAAAAAAAAAATTATTTGATTTATATCTACTTCCACTTTTGTCTTAATTTAGACAGCGACCGGTTTCGCCAGGCTCGCTGGCATCGACAGACTGGTGACACTATTGTAAACTTAGTCCTTTATATACATACAGATCAGGGGTGGTAAACATGATTCTATACAAATTTATTTAATTATTATTTAAAAATGAACTTCCATCAAGAGATTTCAGTAAAATCATTTGATTATCTTGATTTATATCGTTTTAAGATTATAAAATAATTACAAATCATATTTTCATTTTGTTAGTTTTTCACAAATAAGTTATTGAAAAGAATGCTAAATCTGCATTTCATGTGTTTTTTTTATATAGCAAAATTCGCTTATCTATTATGAGCCAGAATTATAACTTATTATTTTATTATAATTAGAATTTTAGAACTAAGACAGAAGATGTTAAAGTGTTATGTGTGGTCTGATCTGTTATATGGGTGTCAGACATGGAAATTAAAAGTAAATACAATGAACCGGTTAGAGGCATTTGAAATGTGGCTTCACCGAATAATGTTCAGGATCCCATGGACAGACAGAGTGACGAACACAGAAGTCCTGAATCGTGCAGGAGTAAATAGAGAGCTGCTGACATTAATCAAAGTCCGCAAGATTGCATATCTGGGTCACGTTCTGCGAGGAGAGAAGTATCGCCTGCTGCATCTAATATTGAAGGGAAAAATAGAGGGCCGCAGGGGGGCAGGGAGAAGGCAGATGTCCTGGCTGCGCAATGTGAGAGAGTGGACGGGAATCGGAACTGTAGAGGAGCTGTTCCGGACGGCGCAGGATAGGGAAGAGTTTACCAGAGTGATCGCCAACGTCGGGGGGACCTGACAGGGCACTTTAAGAAGAAGAAGAAGATAATTAGAATATATTTAATTTTCAACAGACAAATTAAGATCTTAATATTCATATTAAGTTTTTAATTTGTCAATCACTTAATTGTTTTGTACGAGTTTTATTTGTACTTTCTCCGATAACGAAGGTGTATAACCTTAAAAATATGCCGAAAAATAACTTATTAGTGGTAAAACAGTGATTTAATTCATAGAGGAAATACGCTTTACTATTTAATTTGTTGATTTTCTCACATTCGTTCTAAAATTAAAATAATTCAAATAAAATTGCTTCAACAACAACAGCAACAACAACAACAAACCATCACGCTGTTTCCCCGTAGGGGTAAGCAGAGAGAATGGACCGCCACACTACTCTATCCTAGCACACCTCTCTTGCTTCCTTCACATTCATATAGCGATTCATACACGCACGTCAATTCTTCCGACTTCTAACATGACCATGACCAACCATTAAAATTTGATTAATTTGTTCATGCCATGTTTTCTTCGGTCTGCCTCGATTCCGTACTCCAATTACATCATTAACGTATACTTTCTTAACCATTTATTCTCCATATGTCCGAACTAACGCAGCGATCCTTTCATAATATTGTTAATAATACCTTCTTCCGCTCTACATTCCTTTCATATACCATATCAGGGTTTGAAATTCTGTCGTATATCGTTCTACCACACAAGCGTCTTAGGGACCTCATCAGAGCATCTAAAAAAATTATCATCTGACAAATGTAGACTACCCTTAGCAAGAAAATATCCCCAATCGGAGAACTTATGTGATTAGTAAAAACCATGCAATAAATTTCCAAAACTGATTGTGTTAAAATAAAACATCCCAGATAATTAGAAAAAAAAATCAAAATAGCTTTCTAACTGGTCATGTATACCAGAAAACCTGACACTTTGTTTTTTAAATACATATATTATTATATACAGGCTGAGCGTCTGTTCCGTGAAAATGATCTCATTTTAACTTTGTACATCGTTCTTCTGTACAACTAGTTTACTGTTCTTTCTCTATCCGTTTTTTGTATATAACCAATTTCTATTTTAAATATTTGAAACTTAACTGTTTAGTGGAAACAGTAGACCAAATAATTCTGCAAAATACAATGATAAATTCATTCAGAATGATCATTCTTTATTTACTGAAGATAAACCTGCAATTATGAAAGTAAAAATATTCGATATCATATATCAATTTTTATAAAAAGTTTATACACGTTTTTTGCCGGTTTTTTCGTTATAAATAAAATGGTGTGCAAAAAAGTGCTATTAGATTATTTTTAAAGTTTCTTTATTGAAATTTTTTATTGATAAAATGTATACGATACAGACATGACATAAGAATGCGTAATATTTTTTGATACAAATAATTAAGTGATAATTCAATTCAGAAATATATACAGCATGATTCATAATTATTTATTCTTATATTATATATTGTTAATATTAAATAAAGCTTTTAAGCACTTTACTTACCACTTCCACCTAAAATACCACCTCCGTCGACTGATATAAATTGGTAAAGTGGAAGGACGTCGGGAAGTTGGTGGAAGGCAGCTGTCCTGGCTGCAGAACATCAAAGAGTGGACAAGAATAACATAGAGATGCCTTGGCTGTAGTGATCGCCAACGTTGGGGGGACCTGACACGGCACCGAAAGAAGAAGATGACTTACTATAACTGGATCGCTCTTTCTAAAGTAAACTCCACGATTTATTCTGGTAATCACATCACAAGTAGGTACTGATTAAAAGTTGTAAACGAAAATGAATATTGAATTTAATAATTTTCGGTAATTGGCGCACCTTTCATCCGCTAGTGCGACATTAGGCGCTGTTCTGGTGGTTAATTAATCATTTATCCGGTAACTCTTTCCCCGCGGCCGGGCCGCTCGCTTGCGGGTCCATCCCCGGCGCACAGATATGCCCGAAAGCTTCGAAGAATTTACAGGCTTCTGCTAGAAGCTTTTAACTTGATGAATTAAACATAATTATAAAGTTAAGAAATTCGGTTCATAACTCGATTCTCGAAAAGTGTGTAAAGCAGGCAAACAAATCCCAGTAATTAATTCACAGAAACGGTATTTATACCTTGCGGGAAGGAGATTGCGACTTTCAGAGTGACAGGAATTTTTTGCACAAACAAAAGTCTTCTGGCTAAAAATATTACAGATACTGAAAATAAGAAGGAAGAGGACAATCAAATTACTGTCTTTAATTGATGAAGTGATACAAAATTTATTCGGAATCTGTTTTTACAGAATTATCATACTTTTTCGAACATTGAAATATATTTTGTTTCAATTTAATATTAATCAAAGTTTTGATTACATTTTATTTCGCTTTTAACCTTTTATTTCACATTGAACCTTTGACATTTCAGATCAAAGCGAGTGCGCCCTAAGCTCGGTGGATTTGCGTGCTTGGGTTGTAGCACATTTTTAATTTCAATGATGGGTCTTAATAAAATTTGACATTAATTTCCCCAAATTGAGAGAGATTTATTATTAAACCGTCCTTGAAAAAACGGTTATTTTTATGGTTAAAAATATTATTCCTTCTCTTAAATTCTAAATAAATGAAAATTGTTGATGAAACAAAACGCTGCTTGTTTAAAATTTTGAAAACAAATTTTAAATACGTTTTTTATTAGTCTTTCTTTGTTAAGTTTTTTTTTATATTTTAACACCTGAAGATGGAGGGATCCTCTGAAACATTTCGTGTATTTAAATTTAAAAAAAAAGTAGTTCAAACAATATTTTTTTAATTCCCAAAGTATATTACTATGGAATTCCACAGTGTTAATGCCTTAACTTTCAATAATTTAAATAATCTTAATTCAATAAAACATCCGTAAACTATATATTCCAAAAAAATATTGAAAACAAAAGATTGCCAAAAAGATGTGAGTTTTTGTTTTGTTTTCTGTGTTTTTCAGCATAGTTCGTGCCACGAATATAATATATATTGTGGCGTAATATGCCAGTGGTATAATATGTCAGTGGCGGAATATGTCAGTGCAGGACAGCTCTGTACTGCCTCAGTTTGCCTCTAGCACCCGCGCCCGCGGTGTCATGCTACACCAGTCAACTTCAGGTGCAACATATTTTTTTAAAGCCACAGTTTGTCAATCAAAATAACTAGAGTACTCGAGTAAGTCCCACTGGTCCGTGAACAACTTGAAAAGTAACAAATTTATACATTGGTTAACTTTATATATACCCCTGATATATCCAGACTTCGTAGTTGGCCGGGCTGTCGAACCCGATTTTCACTTTGTATTTTTTGGACCTGGGGCCAGTAACAATTATACAAATAAATCATAGTATTTATCAAATTAACCAAAACTAACTAAGTAACCATCACGCCGTTTACCCGAAGGGATAGGCAAAGATAATTGACCGCCGCACTGCTCTGTCCTAAAATACCTATCGAGCTTCTTCTACATACATACATCAGCATTATATGCTGTTTGTATACTATTCGATTGTATACTAACTAACTAACTAACCATCAAGCCGTCTCCCCGTAGGGGTAGGCAGAAAGAATGCACTGCCACACTTTTCTTTCCTGACATATTTCTCTCGCTTTCTTAACATTCATACATCGTGCCATGCACGCGCGTCGATTTCTCTGACTCCTCACATGGCCGACATTCAATATTTGATTTATTTGATCGTGCCACGTTTTCCTCGGTCTTCCTCTATTTCTGGTTCCATTTACATCATTAACATATAATTTTTTTACCATTCTTTCTTCATTCATTCTTTCCATATGTCCATACCATCTTAATGATCCTTTCATTATTTAGTTCATGACACCATCATTCGCACTGCATGCACTTCTTATATATTCATTCTACACTCTATCATACACAGAGTATCCACACATTCGTCTATATGGCTGTACTATATGGCTGCAAAACCTGTACTCTAAAAGTGAATGTAATGAACCGGTTTGAAGCGTTCGAGATGTGGGTAAACCGCAGAATTCTCCGTATACCGTGGACCGATAAGATCCGTAATGCAGACGTACTACAGAGCCAGAGTCAATAGAGAGCTGTTGTCGAGTGTGAAAATTAGAAAGTTCTCATATTTGGGTCATGTGCTAAGGGGAGAAAAATACCACATCCTTAGACTGATATTAATGGGTAAAGTGGAGGGACGTCGGAGAGTTGGTAGAAGGCAGCTGTCCTGGCTGCGGAAAATCAAAGAGTGGATAGGAATAACAAAAGTTTTGAACCTGTTCCAAGTGGCGCAGGTTAGATATGCCTTTTCTGCAGTGATCGCCAACGTTGGGGGGACCTGACACGGCACCAAAAGAATAGGTTATTATTCCAGAAAATATTAAGCAATTACATACACAATTGAATGGTAATGTATTATATTAAAAAAACGGCATATTATCAGCCTACGCGTGTCGTTATAAACCATCGACTTACTCAATAACTAAATGTCATAAAGAGGGATCATAGAATTTGATGAGATCATATTTGGAGTTGGGATTCTACCAGTAGAATTGAAAATATTTGGAGCATTTTAAGATGGTTATGAACAGAATTAAAAAAACTGTATTAGACCCAGATATGCGAACACGAACAAAAACAACGAAATCGTTAAATAAACCACGCCAAGGACGAAATTACAGTTTTTTTTAACTAACCGTCGCGCCGTCTCTCCAAAAGGGTAGGCAGGAAGAATGAACTTCCCCACTTTAACCGATGCGGCACTCCATCATTCCCTTTTTGCCCCCGCGAGAGACGAGGTGTGATGTATTGCGAACCTCATCGCCAGCAAAAGGCATCTCCCGCGCATACTTCGTTGGTCCTACATCCACAAAATAAATCTAAAACAAATCATTTAAAAGACCATGATATAAAATAAAGAAACAAAATAAAAATAAATTAACTCTTAAACTATTTTAAAAGGTTTATTTATTTATTTACGAAATGCAAACAATGTAATCATACGATACTTTTTAAAGGTAAAAATTATATGTTATCGCTGTTCATTTTTTATTTTTATGTTCAATGCTAGGAATTGATTTGCAGCACAGTTTATTGACATCTATGTAGGTTTCTGGAATGTGAATTAGGAATTTTTAATGTGGTAGATTCCCGTTGCTTTCTACATTTGTATACACCAGGTAATTTTAACCCAATAACCGTATACAAACATTTAGCTATTGATTTTCATGACATGTGATAGGTAGCTAATCTATTGCAATTTTCCTATCACGTGAATTCTATACTAGACCAGATAATCACATTGCCGTCACCGGGAATCGAACCCGGTGTGGTAATCATAGCTCTCTCTTCTCTATAACATAGGTTGTCAATCATTTTTAATAATCTAAAGTTATAAAAGAAAAATAACTATGTACCTTGAGCTTAACTTTACTTTCTTCCAGCAGTGTAATTAAGCTCACAACAATTAGTGAGGTTTCTAAGCTCCGTAATTCTTCATTGCCACTTAGGTCGATAGCTCTATTCCCCTTTTCAGTGGAGATTGCCACTTGCAGTAAAGACAACACCTCTGCTGCAGTCGACTTTTTCAATTAAAGTCCGCGTAACTTACCCCAATAAATTAACTTCGCCCCTTGCACCGTTCGGACCGCTAGATTTCCCAGATCGGTTGTAACTCAGGATTATAGAAATCCACATAGGGTGCTTCGACTAATTCTCTACAGCGTGAACGCAAAACTCGGCTCTCCGGGATAGTAGGATTAATTAAAACTTCCCATCGCTCAAACAACATGCATTTTACATATTTTGCTTCAGGGTACGCTATGAATTTTAAGAAAGCTCACTAAATTGCATAAATAAAACCATTTCGCGACGAACATTTACCAAAAATTAAACCTCGTCTATTGAATTTTTCGGAAATTTATAGTAGTTGTGCTTTGAGTGTTTTTAGAATGTTGAATTCGCCATTTCGCTAGCTACACGCGTCCGAGCCAGCTAGCTACCCAAGTTGAAGCGTTAATTCAATATTTTTTCAACAAACAGCCGACGTTAAATTTATAGCCCATAGGACGGGCAGGGGCCAAAGGCCATTCGCCATGCGGAGTCGTGGAAATGTGTGGGTTAAATCCTCACATTATTTTAGTTTATTCTGGAATTAGGGGAGATTAAACGAGTATTAGATGGTGCAGCATTGTTAAAGAATCGTAAATTTGTGCCACAATAAATGAATTACATTTTTTAGACGAATTTGTGATATTGAAGAATTTAACTAACTAACTAACTAACCATCACGCCGTCTCCCCGAAGGGGTAGGCAGAAAGAATGGAGTGCCACACTTTTCTTTCCTGACACATTTTTCTCGCTTCCTCAACATTCATACATAGTGTCATGTAAGCGCGTCAATTTCTCTGACTCCTCACATGGCCGAAATTCAATATTTGATTTTTTTGATCGTGCCATATTTTCTTCGGTCTTCCCCTATTTATGGTTCCATTTACATCGTTAACATATACTTTTTTAAACCATTCTTTTTTCATTAATTCTTTCCATGTGTCCAAAGCATCTAAATGATCCTTTCATTATTTTGTTCATAACACCACCATTCGCACCGCATTCACTTCTTATATTTTCATTCGACACTCTATCATACACAGAGTATCCACACATTCGTCTAAGAGATCTTATTTCTATTGTATTTATTCAACTTTCATCCTTCTTTTGCCAGCAGTTTATTTTTTCGTAGTACTTCAATTTAACCTTTATTCAAATCAAATCCAAAATGAAAACACAAGGGAACAAATACATAATTTTCCTTGGATTTTGTATCAAATAGTGTCATGATCCAAGGACTGGAATCACGATGTCTTGAGAGTAATGTCGAGAGGATCTGTACGGGTAAACACGCAAAAGACAACCTTGATTTAGCGTATGTTGTTAGAATAAAGATTTTTTAATTTCAAGAGTTATCATTTAAGATATGTTTTTTTGTCAATTCACATTTGAAATAAATTTTTGTTAAGTGAAATGTTGTACGAGTTATAGTTGAAAAAAAAACTTGTAAAGTATTTATTCTACTTATTATTATCAAACAAAAGAGTTGTAGAATGAATTATGGGTCTTTTAATTATGATAAGAGGCTTCTTTATACTTATTATCATTTATAAAAAAATATTTATAATAAGGTACAAATAAATATAAACATTTTTTCACTTAGTATAAATCACTTCTTTCAAGTTAGAAGAGGCAACCGATTTCTCTCTGTACCGAGCTTGCTCAGGGCTGTACACAACATGTTTTTTTTGTTTTAGCTTAGTTTGTGTATAGCCCTGAGGAAGCTTGCTTGCAACACAGTGAAACCAGTTGGCTCTACTTACTCAAATAAATTGGTTTTTAATATGTGAAAAAGTGTTTAATTATACAGGCAATACTAATTCCGGCGATAGGTTCTCGCATTCTTGACGGATATTCTCTCTTCTTATTGACATAGACTCGTGACTTCAAGAAACCCCACAAAAAGAAGTCTGGAATGGATAAATCGGGCAATCTTGCTGGCCACTGCAAATCACCGAAACGAGGGATTAGGCGACCCGGAAATACAGCCCTCAGAATATTGGTTGTGGCTTGTGCAGTATGCGCCGTTGTTTCATCCTGTTAGAACCACATGTTCTCCAATCCCAATTCATCCAATTGAGGAAGGAGAAAATCCGTTAAGCATGGCTCTGTAGCGCTCGCCGTTCATTTGTACCGCAGCGTTTTCGAAATGGGCCTCGATAAAAATTTGTCTTCCTCGTGGTCAAGATTCAGGATAGCTTTAGCATAGGTTACACGCGCTTGGCAGTGAAACAATCGGAACAAATTTTCCACGTTCTTGAGAAGTTAAGCGTTTTATGTTTTATTGACATGTATTCTATATCTGTTTGCTTCACAAATGTCAAAGCAGAACTGACATTTGCCGATATTTGCAAAAATTATGGCATCTTTGATAGGGTATTTAAACCTTAAGATGGAAGTATCCTCCAAAACATGTTGTGTTTTTAATAAATTATGGATTATAAATAAAGTTATTTTAAATTTCCTAAGTGTATTACATGTAAAATATATAGAATTTTTAAATAAAGTAAACGGTATTCATTAAAAAAAATCAAAGTCCCAACCAATTGTTAAAAAATATAACCGAAATAATGTCATAAAATTAAGAATAGTGTGAAGGCACAGGTTTGAACATAAATAAATTTCTAAATAATCAATATAGAGAAAAGGGGATACTATTCTGCCGAGAACAAAGGAGTAAAAAGGAGAACAAAAACATTCCCTCTGTTGATAGAACGCACGCCACAAAAAAATCTTCAATAACCGAGGCAGATGTCTGTACCAATAAAAACAATTCCAGGATGTATAACAATATTTTTTACTGTTAATAAATATGATTATAATAATATTTCATATCCAGTAACATATATTTATCTATACAAAAAAATTAAAAACATTATATACATTATTTATTATTTCTTGAACAATGATGCGAAACTCTATATTAAATAATTAATGCGAATCAAACGACGACATTTGATGATGCCTTAGAAGGGGGAAACATGTCATTCCCATAAAATATTATAAAACTTCTAGAAAACTAACGTTTTCATTCGTATAATTTATTTAATTTATTGATTCTAGAACAATGCTATAGAACTCCATATTAAATAATTAAAATGAATGATAACGTCTTTTAGAAGTATTATTATAGAATTAAAAGTTTCACAATGATAATGCTTTAGAAGGGCGAAACAATTCATATCATCTAAAATATAATAAAACTCCTAAAAGGCAGACGTTTTTATTCATATTTATTAACACATTATTTTAATAATAATTTGCAATAATTATTCGATGGAAGTTCTAAATTTTAATAATTTATTAAGAATTTATTTTTCAATAATAATTAAACTGGTTCCATCGTACTCTTTAATGCAATGTTAATTGATTCTACATTAATGCAGGCCTTGATGAGATAAAAAAAATGGAACGAATTTGTGTAAAGTGAAATTTTTTTTTATTGAAATTCATATAAAAATCGTCATTATGGAATTCCACAGTAATAACGTCTAAAATTTATAAAAAATAGGACTTCAGCATAGACTCTAATTCCTCACTCGCCCTCCTTTGGAGAAACACTCCGGGCCACACATCTAGAGCCCGCATAAAACATCCATCAAATCACATTTCCAACAATGTTTCGAACAGACGTAAGAGAAAAAATCATTATAATTGTACCTCCCTGTGCCAGATGATCCAAGACTAATCCAATACATTGATTTACATCCTTGATGTAATAAGTTTAGTTTAACATATGACAAAACTGACCACATTCACGTTAGTTTATTTTAAATATTTGTTTTGGATATTTTTAATTACAGTGATGAAGGGCTTTTGCATCCCGAAATACTGATTGCAAGCGTTTAAAAAAACTTAATTCAATATATTGCCAAGATAAACAGTCGATATTCTACCAATTTTTATACTTTTATATGGTATTCTTCAAATTATAAATTAAATTGAATATTCTTTGCATATAATTTGATTTGACTAGATCTAATAGGAAACCAAATCAAGGGCCTCCAAACCAGACCCAACCAGCTAAGGGAAGGTAACCCCGACAGAAAAATCCACCAGAGAAGGCAACGGGAAACCACTCTGGTCACCTTTTCCCAGGAATCACTATGGCGAATACCTTTACTGTAGTGATCGCCAACGTTGGGGGGACCTGGCACGGCACCAACATAAGAATAATAGGATTGAGATAAAATAGTTTGAATACTTCGCAGTTTGAATCTTTATTTACACTTTGATGTTTAAACTAAAAATGTTGTTACTTGTTTAGAATACATTTTCTCTGCTTTTTATTGACGAAACTATGCCAATCGATTAATGGCTTATGTAATGGTTGTATCAGACAAAAATGTTATGTTCCATTTCCATGAAAATTTATCGCCCATAAAACAGAGGAGTTCAAGAATTTCTTCGCCAGAGGATACGTGTCCCCGCGCCCCACACACGTGCTCTGTAAACATCTGTTGTATGTTTTTCTTTTAGTCTTCCTGGGAATTTATTTTTATACCTCAGTAAATTTGTTTTTTATTTCCTTTTAAATCGCAGGTTGGAACCAGAACCTTTTACCCCTGTGCGAGGAAGTATTTTACATGTTCAGGATACACTTTTTATAATTACCCCCTCCTCGTATTCGTTGCTAGCGATATAAACCCCCCGAGAAGTGTCCGGTTAATATTAATCTCTGCTCATGATTCTCCAGCCCTCCATTCAGCTCCCATATAGGTTATAATGATCTGGTCGGTCCATTATAAATAATAATAAATAAAATATAAACAGAATCAATCAATTCTTAATAATGATCGCCAATTTGATTTTCCTTTAATTACAAGCTTTTACCTGTTTAAAGTTAAATTAAAAACTCATAAATGTATTCGAAAATATTCTTACCAGTTTTACTCGACTTCATGTTACATCCATAAAGTAACCAAATTAATATCTGCAAGAAACTGTTTACAAGCTTATCTCGAGAGAAACCGATTAATAAATAAATAAATCTTGATGACGATATATTTTTTTTAAATAGTCACGTATAAAATTTTCAAGTTATTATCGTCGGTTGTTGCTTTTTTAAAGAAGCTCTTACACAGTTACTGGAAAATCAGTTTTTTCATTTTGTTAAAATGCGTATTCAAAAATATAGAGGACAAAACTTTTATTAATAATGTTTTCACAAAATAAATGTACAATAATTTTTATTCAGACAAAAATACATGAATATAAACGAGTAAATTAGAAAAATATTAATATAAATTAGAATTGTTGATATGAAGGAAAAATTAAATTTTCCAGAAGATTCATTATATTCAAAAGAAATGACATTATTTTCCTTGCTAAGGCAAGTAATAATACCTTTACAAGGCAAAACTTCTCGTTCCCCTAAAATAAAATACAGCTTCTTGAAAACTGACGTTTTCAAATATATTGATTAGTTTTTTAAATTTTTTTTTTGGGGATGAAATATTCAGAGATATTAAATGTAACTGCCTAACCATCACGCTGTTTCTCCAATGAGGTAGGTATAGAGGATGGATCTCCATTAAGCTACCTTTCTAGTTTTCTTTACACTCATACATCGTAATACGCACGCACGTCGATTTTTCCGACTTTGAAAGTGGCCGCCGTTAAGTATATGATTAATTTGCCATGCTTTACTTGATCGTATACGGCTTTGCTCTCTATTCATACTGCTTGTATACAACATTTTGACCGTTCTTCTCTCGTGTCCAAACCATTTCAGGGATCCTTTATTATTTAACTTATGATATTATTTAACTTATCATCTGCTGACATTTCTTCCTTATTTCGTTGTTTGGTATTCTATCATAACGTTGTCCCGCAGATTCTTATCAGTGATCTTATTTCTATGATTAATATATTCTACTTCCTTACTTCTTTTTCCCGCTCCAAGTTTCACTTCCATAAATAAGGGTTTGAACTAGAACTCCATTATACACTGCTACTCTATTATAATTTGCAGTGATGACTTTAAGAGCAGAATTTATTTTGTTCCCAGCACAGACTCTTCTTTCAAAGTCTTTCTCCATTTTTCCATCCCTTGTAAAAATGCTTCCCACTTAAATCAATTCGGTAACTTGCCCCAGTTTTTCACCGTTAGCACTTATATGTATGTCCCAATTTGTCATTCTTTGCTTAGGCTTTAGCAACTATTTTGATTATTATATTTGATAATATTTTGTAGTGCGAAAACTTCCATAAAATATTATAAAACTTCTAACTAATGGATGTATTCATTAAACACTAAATGTATCATAAATCTGTTTTCAATACCACGTAAATAAAAAATCTAAGAAGCTATGTAATTATATATGTAAAAAAAACACATAAGTTTCTCTCAAGCCTCATATAACGATTTTCCAATTTCGCGGGTAGAAACCAAGAAGATAAAGTGCTATACGTGACGCATTATATATTACATTTGAGGCTGAAGGTCGGCATGTGGACGGCAGTGGCGTGGGGTGAAATTTGTTTCCAACACTGTTACGACGTTTTAGCGCTTAAGATTGAGGTCTTTATGTAATAAAAACACCGTTCATGTTTTATTGGCCCTGCTTAGCTTAGGTCAACGAAAGTATTTTGCGATAGAAATAAAGTGACATGCAACTTTAAAAGCTATGTAGAAGAAACGTTGATTTGAAATATCTTTTAGACTCTAAATCGAACTTGGTATTAAAAGTGAACACGATTTTTTATAATAATGACCTATTTCTGTTCACATTAGAGGTTTTAACACTATTGATTGATATCCTTGGTATTTTCCAAAATTTTAAACCCTTTTCTATTCTGAATATTTAAAGATAATCAAATGATCAAATATTTAAAACAAAATTACCATTTTTTCAAACATTTTATATGAATATGTTAGAGATAATAGAAATTAAAACCCATTGTATTAAATACGAACCTCCAAGAATACCTGTAATACCAATAGTTAAATTCAGAAAATTTTACATAAATATTTGAAGATTATTTTTGTATAGAATCATGTTGACCACCCCTGATCTGTATGTATATAAAGGACTAAGTTTACAATAGTGTTACCAGTCTGTCGATGCCAGCGAGCCTGGCGAAACCGGTCGCTGTCTAAATAAAGACAAAAGTGGAAGTAGTTAAAAAACATCGTTTATTTAATTATTATTTGAATATTTAAATTCATAAATTTCAATAAAGAAATTTGATATAGAAATACCATAGAACGTTACAAGAACCAGCTCACATATTTGTATTTATTTATGCACAACGCGGTTTTTTTATTTATTTGTTAACGATGTTGAATTGATTTTATCAAGTATTTGATGACAACTTTGTATAATCATAAGTAAATAAATGATTATCATAGGAAACAATTCAACAATAAAATGTTCATTTAGATGTTATTTTGAATTTACAAAGATGATTCTTTAATTATAGAACAAACTGAATGGAAATCAGTGGAAATCAGAAAATTAACTTGTTTATACATGAAATTGTGTGCTTAATCATTTAGGTTATTTAAAAAAAAGATTCAAAGTAAATATTTAAGGTTCCCACCACCACCCGAGACTGTTATAGGACGCAGCGAAGCCCTTTCGTCAGTCTCGCTGCACTATCTAGGCCTGTTCCTTGTCCATCCGGGACTTACGTTAATTTAATTTAGCCTTTTCTTGTCATCAATCAAAAGGGTGACAGACCACATTTAATTTATTCTTTTAACCTTATATATCTCCCGCGCGGCCTCACATCTCTTTATTACGAAATAAAATCAGCAGTAAATATTATATAAAGCACACCTTAAATAAGTAAAAATAAAAACACATTAAAATCATATAAAACACACATTAATTCACAATACACAATAGGACAAATATATAACAAACAAAATTTTA
Source organism: Lepidostoma basale (assembly GCA_022606425.2). Classification (NCBI taxonomy): domain Eukaryota; kingdom Metazoa; phylum Arthropoda; class Insecta; order Trichoptera; family Lepidostomatidae; genus Lepidostoma; species Lepidostoma basale. Next base: position 215,379 of record JAHDVF020001067.1, read on the forward strand.
AAACAGGAAGAAGATAGTGTATGAGGAAGAAGATAGTGTACTATTCAAAGTAAATATCGATATTAAACCAATTACTGCATACAATTTGTTTTTTTATATTATATTGATTCTCATGACATGTGATAGGTAGCTTATCTATCGCCATGTTATATATAAAATATGAAAGTTAAGTGATAGAAACATAGTCGTTTAAAATTGATTGCGTTCATTTTTAATTTTAAATAGATTTCATTAATAATGATTTATTACGAGTGTGTCCCGAAAGATGCATGTGAAAAGTGCAAAAGAGTGTTGTGAAAATACAATGTTGTAAATAATTTGTTCAATTTTCTAAGTTTATCGTTGATTTTAAAGGTTTTTTAGTAGATTTATTAAGTTAATCAATGAATTATTAAAGTATTTTATTAATATTTACTAACCGCCAGTGACTTGTGGTTTGATAGCGAAGAAGAAATTGAAGTCAGTAAACAAGTAATCTGTTTATAAACTAATTTTAATGTAATACGCAAGGCGCGGGATCAAAGGCGAGGCTTGCGTGTGAATTTTAATGCGAGATATACAGACTCCGTCACGAGCTCTAAAAACGGTTCACCTAATTCCTGTAACACAAATACTATTCAGAAGTGTTTAGCTGTTTTAGTTCAGGGCTCTTAGTTTTGCTATCCATTATTAGTTCCGCTGAATTACAGATTTGTCTCGCAAGTTATTCAAGCACGTGTTTATATATTATTAGTTGATATTCAACATATTATGTTCCAATGAATGAGATACGGAATAGGGGTGGAAAACGAAATTACCTCATTTTCGATTTTAACGCTTAATATGTTTGAGATAACTTCAATCAAAAAATATACATACGTAGTCAAAATACTGTCTGATTCACTTAAAAACGCCATTCATCGGGTAAAATAAGACAACAGCATAAGATTATGAAAATTACACTAATCGAGAAAAATACGATAAAATAGTTATACACAAATCAGCTAAAATAATATTATAATCGCAATGTGTATTTTTTATACAACAGGTCGTTTGAACCCAATTACTGGATACAATTTGTTTCTTCCTATAATATTGATTCTCATGATATGTGGTAGGTACTTTATCTATCGCCATTTTAATGTTTAATAATTCTACACCAGAGCAAAGACAATGTGATAATCAAACTGCCATCAGCGGGAATCGAACCCGGAACATTCGGAGTGGCAGTCATAGCTGTTGCCACTCTACCACAAAGGTCTTTTTTTTCTACCGGAAAAGTGAAAAGTGATTACAGTGAAAAGTGATGCATACAAATTGCACTCCCAGTATTAAGGATATTTTCCAGTCAAAGCTTGTTTACTTATTATAAATAACTAATATTTTTTTAAATTATTATTTTATAACTAACATGTTGAAATAATTCACAATTTTTTTTTAAATGTTTTTTTTTTTTTTTTACGTATACAACAGGTCGCTTGAACCCAATTACAGTATACAATTTGTTTAAGCTGAAATATTGATTCTCGTGACATTTGACAGGTAGCCAATCTATCGCCATTTTATTGTCACGAGAATACTACGCCAGACCAAAGACAGTGTGACAATCACACTGCCATCGCCGGGAATCGAACCCAGAACCTTCGGAATGGGAATCAGAGCTCTTACCACTCTGCCACGAAGGTCGTCGAGTATTACTAAGTATTACTAATTTTAATATAATTGTATAAAAAAAGCAAGTGTAGATATGTACAAATTTATTGCACAAGTAAATAAAACAAATATTAATGATTAATTATTATTGGAATCAAGTAAAATTATTTTAATGTATAAATCAAAATATACAAAAAATGTTGTTTTATGTATCACAATTGTATTTTCTTTACGCGACAGATGTTTCGTCAACCTATGTTGACATCATCAGGTGTTACAATAATATATCAAAATAAAATAATGACGCGTAAAATAAAATACAACTGTGATACATAAAACAAAGTTTTTTTAATTTAAAATTTTATAATGTTAAAGTATCATAGTGTTTCGGCCAAAACAACGGACTACAAAAAATGTTGATTATTATTTCCCGCAAAATCTTTGAAAATGAATTCTTGCAATTTTGATCATTCGAAGATCGAACCTATCGAACCTTCCTTCCTTATCAATGTCTAAAATCAAATTAGTGATAGTAATTAGTGGGTAATCTATGAAGCATTAAACTTATAATAATATCGGAATATTCGAAAACTTTACAGCTTTGTAGTTTCAATAATTAATCGTGAAAGGTAATTAGTATTCGATTGACGATTCTGCCTGTCTCTTCCGGGCATATCCAGAGCTACAGCCAGCTTCCTTGTGTCAATTGGGAAAGCGTTAATTTACGAATTTATTCAATGAAATTTGCTCCGGGTGTTCAAATATTAAATTCAACCGTGAGAATCACAATATTGGAAGCAGCACATAAATGATAAACTGAAATACACCTAGAAGTTAAAATAAACAGAGTTGTGTAAAACTTACATAAAGAAAAGGTGTGAATAATACGATCGTATGACAATTAAGTATGTTATCTTAATATTTCTAATGTAAGCGTAACTACATGCTAGTAGCAAAGGCGAATTGAACATATACGATTTGGCGGTGAAGTCTATAGTGTAATGTTTTAAAATATATTATAATTATGTTATCAATTAATTGATGTATGTATAAAGAATATTTTAATATAATGAACGTTTTGTATTCCACCCAGATGATGTAATAAAAAAAACGGGAAATTATTTTTATGGATAGAAAAAATAACGCAAAAATATTTATTATTTTTAAACAACTCACACTACTATTAAAGTAAATGGTGATTGATTTAGGTTTTTTTTTTCAGCAGAAAAGTATTCTCCGGTTTTAAAACGACTTTATCGGAATTAAATAAAGACTCACGTTAAGACCAACCAAGAAATCCATACGATGACCCAGTAGCCCCTTAAAACGAGCACTGTGAGAGCCGGTCGCCTAGTATGGAGAGAACAGAGAAATCAAGACATTGTACGCGTCTAGGCGCGTACAATGGACTAAGACCTCTAAGAATGCCTAGACAGCGCCTAATGGACAATGTTCTAGTTGATCTGGCTAGTTTGGGTGAATCGAACTGCTTAGCGGAGCTTGGAGAGAAATCGAGGAGGCTAAAGCTCTACAAGCGTTGTAAGAAAGTAAGTAAGTACTCTTCTGCTTCTGAACCATTAGATGTCGCTAAGATTAGTTAATACAAAAAAAATCAATCATCATTTATAAAGTTGCTAATAAAGTTTTGGATCAGCGTATTTCCTATTCATAATTAATATGAAGATGAACCCAACTTTGCAACTAATCTTTAATGTTAAAGTGTAAGATTTAATAAAATAACTGATACGAGCAAATTTATTACAAGATTGACTGTTTAATGAAGTAATTGTTTTTAAAATATTATTTATGTGAATTCATCAATTGCAGATCGTATTATACAAATCATTGTATTTCAATAATAAAAAAATATGAAAATATGTACTTAATTTTTTTTTCGATATTCGCCTTCACTTTGTGTTGTAGATTCATATTTGAATAAATATAACAGCAATTAGTATTTTTACAACACTTTATTATATAATCTTTTTCATAGACATGTTTCGGTTTTGACATAACAATAAAATAAAATAATAACAATAAAATATAACAGAATGATCAATTATATACTTTCAAGGATGAAGTTATGTAAAAAGGTATGTTCGAAATATTTCCGTTATCTTTCCCCTCTCCTCAATCCTAATTATACCCTTTCCACATTTATACGTAAATAAATATAAGTGATAATTCTATTTTTTTTTTGTTAAAATTTTTGTACATAGAAAAAGGTTATTTCATAACCGAAACATGTATGTAAAAAGTGTGGTAAGAATACTAACTGCAGTTATATTTATTTAAAATGAAATTGATTGTACGGGATTCCAAGTATATGATTGTTATTGGCTCCCAAAATATCGTGAAAGGGTATTATGCTTACTCCTGCAATATTCTCCAGAGCCTTCCGAATCCAGCGCAGAAGTTCGGCGATAAACTGGAAGTGTTCGCATTTAGTTCCGGCGAAGGGGAAACTTTCGACAAACAAAATTAACAAACGCCTGTGAAATTTCTCGTCAAATAATGAAATTAAAAGGCCTTGTTTGCCATTTAATATCAACTTTGGCTATTTAATTATAAATACAAATATTGAAATGTAAAAAGGGCTCTCGTTCTGAAAATACGAAAATGTTTTTGTTTTTATTAATCGTAATATGCTTTTTAATAACTCCATAGAAGGTTATATTAATATAATTGAGTTGAGTTGTTACCTGTATATAAGATTTCTTGTTTGTTTTACTATCATCTAGATATACTTACATTATTTTTTGTTAACGGATTTATTATTATTATTAATAATCCATCGTTTAGGAAAAACATAATTTAAAATACTTCAACATTATTTACTGTCGTAACTATTATAATATAGAATGTTTTAAAATTAAAACTATTAATAATTAATCAAATGATTTTACTGAAATCTCTTGATGGAAGTTCATTTTAAATAATAATTAAATAAAACGATGTTTTTTAACTACTTCCACTTTTGTCTTTATTTAGACAGCGACCGGTTTCGCCAGGCTCGCTGGCATCGACAGAATAGTAACACTATTGTTAACTTAGTCCTTTATATACATACAGATCAGGGGTGGTAAACATGATTCTATACAAAAATAATCTCCAAATATTTATGTAAAATTTTCTGAATTTAACTATTGGTATTACAGGTATTCTTGGAGGTTCGTATTTAATACAATGGGTTTTAATTTTTGTTATCTCTTACTAAATGTTATCTTTTTGCTGTCTAAATAAAGACAAAAGTGGAAGTAGTTAAAAACATCGTTTTATTTAATTATTATTAATAATTATTCTATATATATATATATATATATATATATATATATATATATATATATATATATATATATATATATATATATATATATATATATATATATATATATATATATATATATATATATATATATATATATATATATATATATATATATATATATATATATATATATATATATATATATATATATATATATATATATATATATATATATATATATAATTTACAGTGTAAAGCTAAAATATCATCCCCATGGCATTGCGCTAAGAACATGTATCTAAACTGTTATGAAATATATTCTCTTACCCGAGAGATTGAATTCCTCAAAGTGAATTTATAATGTTGATTTTTACTAAGAATGTAACCATTTTCATACAGTTTTACATTGACAATTCACAAAATGCTAAAGAAATATTATTTTTTTGATAACGTTTTGATTAGTCTTACTGAATATAACGCCTTCTCTCCGAAGAGGTCGCTATAAAAAAATGAACCATAACACCGTTCTTTTATAACATACTTCTCTCGCTTTCTCAACATTCGTACACTGTGTAATGAATACCCGCCGACTCCTTACGTGGCCGATATTTAATATTTGATTTATTTGATCATGTCATGCTTACCTTGGCCTTCTTCTATTAAATATTGCGTTCACATCGTTATGTATACTTTCCATCTCATTTGTTCTTCATTATTATTTTCATGTATCCCGAAAATCTTAGTTAACTATTTACTTTTTTTTTATTTTGTAAATAATGCTTTCATTTACACTGAATTTACTTCTTAAATAATCATTTTACACTATTTTATGTAGATATTAACTTTGCACTCGCCTATGAGATTTAAATACTACCGTATTTATTTTAATTTTATCCTTCAATTTCGTTTATTAAATAGTGCATAAAATATTGTTGAAATATTCTTTGTCTTTTATTTTTACAAAAATATCAATTACTTCGTATTTCATTTACATGAATGTTATGACCCCGACAATCAAACATACGCCTTTCGTTGTCCAGCACATATTCTTCTCCCTTGAGTGTCGAAAACTCAGGCAATAGCAGGGACCAGCCGTTGTGAGTATTTCTAACAATAAATCAAACTAAAATCAAATCAAATCAAATCAGTTTATTAACTCAATAGACATTACAAACAGGAAAATGTTTAAGGCATCTATTAAGTACAGGTAAAATATCATAAAAATATTACAACAAAGTACCAGGAACGCATTAGAGATGGTTCGACATTAGGAAGACAAGATACTTTCTAAAGTCAATAGTATTTGCCCCCTGAACGTACTTTCACCAACATGAAAGACGTCGATCTCCGAGGAGACCGCGTTCAGCAGACTAATTGCTCTTCCCACCGGTGTCACCATAGGCAGATTGGTTCTGGCGGCCGGTAGGTAAAACAATCTGTGCTGTCGCTGTCGGAGATATCTATCGGGGACAAAAAGACCAACATCCTCCAGTACGGCCGAGTTCTCGAAGTATCCCCTAATTAATCTGAAGAAATGGGTTATTAGATGTCCATCTCTTCGAAGCTGTAGAGAATTGGTTCCGAGCATTCCCAGAAGAAATGCTGTGGGATAGAGCCACGGATAACTACCATACTCCCTCATGTAGAGATACCTCAGAAATTTTTTCTGAACCCTCTCCAGCATAACGGAATATCTCGCCTCGTGAGGACTCCATATCACAGAACCACCTTCGAGCCTGCTCCGAACCAATGCGTTGTATAGGACTCTGAGCACATTGGGATCCCTGAAAACTCTTCCGGTCCGGACGATGAACCCCAACATCCTAAGTGCAATGCCACAAATCCTCTCGATATGTGCACGAAAAGTCAGCCTACTCTCATAGATGATTCCGAGATCCTTCATCGTAGATACATGTGCCAGTTGCTGGTTGTTCATTGTGTATCTATGATATACTCGTAAAGTTCTCAATGCTCTAGTAAATGATAGCATAACGCATTTGGAGACATTGAATTGCATTTGATTACTGTGACTCCAGTTAACAATATTATTGATGTCCGACTGGAGGCGAAGACAGTCTTCAGGAATCGTGTCCAGATAGGTTGCTGACTACGAATGCTTTTACATTGGGCACAAATAAGAAATTCTTGACGTTGTGAAATTTTTCCTTTATCTCTCTTCTCCTGTGTATAGGCAATCGTACTTACTTATAAATACAGAATAGCTTTATAATATTTCACTCCAAATTGTACCAGTTGTATTGCTTTCATTTAAGGTAACATACAATAAATTAACAAATTTTAGGGGTTTCTTATCTTAATAAGGTCACATAATTTGATCATTTCTTTTAAAGCACTATTACCTTACATGAGTTATTTGATTCAGTAATGTAATAGCAGTAAAACAGTAAAATAAGAACATGAAAAAAAAACAAGTCAGGAAAGAAAAGTGTGGCAGTCCATTATTTCTGCCTACCCCTTCGAGAGACGGCGTGATGGTTAGTTAGTAAGTTAATTTATTAATTTGTTAAAACCAACTGGTTTTTCTCCAGCTGGAGCTGTTTAATTTGTAGCCTTGTCAAAGCTCCGGCGGGACCGAAACCGTTAAATATAACAAAAAATTAAAGTGGTGTTTAACTATAAGTGTGTTAATATTATTTTATTGATAATTTTTAAACAAAATCATTTGTGAGGTTAGTTTTATTTGTGTTCTTTGAATATGATATTGTTTCTGGTGGATTTTTTAATGTAAGTTTCAAATGTTATCATCAGATTCAAGAAATAATAAAAAAACATATTTACAATTAAGTTCACATTCTCACTAATATCGGGGTATAATATTTGCTATGATAATATAATTAGTTTTTAAAATTTGAAATATAAAAATCTAAACGTGAAATAACTTTAAACAACAACTTTTTAACAACCCTTTGATAATAGGAGGTGAAAACGTATTTCTCCCAAGGTTGAGGCGGGTTAAGGAAAATCAAGGACTCGGGCACTAGAGTTGTGAATAGTTTAATATTTTTTGAATAATCAATATTCCTATAAATTTATAACAAAAAATTATGGCATTTCTTTTGTATGAAAATACATACGACGCAATATGTTAACGATAGGATAGATCATTCACAAAAATGATAATAAAACATAGAAAACAGACGTTTTTATTCATTTTATTAGAACATTTACAAAGTTATCAACAAGTTGTTCTAAGAAAATATACGTTCTTTTAAAATTTTATTCATTCTTTCTAAGAAATGGTATTATTCATTATTTTAATACTTCGATTCAATCAATTTAGTGTAGAATGTTTTGATTTAACAGTGTCACAGATCGTTCATTAAAATTAAAGAAGATTAAACAAATAAATAATAACGTTTTAAAAATACGAATCGTAATAAAATTTTAGCAATCTGAAATAAGTTTTATTTAAATATAATCTACAATATAGAACAAATATAAAAGAAAAATATGAATTTCCTAGTGTCAATTTTGTTTAAATAAAATTAATTTTAATCCCAATTCAACCCTGATTCGGGGTGGTAACCGCCTTGTTAAGTTAGAGATAATACGTAGTTCTGTTTCAAGGGTAGTAATATTTGGATGATCTAAATAATCGTTATTATTATTTGAATATGAGGAATATTATTGTGAGAGATTAGTTTAGATTTTGCTTTAGCTGTGTGTTTTCGTGGTACATTTGAAATTCTCTTTGATAATATTAATATTTAATACAATTTAGTTTCTACTTCACAATATTAAATTCGTTGAATTCGATATAATATTATTATAATTATTTTATTTCTATAAAAGAGAAACAACTAACTGAACTTTTAGGAAGTATTTTTGATCAACAATTTAAAATGTTTATTTTATTATTTCTTGAACAATATTTTTAAAACCCATTTAATTTTATCACTCCTATAAAATATATAGTAAATTTGGTAAACGAATGTTTTCATCACTATAAAATAGTGAAACAAAGAGCTGGCAACCGGAAAAGTAAATGGAATGGTTTAGGAAAAGATGACTTCGATGAATGTGCAGAAATACGATATAATACGGAACTTTTATCATATATCAGAGAAAATGTTCGTCCCACAAATAAAATGTAGTTTGGGCATATGGAACACATATATAAAGAAAGAGTATTTTTTGTATTTTACACAAAACAAAAGATAATGAAAACAGATGACGAGGAAAGTCGCGAAAGTAGTTCTGTGACTACAAAAGAAAACAATAGTGACACAATGTATCATATGATAATTTAGTGTCTATTACTACATTCTTCCTTTCTACTTCCTCGAGCAAGAATATTATTTTTTTGTAAAAATACATATATTGACTAACTTACTAACGATCACGCCGTTTTCTTTAAGGGGTAGGCAGAAATAATAGACCACCACTCTGTTCATTCATGGCATACATCTCTCGCTTTCTCAACTTTCGTACATAGTTACATGCATGCCAGTCGATTTCTCTGATTTTTCACATGGACGACATTTAAGATTTGATATATTTGATCATGCCACGATTTACTCTGTCTTCCTCTATTACTTGTTCCGTTTACATCCCTAACATAAACATTCCTCACCATTATTTTTTCGTTAATTTTTTCCATGTGTTCAAGCCATTAAAATGGCCCTTTCATTATTTTGTTCATTACACTTTCATTTGCGCGCTTTTACTTCCTATATTTGCATTTGACATTCGATCATATACAGATTTACCACACATCCGTATCAGAGATCTTATTTTTACTGCATTTATTCTATTCTCATCTTTCTTTTGCCAGTTACATGCTTTACTTCAATACATAAGAGTCGCCACAAAAACACTATTATGCACGACCATCTTAACTTTACAGTTAATGACACTTCTTAAAAAAACTTATTCTATAGAAGAAAAGGAAAAAGAAAAACACGACACGCAAAATTGTGATTTTTTCATGTTTGTATATTTTCGAATCATTTCAGCAAGCTAGAGTAATATCTGTCGCAGTGGAGATGATTTGTTTACTTAGGTTCACACATATTTTGTCACACTCAAAATATCAATAAAATTATTTTCGTTCATATTATATTACACACTTTTGTACAATTTATTGGTTTGTTTACTCGAAATAAACTGATGGCGTAAATTTTATTTTCGCCGGTACCAGCAGTTAGCAGAATCACAGGCTTCATTGATTTTTCGTGTATTGAGGTGATTTTATAGCAAACAAGAGATTCCAGATATCCCGTTGCCGGATTGATTCAACATACGCTGTGTTATTGCGGAGAATTCCGTTTCGAAAACGTTAATTAATTTTCTACGTTAACTTTTATTTTCTTGCAATAAGTCAGTGCTCGTAACATTACAATCCAAAAAGTCATGGTTTCGTTTCGAATCTTGAACTAGTTTTATTAATTCAAGTTTTTAATATAGTAATTTTTTTTTTAAACAATTGAGTTTTACATTATAAAATTAGCAAGTAAATAATTTTCTTCTGTATTCGCAATAACTTTGTGTTGTAGATGTTTAATGTTTTTTTTAAATATATAGATACTTCGTACACAACGCTCGATTTATTAAACAAATAAAAAGTAAATACCAAACGTATTTCGGACTAACAAGCCCTTCATCAGTGATATTTTATAAATAAAACTATTTACAATATATTTTTTTATATTTGTTATAACAAAAGCATAAACGTTCCAAAATAAATCGTTTAAACATCTGTCCAAACTGTTTTTTTTATAATATTTTTAATAATTAAAAACTAACTAACTTACCATCACGCCGTCTCCCCGAAAGGGTACGCAGAAAGAATGGACTGTCACACTTTTACTGATGCGGCACTCCATCCTTCTCTTTTCGCTCCACGGGAGACGCGGTGTAATGGGTTGCGAACCTCATCGCCAAGTATTTACATATAACCTATAATCAGTCAACTATAATCCTGAAGCGAAGGCCTTGAAACAGCAAAAGAGGAGTTGGAACTCCACAAAAAAGGTGGACGAATGATATCCAACTTGCGGGTTATAGGTAGCAATAAATATCCCAAGATAGAAAATGTACATGTAAAGAAGAAACAATGAAAACCTGCATTGGCCTTCTTAACTTATCAATTAATTTACTTAATTCACAAAAAATATTACTGTTTTTCAATAAATTAATTATGAACTTTTATTATTCTTTTTATTTCTTTTATTAGAACTTTTATTTCAATAAAGTTTTCATATTTTATTATTATTATTATTATTATTATTATTATTATTATTTTGTTGAATCGCTCTTCACATCATGACAGCATGAGGTAAATCGATTGTAAAGAGTATTATAGTTATCATAGTGATTCTCGTGACATGTGATAGGTAGATAATCTATCGGCATTTTATTGCCACGTGAATTCTACACCAGACCAAAGACAGTGTAACAATCACACTGCCCTCGCCGGGAATCGAACCCGGAACCTTCGGGGTGGCGGTCAATGCACTTACCACTCGGCTACGAAGGTCGTCATCAGATTTGGTAAATATATTATTATATTTGGTAAAAATATTATCAAAAAATCCTTTTCAAAATTTAACCCAATGATCTCGTAAAAATGTTATGTCTATGGTCCTCTGCTTAAATTAACTAACACATGTTACATATAAATAATAATGAAAAAAAAAATGCGATGCTTTTTAACTACTTCCACTTTGTCTTTTTTTCATGTTACATATGTTCTTATGTTTATGTATTTAGTTTGAAGTAATTTTAAACTCTTAAATTAAATAGCTTTGTTTTATGTATCACAATTGTATTTTATTTTACGCGACAGCTGTTTCGTCAACCTATGTTGACATGATCAGGTGTTACAAAATTGTCACACCTGATGAACAAAGTTATTATTTTTTTAACACATTGAAATGTTAAGGTATTATAGTGTTTCGGTCAAAACAATGAATTAATTTTGATTAGTTAGTTTATATCGTTCTCCCGATAATGAAGGTATAAAATAAAGCTTTCGAAACATATAAAAAAAAATAAAGACAAAATTGAAAATATGTTATAATTCATAAAAAAATCGTGATAATAAAGTTAATAAAACCCAGCATGTTTCACTCTTGGGTGTTTAAAATACTAAAAATGTTTTGAAGACCTATTTTTTTATTTTCAAGATAACAATTAAATAAGTTAATATTTCATATTCATACATATAGATAATATAAAAGAAGAAAAATACATAAAACGGATAAAGCGGAGAGAGGAACCGGCAAAATGGATTATGTGTTTCGGGTTTCTGGTAAACCGAATAGGGGATTAATCAGAAGGGATTAAGTAGAGTTAGATTTTACCCGACTCCGGATTATCCGGGATATGGATTAGATGAAGTGTTCGAGGGAGAAAAAAACAAACGTCTCCAAGTGTTTTTTTATGCCTCCACGTCTTATTGTTTCTCCACCAGCCTGTCCCGACTTTAATTCGAAATCCGAGAAATATAACTCCAGCAATAGTGATCTCCAGATACGTGTTCCGGGTCGATTGTGAGACGCCTCTTGTAGAGACAGTTCAAATATATTTTTTTCGTTTTACGAGAATACTTGCGATCGAAAGAAATTTAAACTTAAACATTAATAAAGTTCAATTACAATTAAATGTTCTTCAATATTTCTCACACAAAAAATAGTTTTTTTTAATATTTATTAAGTAATTTCTTTCAAAACCTCATTTTGAAAGTTAATTGTTTCTTGAACAATGATGTAAAACGCCATATTAAATTATTAATATGAATGAAAACAATGAAAATAAAAAACAATTTGATACAAAATTTCTTTATTATTATGTATTTAGTGTGCTTCCACTTATGTTTATGTTCGACCGATTTCGGCTGCTGCCGATGCTGCCATCGTCTGGTACCATTAACGATGGCAGCAAGCTGCCGAAACCGGTCGAACATATACGCAAGTGGAAGCACACTGAATACATAATAATAAAGAAATTTTGTATCATTTATTTTTTGTTTTCATTATTTAAAATCGACTTCTACCAAAAAATTTCAATTAAAAGCATCAATTATATGAATGAAAACGTCTTTTTTCTAGAAGTTTTATTATATTTTATGGGAATGACATGTTTCACCCTTCTAAGGCATTATCAATCATTTGATAATGCCTTAAAAGGGCGAAACATGTCATTCCCATAAAATATAATAAAACTTCTAGAAATGTGACGTTTTCATTCGTATTAATTTTCAAAGTTAATTATTTATGTAGATCTAGGTACAATATTAAAAAGCCTTTATGTAAACATACAATAATAAAACCCTTTATATTTAACCATTGTATTCCTATTCAAATTGATGCTGACTAGTTTCGCTTGTACCCAAGCTTCATCAGGGAGATATAATAACTATGTGGAGTTATTTTATCACCCTAGTATAGTTAGCATCAATAAAAATAACCATACCGTGGTTAAATACAAAGTGTTTTAATATTTCATTTAATATAAATACCATAATTTTAAAATGTCTAACCACAAAGTGAGTACTTTGTATGAATTTTTTTATTTTTTTTAATTGAAATTTTTAAAGTTAGATATTAACAATAAAAACATTCCAAACCATGACAAGTGTGAATAATAATACATTATTTATGATGAATTAATAATAGATTTTAAGTGATGAATAAACTTCATTTAAATGTGTGCTTCACCTTTTTAACGCAAAACTGTTTGGTAAATAATTATTTATATTAAACAATATTACAAACTGATGTAAAAAAGATTGTGTTGGTCTTATTTAAAAAAATATATTTCAACGTGAAAAAAAAGTGTTATTATTCATACTAAAAATAATACAATGTACCCCTATAGATTTAGTCAAATAAAAGCAACATGTTAAATAAATACTATAAACTGTTTTTTAAATGACTAAACTCCTTACTGAACTGAACTGAACTTATAAAAGTAAATGTCGCCCGAATCCGGTCTAGAGAAACAAAAAGCTTTACATCAACAGTTTATTACACATATTTAAAAAAATTAAAAGATCATATTTATTATAGAATTATACACTTATTTAATTAACTGTGTTTTATTGTAGCTCGATAGAATAAGGCTAAATTACACTGTATTTTAATACTAAATAGCTTGCCGTAATAAGTTCACAGTCTCTCACGGAGTAGACAAGGGATTACTCGTCTGACACCTCCCCCCAGTGGATAACTGCGGTTAACAAGACCTTTATTTCCTCCTACATAATATGATATTGATTGCAATATTTCCAGTTGATAAATTTGCGAATAAATTTCCGGCTAAGGCGCTACTTTAATATTCGCGAATGGCGCCTCAGAGCTTCCATAGTTAATCGCAGTTTGAGCCCGCTCATAGATCAAGTTTAGCCCTTCCACTAGTACGGAGCCGACACGTGGCCAATATGCTGACAAGTCTTCCTTAATCCCTGTCTAGCGCCTGTCACGCTGAGGGATGGTCCGCCCAGTTTGTTTATCCGAACAGTCACAGAAATCGTTGGCGTTCTGTTCTTTCTAATGCTTCTCATATACCCACGTACGAGCGAATGTTTGACGAAAATTAAAAAATATTTTCCAAGTTCGTTCGACTACGATCTATTACGGTTCCTTATTCTTTTCACTTCTCAAATGTAGAGATCGCACATACTATTTAATAGACGTATTATCGATGATCGGATTTCGCATAAACACCTAGCTTTCCATGGCATGTTGACTCGTTTAATAAATATACCCTCATCATTAATTGTAATACGGAATTAAAACATTAAAACTGTAGCTAAAAATAACGGATACAATAATAATCTAATCGATAATACTATAAAATAATATAAAATACTATAAAATAATATATACCTAAAACTGAGAATACTCCTCATCAAGACCTATGTATGGAATATCTTGATGTACGGCTGCGAGACATGGTACCTATCAGATGTGGTCCTATAGAAGACTATTAGGAATTTCCTGGAGCGTCCACATTACAAATGAGGAGGTTCTCCAAAGAATCGAAGGAGGAAGGAACCTGCTCAGGACCTTGTCCGAAAGGCGTGCAAGATGGATCGGCCATGTAATACGACAAGAAGGCCTCTTGCATGCCATAATGGAGGGTATGACTGAGGGGACCAACTCTAGGGGACGTCCAAGCCGAAAGTATCTGGAGGACTTGTTGGTGGACGTGCGCTGCACATCATATGCAAATTTCAAAAGAGCCGCACAAGACAGGGAAGAATGGAAGGGAAGAATAGAGGAAATTGTTGCAAACCAATCCCAGGATTGAAACCAGAGAGAGAGAATACTATTATGTGTAGGTACAATAATGCACAACTTAAAATTAATAATAAAAGAGCACATTATATATCTCTTCTGTAATAATTTTTATGAATCTTATTTAAAGAGATCAGAATGATAACGACGTTGAAATTTTATACGTGAATAATAGAAATATACCAAATGAATGCTGTTCTTCTACCGACCCTTATGTATGGAAGCGATGCGTGGAACTGGCAAATGAAGGATGAAAGTAGAATAAATGCAGTAGAAATGAGATCTCTTAGACGAATGTGTGAATACTCTGTGTATGATAGAGTGTCGAATGAAAATATAAGAAGTGAATGCGGTGCGAATGGTGGTGTCATGAACAAAATAATGAAAGGATCATTAAGATGGTTTGGACATATGGAAAGAATGAATGAAGAAAGAATGGTAAAAAAATTATATGTTAATGATGAAAATGGAACCAGAAATAGAGGAAGACCGAGGAAAACGTGGCACGATCAAATAAATCAAATATTGAATGTCGGCCATGTGAGGAGTCAGAGAAATCGACGGGCGTGCATGACACGATGTATGAATGTTGAGGAAGCGAGAGAAATATGTCAGGAAAGAAAAGTCTGGCAGTCCATTCTTTCTGCCTACCCCTTCGGGGAGACGGCGTGATGGTTAGTTAGTTAGTTACCAAATGAATTACTTTGAAATATAAAAAAAGCAATTAAAAATTAAGACGATTTAATAAACAACCAAATAAACTTACTTCATCAGATATTTTATTTGTTTCCCCTCTTCCATAATTTATAATAAATTTCAATTAACCATTCCCCTTAGACTTGATTCATCCCCTACCCATTTTCCATTTTATTGTTTTTCATTTAGTATACAAGTAATGATTTTATTTTATTATATGTACTGTTAAAATTTTACAATAATCTCGTCGCGTCGTAACAATTTCATTTCTGCCAATTTCAGGTCACAACAGATGCTCTGAAACTGCCTCGGAAAATAAGTAGAGGCTGCATTGCCTCTCTTTCTTCATAAATTTCAAAAAGAAAGAAGAAGTCTTTGTAACACATCACTTTTACACTTGTAAAAACTATTGATTATATTTATGTAAACGTCTATAAACTTATTCGTAGTACTTTTATCCGTTAAATAAACTATACTACTTTATTGTTACTAATTTATTGTTTTATGTATTCTACATAATAGAGTTCTAGTGCCAGCGCTTGTGTATTGAAGTGGAGGAAGTTCGAGTAGTGTGGCGGTAAATCCTCTCTGCCTACCTCTTCGAGGAAACGGCGTGATGATTACTTAGTAACTAATGTCTTTATATAATAACTTTTCGCAAGTTATTCCTGTCTTACCAAGTCTTACAAAAAATGCTATTTTAATTCAACATTACAACAATGGAAAAAAGTATATATTAACGATGTGAATGGAACCAGAAATAGTGAAAGACAGAGGAAAGCGTGGCTCTATCTAATAAATAAAATATTGAATGTCGGCCACGTGAGGAGTCGGAGAAATCGACATGCGTGCATAATACGATGTATAAATGTTGAGGAACCGAGAGAAGTATGTCAGGAAAGTTAAGAAGAGCAGTTCATTATTTCTGCCTAACCCTTCGGCGAGACGGTGCTATGGTTAGTTAGTTAGTTAGTGTATTCAATATTAATGAATTCCACGGTGTTCACGCCTAAAGTGTGTCGATAAAATAAAAATAATAAAAAAATCGAATTAAGTAAAATAAAATGACTTAATCTTTTTGCTGTACATAGTAGAATCATATTTGGTGTTATTATTGAAACTGTCGCCTCATCAATAGGTCGAGACGTGAGTCATGCTATCTTCCTCCGGCTGCCGAGCGGCCGAGCTGATGGCGCACTTCTCTTGCCTGCCATATATAATAGGTATCCGTATCACAAGTAGACCGTCGCATATGTCCAATTAATCAGCCTTTATTGTAAATAATAATTTGAGTTAATTTAATTACTCTTTTTTCTCAAACACTATATTTATTAAATATTCTATATTCGTGATATGCAGCAACGAAAAAAAACAAGTTATCTCCTTCAACAATGGATTAACCCTTATAACGACGTGAAAACGTATTAAATAAGTAGACGAAAAACAATTGATATCAAAATAAGATAATCAAATGATTTTGTTAAAATCACTTGATGGAAGTTCATTTGAAATTATATCATTTTAAATGGTATATAAAGGAGTCAGTTTGCAAAAGCGTCACCAGTCTGTCGATGCCAGCAAGCCTGGCGAAACTGATAGCTCTTGAAATGAAGACAAAAGTGGAAGTAGTTAAAGAACATCGTTTTATTTCGATATTATGTAATATTAATTTTACTGCTATAAGGATAGTTAAATATTTCTTGATTATTTTTTTTCCTAGGCACCGCGCGGTGATGACGTACTCGTATATGTGTGGCTGTTGAGAATGTTTTTTTTTTGTGTATTTACGAAGTTAAATTTAGTTAACAGTTTTGGTTCTTATAATAATAGTGTTTTTGTGATATTTAATAAAATTGCAGTGTAAAACTAAATTATTTTTTATGATTAAATCAATAAAAAATTTGTTCAAGTGGACATTTTGACAGCTGTCAAAAGAGTTTTTTCTAGAAATTTGTTAAAACTGTTTGGAATTAATTTCAAATCAAAATTACATTATTTTCTTATAAAGTACTTAACGACATCTGAATTTTTATCGAGCAAAAATTCATCAACGTTTAAACAGCCAGACAATACAAAAACATCATTCAGTGACAATTTGTGAATAAAGAAGGGTTCATCGCAGGGCTAATCACCCTGCATGGTAAAAACAAAAACACGATTACGAACATTAACACAATGGCCTTTACTGATGAAAGGAGATGGCCAGGGACAGAAGTCAGTGGAGGACCATTGTGGGGAAGGCCAAGTCCCACGCCGGGATGTAGCGCCACGAAGACAATATTCAATATTATTTAGTCAAATAAATTAGAAAAAATGAATACTCTAATAATAAAAAAACATAAAAAAATTTAAAAAAAAACTTATAAAAAATACCATGTTCGGTATTCGATCCCGAGCATCCAGCTCTCATTGAACGAGCGCTACCAACTCGACTATTGCAGCTTGCACTGCACCGGGAATATAGACAATGCATTGTGTAGGTCTGCAAATTTCCTGAGATTGCTAATTTAGTAAGTAATAATAAATAGTCGAGTGGTGGCGCTAATTTCGCTCTATTTATTCATATATACACTCGTGTATTACAATATGCATTTGACTAACAATACATTATAAAGAAATTAACGAAAATGTTAAATATTGAGAAAAAGATATACGATTTTATTATGAACCGTGAAATTAAAAAACTTTGCAACATCAGGTGTTACAATATTATAATATATGTTAAAATTGACTGTTTTATTATTACTTACTAAATTAGCGATCTCAGGAAATTTGCAGACCTACACAATGCATTGTCTATTATCAAAACAGCTGTCGCGTAAAATAAAAATACAATTGTTATACATAAAACAAAGTTTTTTTAATTTAGTAGTTTATAATGTATCATAGTGTTACGGCCAAAACAATGGATTTTATTATGAATTGAAACACAGTTTCGAACGCTTCACCGGGAGAATATTGGTGAGTTTGTATCGTTCTACCGATTATGAACAAGTCGAGAAAAATTAACCAAAAGTGGAAAAAACAATGTTTTAATTTATAAAAAAAATCGTTATTATGGAATTCCATAGTTTTAACGCCTTTTTTATCTATAATTAAAAAATATATGTAACATAGTTTCCATTTTCAAGGATTTCCCGCTTGATTTTATTACCTATTTTTAAATAATTTAATATTCGCCTTTACTTGTGTTCAAAATTGAAATTTCAATAAGTTAATTATTAAAGTATTTTTTTATAACCATTCAAACATACTTGTTTTAAAAGATAAATATGTTTTGTGTTTTTCAAAACATTTATTAAATTTTTAATTCTTAAACCATGTGATCTGTCATATAAGAATATAAGGATGAAATTTATTGATTATTTTTAAACACGATTTTGCTTTTAAATTAATAAGTTTTTTTTCGTGTTTATCCCATTTTCCAGTCTCTTAAAATCGATACAAAGTATCTAACATATGTTTTATAAGGAATGATTTCTATGAACGAAATAAATTTTTATTTAATCAAATCAGTAAATAAAAATCATGATAAAATACAAATAAAAAATACAATATATTTTTTTTAAATATATAAAAATGGTAGTCACATCGACCACAAGGGCCAAGACCTTTGTGATGCGATTTAGTGATGATTAGCAAGTAGCTATACTGTGATGTCATACGCCTTTGCGATACAGAAAACGCACTGACACAGGCTCGAGCCACGCTCCTTCGTGTCTCAGTGCGCCGGTCTTGCCTCGCGGCCAACCGACTACCCGAGCAAACCGAGAAAATAAGCATACACAATTTGCAACAGGTCACAAAAAATAATATCTAATAGATTATTATGATGATCTCAGTTGAAAAAATGGAAGCATTTCGCTCAGGTAATGCTTATTCACAATGGCCGTTCACAATGGAGTTTTAGTACTTACCCTGATCTATGAAAGTGAAGCATAGAACTGACAGAAGACGGATGAGAGCAGAATAAATAAGGTAGAGATGCGATCTCTTAGACTATGTGGATAAAACGAAGTACGATAGGATTTCGAATGCGGATATAAAAAAGAAATGGTAAAATAAAAAGTATAACGAATAAAATATGAAAAGATCACTGCTTTAATTTAGACATATTTTTTACAGCTGGTACCTTGATTTTTAATATCGATTTGGACATAAAGAACCCACGGATAAAGAAATAATGGTTAAGAAAGTATACGTTAACGATGTGAATGGAGTACGGAGTCGTGGGAGACTAAGGAAAACTTGGCATGACTAAATTAATAAAAAATTTAAAGTCGGCCACGTTAGAAGTCTGAAGAATCAACGTATGTGTATTACTCGTTATATGAATGTGGAGGTAGCTAAAGAGGTGTGTCAGGATCGAACAGTGTGGCGGTCCATTCTCTCTGCCTACCCTTTCGGAGAAACGGCATGATTGTTTGTTGCGTTGTTGTTGTTGTTATAATTATTTAACTCCTGATAACGAAGACGTTAAGTAGCTATTAAAAATACGTCACAGAGGAGTATTGTTTTTGTTATTTAGTAACTCTAGATAAGTTTAATTTTAATCTCACATGACGTTCTTCGACTATGAGTCACGTGCGCTAGAACTGTATCATATTCGTATGTATGTGCATAATTCAAATATTATGCGCGGAGTTAAATTACCACTGTTCTCATAACACACGCTCGTAGACTTTCCCGACTTCGAGTGTGGCCGCCTTTAAGTAATTGTGTGTTGTTTCTTAAACAATGATGTAAAACTTCATATTAATGAATTTATACCAATGAAAACGTCTTTCTAGAATTTTTAGTATATTTTATATGAACGACATGTTTCGTCTGTCTAAGGCATAGGTTTCCAATCTTTTCTGGGCCACCGCCCCCTTTACAAGATAAATAAATGTTCAACGCCCCCGTCCCACAAAAATTATTGGAAATATGGGAAAATGATTACAATACATACAATAACAAAATAAACCAATATTTAAGTTTAATTTGCTTTATTAGTATACGTACGTACGTGATTAGCGTGTTTTTTTTTTTGTTTTTTTAGACTATATTATTTTATCTGCCCACGCTTTTTATTTTTTCTGGGTCTTCTACTGCCCCCTGAAAGTATTAAATTAGTTATCGCGTAATTTGAGAACCTAGGGAAAGACATTATCAAAAAAAATCCATACCTACCACATAATTTTCATTTCATTAAGATATAAAGTGATACAAGTCGTATTGTGCATCGCGAAAATTTAATTTGAACAGGGATTGATTAATTAAATACCAACGATGGGTCGATAAACGAAAACGTTGTTTATTTTATGTAATTATTCCTCTTGGTGTTCTACATGGAAACATTGTTACTCCCACGCGTTGATATCTCTTTATTTTATCATGTGATAACGTTTATTGAAAAAGGTAGAACATTTAGTAAAAAAAACTGAGCATTTTTTATAACTACAAATTCCGATCACTGTTTCAAATATATAATAAAATGACCGGGTGTATCAAATTCTGCACTTGCCGCAGCGTACACTAACCTGTGTATTTCTCTTGAAGAAGTATTCTTCGCATGCAGTGTTGTCAATTTTACCAGATTTCGACTGGCTGTACAGAATCTTGGCTCTGTCATCGCGCATTCCATGTCCCCACACCGTCATCCACAGGGCTCATACCAACTCAATCCAATCCGTGGAAGCGATACGTCCTAAAGGATTTCAGGACCGCTCACGGGTTTCCTGTTTACTAACTACTGTCTTCAGCACCACACAATCATGGAAGTGCGTGAAAATATTAATATTTATGGAAAAAACAGTTTTTTTTTGTATTTACATAACTAACAAACGCCGTTTCTCTGGAGGGGTAGGCAGAGATGATGGACCGCCACAATTTTCTATCACTGGCATCGGTAGTAGGCAAGTGTCGGGAGAAGAAGAAAATCATAGCTAGAAAACTTTTGTAGCACAACATCTTTGCTTAGAGCTGTTGTATCAAAAGTAAAAATAGCTAATCTGAATGAAAACGCCCTTCTAAGGCATTATCAAATTTGATAATGCCTTAGAAGGGCGAAACATGTCATTCTTATAAAATATAATAAAACTTTTAGAAAACAAACGTTTTTTATCATTGTTCAACAAACAATAAATAAGTAAAAATAGTGAAGATGTTGTTCAACCAGAAAAGTTAGAAGTGCACAAAATATTAAATAAAATCTCATTCCTAAAATAATGTCTAAAACTATTAGTACCACCAAGGGCTAGAAAAATATTAACAAAAAAACGTTATTAAATAGCTCCTTCATTTGAATATGTATGTAATATTTATAAGCTGAAAATAAAATGCAGTAAATTTTTTTTTCTTAAAAAACAACTAATAGTTTTTTAGACTATAGAAATCTGACATGAATTAGTTTGGTGAAAGCAATATAATCAAAAGGTTTTTAATTTTAGATAAACTTAAAGCGTCAACACTGTAAAATTGCATAATGACCATTTTTAATTAATTAAAACACTGTTTTTTCCACTTTTAAGTTAATTTTTCTTGACATTTTTCGAAGACTTACACCTTCATCATCGGGAGAACAATATAAACTCTGAAGGTGTAAGCCTTCGAAACATGTCGAGAAAAATAAACTCAAAAGTGAAAAAAACAGTGTATTAATTTATAAAAATTCGTCAAAAGGCTTTTACCATTCAAATACACTTAAAAATACACAGAACAAAAAATATGCTAATAGGTTTATATTCGAATAAAAGAAAAAGGAAAAAAGAAATATTTGTTATAAAAAAATTGCCAGCTTATTCTTGCGAGACTAACAATTTTTCCGACATAAATAAACGTTTGATGGTGACAGCACAAAGATAGGGAGGAAATCGCGGCCGAGTATTTTAGTAACGTTGGCACGTGGGTATTTTTTTCATGAAGCCATAATAACCGGGTAATTTGTGTCAGGGGCAGCTCTAAAGGACCCTGCGCCGTGTAATTATAACCTTTTTGTGAAGTTTTAATAGCATTGCGGTGTTCTGTGCTCGTACTACTAGCTATTGCCGGAACATTTATTAACAGATAAATAAATAAATCCCATTAATGAAACAACGAATCTAATTACTTGATAAAAACAACTTTTTGAAACAGGAATATATTGTTGCTATATGATATATGAATTATATGTATATGGCGACCCCTGCATAATTATGCGTTGAATGAACTATGCAGCAACCGGACATCGTGAAGTTTAATATAATACTTTTTTGATCAACTAAAGGGTTAAACGGGGTAACGACCTTGGTGGCTGAGTGGTCAGTGCATTGACCAACTTGCTATTTAAACTATGAATCAGTTTACATACTCGTATACTAAAAAAGGTTGAGTTATTAGGAAGATAAACTTTTATATAATGAGGGTTCATCATATAATTAATTCATGAAAGACTTCAAATAATTTTCTCATTATTCTTATCAACAAATGTGTGGGTGTTTTTTTTTTAAATTATTATTTAAAAAAAAAAATTCCCTATTTCTTCATAAAACTGAGATTTGCAGATGACATTATCTTATTTGCAAATGACGAAAAAGAACTGCAACCGATGCTTAACGATGTCAATATTTTTTGGAGCTCCTACTCAAAAACAAAAATTATGCGTACTTCAGAGCGACTACAACCAGTGAAAGTAGAGAGAAAGATTATTGAGAGATTTGATGAAAATGCATATCTGGGACATATGCTTGGTGGAGACAACCAAGAAGCCAAGATCGAATGTAGGCAGGGCCTTGCATGGGCTGCTTTTCGTAAACTGTCCTATATCCTTAAGTCCAAAAGATTCGCGAACCATCCAAAGAAAAATATATTCGACATATGCATCTTCTAACTACTGGTAACAGTTACGTTCACAAAAAGAACAGTACAGAAACTCCGAGGTAATGGAGAGAAGGATGTTATACATCAGTTTGCGAGACAGAAATCGAAATGAATGGATTGAAGATTTGACCAAAGTTGCCGTCGTAGCGTGTAAAATAACCTCTCCGAAGTGGAATTGGGCTGGCCATATGGCGAGGACAGGGTATAATCGAGTGAGTGGCGAGGGATAGAGAGTTGTGGAAGTCGGGAAGGGAGGCCTATGTCCATCACTGGATGACTAAAGGCTGATGATGATGATGATGAATTAAATTAATCTTCAAATTGTTCATGTGAGTTAATGAAATATATTAAACCTCGTTTATATATGTGTATATAATGTCATGGTTTATTAGTTAATAGGTAAACGATGAAAAAAACTTTTATTTTAACTTGTACAAGGTAACCGATATGAACTATTATAGTAGAAGCAAGATAAATTTAGTTATTTTTATGTTCTGAAATTATACAAAAAATCGATCGTCTTTATTTGAAAGCCTTTAAAATACATAAACGAAGATATTTTATCCCATCAAAATCTGAAACTATTACTGAAAATATATACATGTATATGTAACAAACATACAATCTTAAATGTTGTATTTCGTCTTGATTATTAAATTATATTTGATAAGTAGGATTATACCATCTCTGTTGAATTTTCCTTTTAAATTTTCAATTTTGGTTGAAAGAGGGTTGTTTGATATTCATATTGGCATCACTGCTGGATCGCAGGGAGCGTACTTGAAATAGCTTTATGCATCCTTCTTCCAAGACTCCCTTTGATCATTCGCCTCTTCAAAAGAATACTCGGGGTAGTAAGTAATTTGCTTTTAATTGTGAATGAAATACGAAATTAAGTTTTAATAATGTTTTACGTCTTTCAAGAGTTCTACCATACTTATTAATTAGCTGACTAATTATATCCAAATATTTTAGTTGAATAATAAATTTCAAAATGTAAAAATTTTATATTTCCCGTTAGAATATTTAATAAATGATCAAATTACCAACAATTAGATTTTTTTTGCAGCTTATTTTTTTATTACATTTGTAACTTAATAATTAATTACATTTTTAACTACTGGAATCTCAGTAAAATTATTTTAAAAGTATTATTATCATGATTATCACAGATCACAATATTCGTTGCTTATTTTAATTCGATGTTTTCTTTTGTATGTTGTCTTTAATTGTTCAATAGTTCAGTTAGTCTAAATGAGATAAATAAAATAATAATAATAGAACTAATTTTTATGATTTGATTAAAGCCACTATACAAATGGCTTCAGGTAACTGTATTATTGATGATTATAAACTCATTTTACAAAAACAAAGTACATTAACGCATTACAAAAAAATTACAAAATTCAAATTGTTTGTATTCCTAATGTCAAGAAATCTTAAGGGCTCTCCTTTTTCGCTTATCCTATTCTCAATGTGATGGAAGGTTTGGTCGGATTTACGTCTTTTTGGCATCCCAGAGGCGCCAAAGTTTTCTTCTTTGCCTGAAATTGTAAGAAAAAAGTTAATTAATAATTAAAAAATACCGAAACCACAATAATTTGACGTTTGTAAGTAATTATATTTAATAATGAATACGAACGAAAGCGTCTGCTGTCTAGATTTAATATATTTTATGGGAATTACATGTTTCGCCTGTTTAAGGCATTATATTAGATAATGCCTTACACAGGCGAAACATGTCGTTCAAATATAATATAATTAAACTTCTAGAAAACAGACGTTTTCACTCGTATTATTTACTTTATAGGGAATTTCGCATCATTGTTGAAGGAACAATAAATAATAATATTTAACATATCAAATTAATGATTAACAATTAAAATAATTTGAGTCCTAATTTACATATAATTTCAGATTTTTGAAACTTGTTCCCTCACGCACAATTTCCTGATCTTGCCTGTCATAAAGACACTTTAAATATTTAAGGATGATTGATGGAGAAACTTTCTTATAATCAAGATCAATAAAACAGAAAATAACAAGTGGAATTGAAATGCTTCAAAATTCTGTAATTATTGTATTTTTTAAATACTATATACGAGTATAAACAAATTTGAACATATATAATCGTCATAAAGTTATACGCAATTCAGTTTAAATATGCTTGAAAAATTAAGGGAAACAATAATAAATGATTTGTATTCGAAATTAGAAAGATAATTTTATAATATTTGTTTCTACCTTATTAGCTAACTAAGCATTACGCCGTCCCCCCGCCAAGAATGGACCGCCACACCAGTATTTCCTAACACTCTTCTCTCTCTCACAGAAGAAGAATCCTGTAATAACAAGCCACAATAAATTGAAGATGAAGAATTAGAACAGGAAGAAAAAGAAGAAGAAAATGTATCTGATACGATGAATTGATCTCCTTTTCATGTTTAATCATGATAATTAATATTAATGATAACATCTGTTTTCTAAAAAAAATATTAAAATTTATAATGACATTTTCCGCCTGTCTAAAGTATTATCAAAAGTATTATAAAACTTGTATAAAACAGACCCATAAATTATAATAAAACTCATAGGAAACAGATGTTTCCAGTCGAATTAATACTTATTTTTTTCAAGAAACAAATAACTAACTAACCATCATGTCGTTTCTCCGAAGCGGTAGACAGAAAAAAATGACCGCCACATTTTTGTTTCCTGACATAATTCTTTCCCTTCCTCAATATTTTTACATCGTGTCATACCTGCACGTCGATTTCTCAAACTCCTCTAAATCCTGCTAAATGGAGGGGGGAATGTTTGAAGTCATAAAAATGGTGTCTGATTACAAAATAAACTTGAATGGATTGTCACATTGCGGTCTATCTTTTTTTTAATACTCCTCCAAGCAAATAGCTTGATGTTAATTTTTTATCATAACTAATTGTGTTGTTCATGAGAAAAATACCAGAAGATAGCAGCGAGCTGCCGAAACCAGTCGATGACATAAACGTTTGTGGATTTTTACTATATATACATAAAACAAATTTTTTACAAAAAAATATTCATTTTCATTATTATCAATGAACTTCTACCATGAAATTTCAACTTACTAATCATCAAGCCGTCTCTTCAAAGGGGTAGGCAGAAAGAATGGACTCCACACTTAAACCGACGCGGCACTCTATCCTTCTCTTTTCGCCTCCGCGGGAGAGGCGGTATGGTAGGTTGCGAACCTCATCGCCACCAATAGGCATCTCCCGCGGACAACTTAGTAACTAAAACGTCCACAAAATAAATGCAATATTTTAATTGTGTTGTAATTTTTTTCGGATATTTTTTTAGTATTAGCAGTTTCCCTTGTATGCTTCATCATTTATTTGCGATTGAGATATTATTTTTACTTAGATATGAATTTCTTAAGAACCCTGAAAGGAAAACAGGGAGAGTAATGTCTAACGAATTAATAACTTACCACCAATCACCGCAGTCACAATATTACCCGGATATTGGGTAATCAATCACGCCCGCCTCAAGAAATTTTGAAGTAAAAAATACCGCAGTCAAGATTAAAAGCCTTTTGATGCTCAGACATTTTGAATGAATTCTAGATAAGCTATAGTTAACGTTTTATAGAGCTATATTCCCACTAAATATCTTTTACATTTATTAAACAAATACACTAAAGATATTAGATAAGATATAGTTCGAAAAAAATAATTTAAATATCTGTCGAAATTGACCACATTTTTAAATATTTTGTTTAAATATATATTTTATACATACAATACAAAAACTCACATAACACCGATGAAGGGCTTCTGTATCCGAAACATGTTTGATTTAAAAAATAAGAAAGTTAGTGTAATGTTTCTTTGTTATATACCTTACTTTGTATACAACACTTACTTTATTAAAAAATAAAAATATATTACAATTTTTTTCACAAATATAATGTGGTCAGTATTGACAGATATTAAAATTATTTATTTCGGAACGTTTATGCTTTTGTTATAATAAACATAATTAATAAATTAAAAATAATAATTTAAAGTTCTTATTGGGGTACAGGTATTAACTTACAACAAAGGAAATAAATCAAAGATTAGATTTGACGTTAAATTTTTATAATTATTTATAATGCTTTCTTTATTTTAAATTGCTTTTTTAATTTCTAAAATTTTGAAATTATTTACAGTTATATTTCTGTTATTAACATGCTAAATTTCAACGCCATTATCTTTATTAAATCAATGATATTTTTCATTGAGATAGTTTTCGAATTCAGAAAAGTAATTATTAGAGAGACATCTTATGTGCTCTTTTATTCTTAACTTAAAACTACGCCTTGTTTTCCTTAAATAAAAAAAGAGCAATTACATTTCAGTTTGTAAACCGACACTAACAATTTTTTTATGTTTTATAACTACTAATCATAAAAATATAATTTCCCTTCTTATAGATGAAGAACGTTAAATATAATCAGCACTCAAGATCGAATTGAAATTAATGTGTTTTCCTCCGAATCATAAGTGAGTCCTGCTTCCATTATCAACAAAATACAAGCAGTTACAGTAACAGTCCGCAAAGTTCGGTGGGATTGAATAATTTCTTTCTTAACGGCACTGCCCGCCCGGCGTACGGTTCTGATGCACGTTAACGTATTTCGTGCATATCTGGATCACCGCAATTACACGCCGCTCTGGATACAAGTCACCCGTGCTTCCCTGATTGGCTGACGGTCTGGCCTGACATCCCCGTAATTGCGAATGTCTTGCTGCACAAATCAACTCAATCATTGGCTTGACTGGTATAACGAGCAACAATTCAAATATTTAAAAAAAATTACCAATATTTTATCTTCGCAACACAACACTTCATTTTCAAGTAAGAATACAATTTAATATTGCGTATTAACCCATATATGTTTCGGGACACAGAAGCCCAGAAGATATTTTATATAGAAAATAAATATTTTAACAAATTTTATTACGAATGTGGTCAGTTTTGACTGTTTGAATGTTGCATGTTTTAGCTGACTAAATCATAATCAAATAACATAATTTATATAGTTTCTGGACAAATAATATAAAATGCTTTATCCATAAAACAATTTTGTGGAAAACGTCCCTTTTCTGTAAATAAGAATACGATATATATAATAATACATATTTTTTTATTTGAAATAAGATTTGATAACGCCATAGAAAGGCGAAACAAAGCACCTCCATAAAACATATTAAAACTTCTAGAACATGAATATTTTTCTTTGCATTCAAATGTAACTCGTTATTCGAAATCATGTTCTTGAAGAAATCAAGATTTTTTAAAAATAATAATAACTTATAAAATATATTGCACAAGCTACCGATTTAAAAAAAAATTAACTATTGGGGTTACAAATAAGTTCTCCTAACCGCAATTCGCCAACAGACACGACAAAGTTATTTTGCAGCATGACAATGCCCGACCCCATAATAATAATAATAACATGCTAACTTTTAAAGCACCGATTTTGTGATGTAGTCACCCCAAGGGCGCATTTATACGTGTTTTAAATCTAAATGTGAACGCTGCATCTGATTGATATTCGCGATCGATTAGAAATTATTATAGAACAAAATATGGAAGTTTTAAATTGGGTATGAAATATGAAAAAGATGGGGTTTCGGTTTAGATCTGAAGTCTGTCGGATTATTTATGCATCTGAGGTGTGAAGATTGTTCCAAGCTGATGGACCGGCTACAGCAAACGCTCGATCCCCGAAATTTGTACTAACTAATTGGTACTCCGCTTTGGCTCAACTAATCTTCCTATTGCCGAGGAGTTCGCCGAGCGAAGTGTGAATTTCCTTGTATTTAGGCTGTCCGTTATACAGAGTTCGGATATAATAGAGTTCGGAGTTCGGACAGAATTTGGAGCCATTCCATGTAGCGCTTTGAAGACTGTCCAGCAGAGTTTATTCTGGATTCTTTCTGGACTCTTAAGCCAGTGAAGTTTTTTGAGATGTTGTGTCAAAAGAGTTGTCAAAAAGAAATTATTTGGAAACACTCAAATGGAAGATTCTACCCCACCCGACTTATTCACCAGACATTGCTCCTTCCGAATATCACTTGTTTCGATCGATGACACGCGACTTAGCTGATCAATTTATTTTTCTTATGACGATAAGAAAAAATGGCCGATGACTGGATTAAATCAAATCGTTCTTCCAATACGGATTTCAAAAATTGCTTGAAAGATGGGAGAAATTAAAAGCTACCAAAGGATCGAACTCTGATTAAGATATTCTTTTTCAGTTTTTTTTAAATAAAATTTTTAAATTATAGAAAAAACATCGAGAACTTATTTGTACCCCTAATATCATTATTTAATTATATCAATTGTTGACAACTTTTTTTTATATTTGAGTAAATTCAGACTTTAATAAAAGTTTTTTTGAAAGGAAGCGGGTAAAAGGAATTAATGGGTTATTTAATAGTCTTAAATTAAAAGCGAAAAAAGGTCGACATTTTTTATAAAGTAAAATGAGACTTTGTCGGATTTTGTTTATCTTGACCATTTTTTTCTGCCAGAAAGAGAACACCATGATATTAATTATCTCGACAGCTTTCCTATAGAGAAAACCATTTTATTTCGAGTAAATTTTGAATAAAACATTTATTTTATCTAAGACTAATATGCAAATTGACACAAAGTTTTCCATCTTTCTGCTAATTGCAATAACTAATGTATCAACAACTTTCATAAGCATTTTAAATATATCGGTGTTTGCCACCTGAACGAGCGAAATAAAAAAAATAAGAATAGTAGCAACCTGTGGGCGTAGATGAGCCTATAATGCTATATTAGTATTTTAAACAAACAAACCATCACGCTGTTTCCCCGCAGGGGTAGGCAGAGAGAATGGACCGCCACACTACTCTATCCTGGCAAACCTCTCTAGATTCCTCCACATTCATACAACGAGTCATACACGCACGTCGATTCCTCCGACTTCTAACATGACAAACCTTTAAAATTTGATTAATTTGGTCATACCATGTTTTCCTCTGTCTACCTCGACTCCGTACTCCATTTACATCATAAACGTATACTTTCTTAACCATTATTTCTCCATTCATGCGCTCCATATGTCCGAAACAAGGCAGCGATCCTTTCATAATTTTGGTCATAATACCTTCTTTCGCTCTACATTCCTTTCTTATATCAGCATTTGAGATTCTGTCGTACGAGTATATTGTTCTACACACATACGTCTTAGGAACCTCATCTTTACCGCATTTATTCTACTCTCATCCTTCTTCTGCCAGTTCCATGCTTCGCTTCCATACATTAGGGTTGGGTAAGTCTTCCAGTACACTGGAAGACTTGATTGGAATACAAGATAAACAACAGAGGTGACAAAATGCAACCTTGTCGAACTCCTCTGCGTATAACTGCGTAGAGCCCTTATTAAAATAAAAATTTAAAACGTTTTACATAAATTATTTCAATAAAAATACTCATAGAAACTTTATGAATTTTTGTATGTAGATTTTACAAATCTTAATTTATTTGTAATTATAAAAAAATAAATGAAATATAAAGCTTGTATTTTATTTCAATTGTTATTTTTTCTTATTATTATGTATGAAAAATACATCTGAGATCCCTTAATATATTTTCTTGGTTTTTTAGACGATCATAAGCCCCGTTCTCAATCTTTCGGACTTTATTATTCCATTGTTGTTCGTGAGATTTTCCTTGCTAGACCCTAATGGATTGTGTGTAGTAAACCAGAGAGATAAGTATAGAGACAGAGAGAGAGAGAGAGAATGGAGCTGGAAACAAAAAGAAAGGTCACAGCTCATGTTTGGTTACAAAAAATGCAAAAAGGGTCACTCGAGATACAAAGAGTTTTTCCAGATAAAGAACTCACTGCGCTTTTAATGGACTACTTTACATAAGCATATTCACAGATTTATATACACACCCATAAAACATACACACATATAATTACTAATCAACTCTACATCTATACAATTTCAATTATTTATTTAGATAATTAATTGTTTTGGCTGAAACGTTTAAAAAAATAACTAACTAAGTAACCAACACGCAATTTTCTCGTAACGGGTAGGCAGAGATGATGGACGGCCATACTGCTCTGTCCTGACATACCTTTCTAGCTTCCTCCACATTTATACATCGTAACATGCACGCTCGTCGATTTTTTCGATTTCGAATGTGGGCGCCTTTCAGTATTTGATTAATTTGGTCATGCCATGCTTTCCTTGGTCTTTCACGGC
This sequence comes from Lepidostoma basale, assembly GCA_022606425.2. Classification (NCBI taxonomy): domain Eukaryota; kingdom Metazoa; phylum Arthropoda; class Insecta; order Trichoptera; family Lepidostomatidae; genus Lepidostoma; species Lepidostoma basale. The sequence goes on from JAHDVF020001067.1 coordinate 247,364, forward strand.
TGCTCTTTTCACTCATACTGCTGCAAAAACATTTTTACCATTCTACTCTCGCTCATTCGTTCCTTATGTCCAAACCATCTCAGGTATCCTTTTTTAATTTTACTAATGTTGCAATCATCTGCTTTACATTTCTTTCTTAATCTGTCATTCGGTGTTCTATAATATATAGTTTTCTCGCATATTCTTCTTAGTGATCTAATTTATACGGCATTTATCCTACTTTCATCCTTTTTTGACTGCTTCAAGCTTCACTTACATATATAAGGGCTGCCACTAGAACTCAATTATATATTTTTATTTGCAGTCATGACTTTGAGAGCCCCATTTATTTTGTTCCCAGCACCGACCCTTTTTAAAATTCCTGTTACGAGTATATAAAAATATTATTAGCTGTTTTTAACATATTTTTATTGTATACGTAATCAAGACAACAAAGAAGTTTTCAGAGGCTCCTTTTAAACATTTCGTTTTAAGATGAGTTTTCCAGATAAAAATAATCCTTGAAGTGAATCTCTCATCACCATACTGGGATACGGGGGTACTCTACTCACTGTCGATGTGGAAATTGATGACAAAAATGAGAAAATGATAATCGACTGATGAAGTGTAAATTTATTTATTATAAGATCCATCTCCACACCACTAAGTGTATCAATGAAGAGTAAAATTGTTTTTGAGAGTCGTTTTTCTGGTACAGAAATGAGATTACTGATAAAATTTAAAACACTGTTATAATATCACAATTTATTTTTATTCACTGAGTCTCGCGACAGCTGTTTCACCAACCGATGTTGGCATTATCAGGTATTACAATAAACTAGTATTTTATATAGTAGTTATTGTAACATCTGTTGATGCCAAGATCGTTTGGCGACAGCTGTAGCGAGACTCTCAGTGAGCAAAAAGAAATTGTGATATTATAATAGTGTTTTAAATTTTAACAGTAATAATGTTGAAGTATCATAGTGTTTAGGCCAAAACAATGGACTACAGAAATGACAGATTATTGTTATTACGTTCATATATTATTAAAAATAATATATGAACAGTTATTTAAAAATCGTATTTTGTGGTTAATCGAAACTGTATGTAACAAAATAATAATTGAATTTTTTTATAAACTTTAGGCGTTAATACTGTGGAATTCCATTTTTCAATTGTCTCGAACCTTCATCACCCGGAAGAACGCGAAGAAGCGAGAAAGTTATATCGTTCGAGAAAGTCATATGTTGATGTCGATAAAAATAAAGTGAAAACTAAAAAAAAAACAGTTCATGAAAACTTCTGTCTATTTGTCTCTAACTTTAAAAAAAAATACATATCAGACATGTTTCGGATAATCGGTCCTTCTTCAGTGATACATAAAATTAAATTATTTTTGTAACCATTATTTTTAGCTGTATTTTTAATTGTATTTAGTATATTATTATAATTTTCTAAAGAAAGAGGTACATTAATTAAGCGGGTCAACATGGAATGAATTTTTTTTTAATGTTAGTGTTGTATATACAAAGTTTATAAAAAAAGAAGAGTACAAATAATATATCTACAATACAAGGTATGGCGAACATATAAGAAACTTCTATTTGTATTTATTGTCAACGTCGTGTCGGTAACGGTGTAAGATTAAACACATCGGTGTATATTGTATTATGTAATATCAGTAAACTAACTAACTAACTAACCATCACGCCGTCTCCCCGAAAGGGTAGGCAGAAAGAATGGACAGTCACATTTTAACCGATGTGGCACTCCATCTTTCTCTTTTCACTTCGCGGGAGATGCGGTGTGATGGGTTGCGAACCTCATCGCCACCAATAGGCATCTCCCTCATCTCATATTTTTTTTATGAAATCAGTAACCGAAATATACTTATTTATGTCATTTTTATGAATAAAGTTATTGTCATTCAGTTTTAATGTAAAAAAATCACTACAAAGACAAACCGGCGAATCACCGGCTTTGTGAGTAAGTGACAAATTGACCTTGGCCGGCGATTCGCCGACTTTGTGTTGCAATGGGTTATATGGTTCGTAAGTAGGAAATGTAAAATAATCCTATCCTCCTATATACTTATCCTCCTATATACATAATAAATCAAATATTGAAAGTCGGCCATGTGAGGAGTAGCAATCGACGCGCGTGCATGACACAATGTATAAATATTGAGGAAACGAGAGAAATATGCCAGGAAAGAAAAGTGTGACAGTCCATTCTTTCTGCCTACCCCTTCGGGGAGACGGTGTGATGGTTAGTTAGTTAGTTAGTTTTAATAAAAATTATTCACTTTATTGAAGGTTAAAGCGTTAACACTGAATCAACAACGCTGTTTTTATTCCAATTTCTTATTCTTCTTCTTCTGCGTATTCCCGTCCATTCCTGCTCACAGGCCTCCTCCATTCGCCGAAATATTCTAGTAATTTCTAACTAACTAACTAACTAACTAACCATCACGCCGTCTCTTCGAAGGGGTAGGCAGAAAGAATGGACTGCCAAACTTTTCTTTCCTGACATATTTCTCTCGCTTCCTCAACATTCATATAATACATCGTGTCATGCACACGCGTCGATTTCTCTGACTCCTCACATGGCCGACATTCAATTTCTAGTTCCATTTACAAACAACATATATTTTTTTTACCATTCTTTCTTCATTCATTCTTTCCATATGTTCAAACCATCCTAATGATCCTTTCATTATTTTGTTCATGACACCATCATTCGCACCGCATTTACTTCTTATATTTTCATTCGACACTCTATCATACACAGAGTATCCGCACATTCGTCTAAGAGATCTTATTTCTACTGCATTTATTCTACTTTCATCCTTCTTTTGCCAGTTCCATGATTCGCTTCCATACATAATAATTTCCATAGTAATTTCTTAAAAACAAAATCACAAACATCGCTTCCTTCCAAATATTCCCATTCAATTTAGACGTCTAATGACACTTTTGTTCTAGTTTTGACCTTTTCTCATTGATTCGAATCTAAATCTTGCTTAGTCGTCTATTAACACATTAACGGCGGGGTGGTAATCCATCCACTTAACTCATTCGGGACGGACTTAAACAAAGGAACAGTTTTTAGAAAAGATTTTTAACGAGGTTTTGATGACGGGAATGTAATTATTTGGTAATTAAATCCACTTTAAGATTAATATTGTTTGAAACAGAAAAATACATCACGAGGCTTTAATTTTGGACAAAATGAAGAAATAGACACGATAAAAAAATGAAGAAAATTAAAATATAAAATGCTTTTTAAGGAAAACGAAATATATAAATATGGCTTCTGTCCCTGGCCATTTCGTTTCGACGATTTTCTTAAGCATATATCTTTTAATCCCACAGCGTTTCTTTTGGGAATGTTGGGGTCTAATTCTCTGCAGCTTCGAAGAGACGGGTTTCTCATAACCCATTTCTTTAGGCTTATTAGGGGATATTTTGAAAACTTAGCCGTGCTGGAGGGTGTAGGTCTTTTTGTTCCCGACAGATATCTCCGACAGCGCCAGCATAGATTGTTTTACCTATCCGCCGCTAGAACCAACCTGGCTCTGGTGACACCGGTGGGAAGAGCAATCAATCTGCTGAACGCGGTCTCCTCGGAAATCGACGTCTTTCATATCAGTGAAAGTACGTTCAGAAGGCAAATACTCTTAATTCTGGAGGGTATCCTGTCTTCCTAATGTTCAACCATCTCTCATGCGTTTCTGGTAGTATATTATTATTTTACCAATATATTATTTTACCTGTTCTCAATAGATGCCTTAAAAATTAATTTTGTAATGTCTATTGATGAAATGAAATAAACTGATAAACTGATAAACTGATAAAACTGTTAAATTAAATAACTTTGTTTTATGTATCACAATTGTATTTTATTTTACGTGACAGCTGTTTTGTCAACCTATGTTGACATCATCAGGTGTTACAATAATATGTATTTTATGTTATAATATGTATTTTATGTTACAATCCCGCGTATAGTTGAAGTTTTTTTTTAACGATGTGGTCCTCACCCCTTCCGTAGACGACCCTCCCTTTTCTTATTCTGTAACAGGTGCAGACAAAGTGTTGTATTATAAATACTATATATGATATAATATTTTAATCTGTTTTGGGTGACTGGTTTGGTTTTGATTTAAAACTGAATAAAGTATTTACACATTGTAAAATTATAGAAACAATTGAAATTATTGATTAAAGAATTGTTGTTTATCATTCCTATTATTATAAATTTAATTTTTTACCTCTTCTTTCTCAAGGCATGCAACTAAACAGAAAAGCATCAAGAGAACATAAGGATAAATCACTTATAATCTCCCAGGTCATCAATGTGAAGAGGAATGAATTCATGGCTCCGAATCCCGGGCGACCCTTGAATAGGTCAGGGGTATTTGACATGAGGCATAGATACCTACTCTTAAGTGGTTTGCCTCGGGGGACCTGACATGACATCAGGAGAAGAAGAAGAAAGTTCACTTAATTATTAAGTTGATAATTAACATGAAAAAATATAATAGCAATATATATGTATTATATTGTATAAACATGAGAAGTAAATATTTGTGTATAAATCCGGGACAAAACAAAAGTTATACATTCTCAGAAAAGATAATCCGACAAGCAAAAACAATAACCCCCAGACTACATAACAACTTATTCGTTATGACATTTTTATCGTTGTCTGAACACGTGTGATAGTAGGCAGGGTGTACTAAGAAAAGACGATAACACCTTTAAGGTGTACCTTAACGCCGTAAATATTATAAAATGTAATTTTAACAGCGCTTGAACACCAGTCGAAGCAAAGCCACTATAAGCAACTAAAAAAAAATCAAGTCACAGTGTGTTTTAATCTAAGCACAAAGAATATTGTTAACGTCTCTTAAGCACCGTAGACAGTTTAGCTTTTGTCCAAATTCCGAAAGTTTGCTCCCTTCGGGGGAGGCACTCGGGCCCGGGCGGACAAAAGAGGAACTTCAATACCTTTTAACAATTTGAAAATGCGAATCAACTTCCACGTGTACCAGCTTCGAAAGCTTCGCGCTTCCATACAAGGGCTTAGCCCTTAGAAACCGAGACTGATATTATTCTTTAAGACAACAGAACCCACTCGGAACTTAATTTCGCCAAAAACGCATTATTAAAAAAGGAGAATTTATTTTATTAATTTCAAAATAAATTAATCATTTTCTTTTTCTTTTTTACATACCTTGTATACAACACTATCTTTTTAAACAAATTGGTTTATAAAGTTAGTGTTGTATACAAATTATGTAAAAAAAGAAAAAGAAAAATATAAAACATCTACAACACAAAGTGTGGCAAACATAGAAGAAATTCAAAATATTAATGTTAATAAAGAAGAAGAAGAATGGTATTTGTCGAAATTTCTTGGTAGGTACACAGTAAAAATAATGATTATGAAAACTCCATATTCCTTATCATTTCTTGAAGGTGGCTACGAGCTGCCGAAACCCTTTTAAAATGAAAAACAAGGGAAATGAAACTAAATATATATAACAAATGGATTAAAACTAAATGTAATATTCTTATGACATATTTTAAACAAAAATAATTTAACATACAAAAAGTCAATTTTACAAGATTCTTACATCGTGCATCTCTAAACTAATTCAATTTATATTTTCTACGCAAATTACATATTGTCGAAAATATAAGATAAATGCAATTCACTATTTTCTTTGCATTTTCCAATTGAGATGATAAATTGATAGTACAACACACTCAAAAATAAACAATCATATTTTTCTCAAAAAAAATTTTTGGAAACGACGCGACGTTTCCCCTTAAAATACATTAGGCACTCTTTCTAAAAATACGATTTAAATTTTATTTCCCTCTTATATTTATCAAGTATAAGGATTAATTTTTTGTAAATAAGCACTTGTTATATTTTACTCCGAAAGCACACTTAATCCGGCGCATCGATACAATATGAAAATAGCGCTCGTTGTATTTCTTTGTTACCTGTCACGATTCTGGCAGGCATTATTTCGAGATTATCATCCTCGCATCTAATATATGATACGAACAATTCTGAAATGAATAAAAGCATAGATAAACCTTGTAGTAGGAAACCCAAAAATAATTTCAGGTGGGTAGTGTCGACTACAGTCTGTAGGTGTTTTCTGGTGACAGCATACCTAGGGGGTAGTGAGATTTAACACATGATTGACAGTACAGGTTCGTTCGTTGCTGAGTAAAGTTGTTCTCTGGATTTCTTCTTCCCTGGATTAAATTCAGGTATTTATATTACGAATGTAAGCTTTTCTAGTGTTTGTTTAATTTTATATTAAAATTACCGTGATTTTCTTCAAACCAGGGATTATTATTTGAAAATTTGTTAATGTTTTATATTATTATCGACTTGCATTCATGACACAATGTACAAATTTGAGGAAGGGAGAGAACTATGTCAAGTAAGAACAGTTTGGTTCTCTCTGCCTATATTTTGGCATAACAGCGTGATGATTAGTAAGTAAATTAGTATATTAAAATTACAATGATATAAATTGCCTTAATTTCATTCTCATCGCCTTTTTACGTTACGCGGGGTCGGCTTTTTCTTACATTTAGTTAGGTTATTGGTGCAACCTTAAATTTTCCATGTGATTTCTTTCGACCACCTGTCAGCATTACTGTCATATATTTGCAGTTATTAAGTTGTATAAAGTGTATATTTATTACACTTTTCTTGCTTATGCTGTGTGTGTGAACAAATATAATTAATAAATGTCCTAACAAGGTATCATGTATCTTCCATAAATTATAATAAAACTTCTATTAATCTGAAAATTCATTTATATTTAATGTGATAAAATTGCTCATTGCACAAGTACACCAAAATTCTATGACCGATGGAGATTATAAAATGATCTCGGACATTTTTTAAATTTGTGTCAAAAAGTTTATTTTTATTCGAAGTCCTAGTCTGACCTGTTGTAGGGTGAAAGGGAAATTCATTGAATAGAGTATTCTTTATAAAAGTCAGTGACGCAACAAGAGCAAGTAATAGTGTTTACTTTCCGCCATATATGCTGCCGAACCGTCGTGTTCCTTGGATTAATTTTAAGGGGGGTTTTATTTTCCCGCGAGAAATTTCAATTACGCATTTCGTGAAGAAATCTTTATAGAAAATATATAAAAATAGAACTGAATTAAATAACGTATTTACGTATCTTTGCGCAATGAAAGTATATTTTTAGATTTAAAAGGTTTCATTTTAGACGAAGATTACCTTTCTAACTAACTAATCATCACGCCGTCTCCCTAAAGCGTAGGCTGAAATAATGGACCGTCACATCTTTTCTTAATTTTCCTGACATACTTCTTTCTTCTTCTTTATCATTCAAACATTATGTCACGATTCGTCGACGTTGATTTCCCTGACTCCTCACGTGGGCGACATTTAATATTTAATCAAGTCTAGTATTCTATTATCATCTTCTATTTCTAACTAACTAACTAACTAACTTACTAACCATCACGTCGTCTCCCCGGAGGGGTAGGCAGAAAGAATGGAAAGCCACATTGTTCTGTCCTGAAATATTTATTTGGCTTCCTCTACATTCATACATCTTGTCATGCACGCACGTCGATTTCTCCGACTCCTCACGTGACCGACATTCAATATTTGATTGATTTGATAGTGCCACGTTTTCCTCGGCCTTCCTTTATTTCTAGCTTCATTCACGCCGTTTACACCTTCTTTACCACTCTGTCTTCACTCATTCTTTTCATGTATCCAAACCATCTTAATGAACCTTTCCTTATTTTGTTCACAATACTTTCATTCGCATCACATTCACTTCTTATACTTGCATTTGTCACTCTATCATATACAGATTTGCCACATATTCGTCTAAGAGATCTCATTTCCATATATATTTTTTTCTATTTCTAGTTCCGTTTACGTCGTTTACATATATACTACTTTATTTACCATTCTTTCTTGATTAATTGACGTTCTACATAAGAAAGGTTGTTTATTTATTGCAGAGTTCATTAATTTTTAAACTAAAATTTTTTTGGTTGCTAGATGTCTATAAAAAACTTTCTCGAAATTTGATTACACGGAACGAGTTATTGGGTATATTATTATTATTATTATTTTGAAATATTTTGTTATTGTATTATTCATAAAAAAATTGTACATTCTAATAGATTGGTCGTTTTAATTACATTACATATATTTACCTGTCTTATATAATATGTATTGTTGATTCTTATTATATGACGTATTACATTTGGAAATAAATTTTTCAATTGGGAAAAAAAGTGTACTTGCAATTTAACCTTTAATAGTTGAATTTAAAAAAAAATTGTCATTTGTTTTTAACACCAGATAATGTCAATATTGATTGGTAAAATAGTTGTCCTGACAATTTATCTTAATAAAATAAATAAATTGTGATATTTTAATAGAATTTTAGTTTTCTCTACTATACTTTAATATTTCCTAGTGTTTCCTATAAAATAGCTCCCTTGGAATATTTTAACGATATCATTACGTGTCGGAAGCAGCTGATTGTAGACGTAATTACGCTATGTAATAATATATTTTACGAAAGATATATTATCAGTAAAATAATTTAGGGGTTTTAATTTTTTTTATTACATTTTTCATTGTTTTTTTTAATAGTTAGAATTTTATTAAAGACTTAATTTTAAAGTGATTGTTTTTGAGGTCTCATTTTTTAATAGAATTTCATACGCATCAATACCACAGTATATATTTACTAAATTTCTAAATGACATATTTATTGTATAACTTACTTCCTTTCACCTGTAATTTTGATGAAAACGCTGTATTAAATTAAATGATTGTGACATAATTTCGTCTTGCTAGAAGCATTATCAAATGTTAAATAAAGAGTCAAAATAGCTGAACTATGCTCACTATTTTTAAATATTTTATCGTCTAGCCTCATTTTTTGTATCTTATTCTGACGTATTGTATGATTATTATTGTATTCATTAAATAAAATAAAAAAAATTAATTACATAAAAAAAACAATGCTAATAAAAATAATTGTAAAGACGTATATTTAGTTATGTTTGTGTCTTTGATAATATTTTTGTGAGTTTTCCGTTTCGAAAATTTAACGACACGACCAATAGACGATGTAATAGATCTGAAAACTTGACTAGAAGAAACGAGTGAAATGGCTTTGATCTGAATTAATTCCTACCCCAGACTGTATAGGATGCGGCTTGTTGACAGTGATAGAGTGCCGCTAATTCCGGTGGACGTACGTTTCCAGTCACGTTTGTTGTATACTTTAAAGTATTGTTTTAATAATAGTCAAATCAACTGCAGGCATTTGGATATGCACTTTGAAAACAAAACCTCCCTAATTTAATCACACTTCAAATAGTCCATTGTTTTGGCCTAAACACTATTATACCTTAACATTTCAAACTGATAAATTAAATTAATTTGTTTTTGTATTACAATTGTATTTTATTTTACATGACAGCTGTTTCATCAACTGTTCAGATCATCGGATGTTACAATAATATATCAAATGTCAAATTTTCGTGATTTTTCGAATCTTTATGTGTATTTGTTCCTATGTTAATTTGAATAATTAATTGATATAATTTTGAAGTTCTTGCTGAAATTGAGTTAGGTACCTAAATATTTTAATTATAAGAACGGTTAGTTACTATTTATAAGAAAAAATATTAAAGGTGGAAACTATAATAATAAAATTAAAATAACAATAATAATACAACAGTAATTAGAAGGAACAATTACACATATTATAGAGTCAAAAACGATGAAACATAATAAATTAAAAACGATAAACAATAACAGGAAGTAGATTACATTAATAGGAAAGGTAACAAAAGTTGAAGGAAGTATTAGCTAGATTGTACAGGGGAAAAGTTTTAATGTACTGTATTCTAATTTCTGGAATTTGGTTATTTATAACATTTAGTGTACATTTTTTGGCCTTTAAATTTCAATTGTTTTTTAATTTCTCTAATTTTTGAGGATTATTTGCTGTAACATAGGAACAAATACACATAAAGATCCGAAAAATCACGAAAATTTGACATTTGATATATTATTGTAACACCTGATGATGTCAACATAGGTTGATGAAACAGCTGTCGCGTAAAATAAAATAAAATTGTGATTCAAAAACAAAATTATTTAATTTCACACTTCAAATATTTAATCCGATTTTTGAAAATTCCCTACAATAAATTACTTCAAGTATTTTTTTTTAAATTCGCTGCAGTCCCAATACTTTTTTTTGTGTTGAGGTGGGAAAATCCTTTTAGACGAATACAGTACTCCTGTCCGTAGGCAGACCTACCTGCTTAAATCCCCCCTCTGATGCTTCCTTTCTACAATGGTACCACCGTTCGCCATCCCTTCGTTGCAGCCTTGTCAAAAAGAATTAGCGATGTCTCTCACACAATATTAATTTCCTCTTTCTTTCTTTGCCTTTCACCGGCCTCCTTATTTGTCATTATGGTGCCAATCATTAATACTTGGAAAATATCGAAATGTGACCCATATTATGTGTTCCATGCATTTTTAATCTAAAGGGATTTGGTATAAAAAAATACATGAAATCTTCACTTTATCGTTTGTACAATTATATATCGGAAAAGTATTCATGTAACTTAAATCGGTTTTACACTTGTTTATTAAAAAAAAACTTTATATTAATCTATTATAGAAAATATCAATAATACTTTTAAATAAATATTGTAACACTTTAAAAAAATAAGTGAATGCTAGAACGAACAATGGATCATGTGCAGAAGCGGGTTTTGATTTTTTTAAACATTAATTGAATATATGGTATTTTGTCTCAGTAATTTAAATTGTTAATTTAATGTTAAAGGGAAATAATACAATTCATTAGTTATTCGTTGGAGTTACTTTATTCTGCATCATTTCATTACTATACTTTATTCATTTCATTACTTTGAAAATTCATACAAAAATCGGAGTGCGTCTTATGGTCTGATGCGTCTTATCGTCCGGAAAATTCGGTAATAGTTGTTATACAAAATGTTGTTATAATGACGGTATACAATTTTATTTCATTGAAAAACAAATGATATCATAAATGGATCGTTCACACTTGACGATAAAGTTTTTATACAAATTTAGGTAATGTTCGAGTCAATAATGTGCATTGAAAGTGTTTATTTCAGCAAATATTTTAATTCTAAAACGAACGTAAACAGTTTTTTATGATAAAAGAAATAATATTTACTTTTTATATTATAATATAATTTAGTAAGTGATTTATTCAATGTAAGTACTTATATTTTATTGATGTTAATATACTCAGTTTGAATCCCTATGAACCTATCAAATAGGCTGTTGGATGATGTCTTGGATTAAATGGAAAGCTAATAAATCATTTTCTCTTTACAAGCGCTTATCAAAATTGTGACGTGAAAATAAATCTTCATGAAAGACTGAGTATTACAATATAAAATTGATCAAAGTCTAACAATGGAATACACTTTTAAATGTGTACATTCCCACCAAGGACGAATCATTATTCATGTACATTTATTTCTTGCATAAATGCATATTATTTTATAGTTATTAAGTTAACATGCCTGTAAAACTCTTTTGGACTTTAAACTTCCTTAAAATTGTTGAGCTCCTTGATGCTTTGCTCCCGGCATTTTGCCCAAACCCAGCACATTATATATAAACCGCTGTCTAGGCCTTCCTGGAGGTCTTACTCCGGCTGGTCTTGACGCATTCAGGGATTTGATTGCTCTGGTATCTCTGGCTCGGTGACCAATCCATGCTAGGTGACCGGGTTCCACTAGGCTCGTTTAAAGGGTTGCCGTGTCATTACACTAATATTATATCAATGTACGATGTTATTCTGTATACGATAATAATAATATAATATTTTCTTCTATATTAGCTTTCACTTTGTGTTGTGGATTCATATTTGAATAAATATAGTAACACTTGATATTATAACACTTCATTTCACTTAACACAGACATGTTTCGGTTATAAAAAAAACCTTTAACAATGCACACAATTATAAACATTACAAAAATTTTAAATTGTGTACATTGATAAAAATTTATGTTATTACCGAAACATGTCTGTGTTGAGCGAAATAAAGGGTTGAAATACCAAGGGCTAGTATAATATAATTTATTTAAATAATATTAAACTTTAAGTTAATCACTCAGTCAACAATAATTAAAAATAGCTTGCCATATCAATAATGTTCATATTATTCTTCAAGACTCATCGTTAAAAACTTTCAAAAGATTCTTATTCCATTTTAGTCTATTCACTATCTATGATATAATACGAATGAAAACGTCAGTTTTCTAGAAGTTTTATTATATTGTATGGAAATGACATGTTTCGCCCGTCTAAGGCATTATTAAATGATAATGTGTTAGAAAGGCGAAACATATCATTTCCATAAAAAAAAAACTTCTAGAAAACTGACGTTTTCATTCGTATTAATTATTTAATATGGAGTTTTTCATCATGGTTCAAGAAACAATATGACAGTGACATGTTTCGCCCGTCTAAGGCATTATCAAATGATAATGTCTTAGAAGGGCGAAACATATCATTTCCATAAAAAAATAATAAAACTTCTACGTGCATTAATTACATTCGTATTAATTATTTAATGTGGAGTTTTTCATCATGGTTCAAGAAACAATAAATATTTATATTTTTGACTAACGCCCCTCCTCACCACTTTTCAAGTAAATAAACTTCCATTTTATTTATCTTTAAATCTGAATATTATATTTCTTCTATAGAATATTATAATGCATTCCGTTATCTCTTCGTTAAGTCGCTGTGTCTTGGCCGACGCCGACGTGTTGACCGGGGAATGGTTAACGTTTTAAAGATAAATCTTCAAAAAGCGCCAGAACGCGTCATTCAATCAATCCGCCCATTAATCTAACTCGGCCAAAGGTTTGCTTTGTTTAAGCGAAGTTCCCTGTCCGATCCGCAATAAATCTCCGTAAGGGAACTCTTTGAAACTTTCCCTATCGAAATGCCAAAACAAAGATGGTCGAGGACCAGCGTGGGCTCGATACGTAGATTAATGTTACTTTCAGAACGATAAGTGCGCCTTTCGAAGAAGCTCCCTTATTACATTTATAATACCGATATTTATGAAAGAGGATTTTCTATAAGGAAAAGACGATAAACATATTCTTAATATTTTCATATAAATAGCTAAATATTTCTTAAAAAGTCCACTGTTTTGGCCGAAACACTATGATACTTCAAAATTATTAATTGTTAAAATATAAAACGCAGTTCAAGGTATCACATTTTTTAATTATCGTTTCGAAAACCGATGTTGACATTATCAGGCGTGACAATTATATTTTAAACTGTTAAATTTAATTTCTTCTATGTTCTTCATACTTTGTGTTGTAAATGTTTTATTTGTCTTTTCATTGTTTATATACTTTGTATATACTTTGATATTATAAATCTTTATAATATCTGTCAAAACTGATCACATTTGTAAACAATTTTATAATATTTTAAAAATCTTTATAATATGACGACCTTCCTGGCCGAGTGATAAGTGCATTGACTGCCACTCCGAAGGTCCCGGGTTCGATTCCCTGTGATGGCAGTGTGATTGTCACACTGTCTTTGGTCTGGTGTAGAATTCACGCGACAATAAAATGCCGATAGATTAGCTACCTATCACATGTCACGAGAATAACTATACTACCCTTAATATCTATTTGGCTCATGCTGTCATGATGTTAAGAGCGATTAAAAAAAAAATAATAATATCACTAAGGAAGGACCAGGTTGTCCAAAACAATTTTTGATATTGAATTTTTTTAAAGTTAGTGTTGTACTCGTATATACAAAGTATATAAAAAAGAAAAAGACTAATGTTAAATTTTATTTAATTGTTTTCGAACCTATATGTGCATTTGTTCCAATGTCAATTTGAATAATTTCTTTGATAGCATTTTGAAATTTTTGGTGGAGTTGAGTTAGGTAACTTATAACATTTAATTATTTATAGGGCTAAAAACTCATTTGTTTGATAAGCCATAGTTAAAATTAGGCACGGCATTATATTAAGCATGCGAAATTTGTTGACAAGTTTATAAAGAATAACTTCAAATGCTATTCAAATTGACATTGGAACAAATGCACATAAATATGCGAAAAATCACGAAAATTAATTGTAATAGTTGAAAAAATTATTGTAACACCTATTAATGTCAACATCAGATGACGAAACAGCTGCCGCGAAAAACAAAAAAAAAATGTGATACCATTAACGGCGTTTTATATTTTAACAGTCACAAAATATTTCTATTAACCGTCGCGTTGCCATGTGGTCAATTGAGTTTCCACTGCCAATTTAAAGTTGATTTTCTTAAAACCTATGGACCCTAATATTATAAAAAAAATTGTAATCCTCCATTGAAGTGTTCTCAATATTTCGTAATAAAAAAAAAGCAAAAAATTAGTTCCTTCATCCCAAAAAATTTTTTTTTCTAAGACTGCCCTCACCTTCATTCGTGTTAAGGTAGAATTTGTTTTGCTAATATTTACAACTTTATCAAAAGTGACAAATACTTACTCGCTGTTTTGAACATATTATAAATTATACTTTGACCTTTTCAATAGGTACGTAATGATACCGACTGGATGAAAACGCACCACGTAACTTAATAATATCAGAACTGTGAAAATATTAACACTTTACCAAAAGGGACAAATATTAATACGTACTCGTTGTCTTGAACGTACTATACATTTTGCCTAGGTGCCTTTATCTTCGCCGGCCCGGCGTGCAGACAAGTTTCGACCCGACCCGACCCGATTTTTAGTCGCCCGTATGTTATGACGCATTACATATCAGAAATCGCATGGTTCCAGAAAAAAATTAATAATGATATGTTTTTCAAATAATCCATGTATGTTATAGATATCGATCTATTCCTAATGAAATTCCCTACAAGATGACAAATTAAATTTTGATTCATCTAGTCATATGCTTGATATTTAGATAAAGTTAGCGGTAAACTGAACTTACCACATGGGAGCAAGCGTTTTGTTTTGAACACGGTACGTTAAGGGTTAAGAAGGTGGGAAAGCATACTATTGGACACTTTTGTTCGGACACACCTGTTGAGGTTCATCGAAGTTAAACTTTTGTTCCGATTTCATATTTAAATCTCTATTTATATTCTATTCTCTCGATTCTATTTTTATCTACGGTACATTACTTTAATTCAATGTTTTATCAATTCTTTTCTTTCATATTGTATACATGAGTCCACCTATAAAAATGTGAACAATAAAAAAATGTAATATCATACGTAGGGTACGGGGTGGGTAGAGGAGGATAACTCTTGCGCCTCTTCTACATCCACATATCGTGACACGCACGCTCGTCGATTGTTTATACTTCGAACATGGCCGCCTTTCAATAATAACAGTTAGTAAAATTGAATAAATTGACCACCTTCGTGGCCGAGTGGAAAGTGCATTGACTGCCACACCGAAGGTTCCGGGTTCGATTCCCGGCGATGGCAGTGTGATTGAATAAAAAAATTATACAAAATTTCTATTTTATTATGTATTTAGTGTGCTTCCACTTGTGTTTATGTTCGACCGGTTTCGGCAGTTTGTAGCCATCTTCTGGGAACTTCTGAGACCTCTTTTGTTTTCATAATTTAAAATGAACTTCTACCAAGAAATTTCAATTAAAAATGTTAATTATTTACATTTCCTTTGGTCTGGTGTAGATTTCACGTGACAATAAAATGGCGATAGATTAGCTACCTATCACATGTCACGAGAATCACCATGATAGCTATAATACCCTTTACATCGATTTGGCTCAACAAAATATATGTAATAATAATAATAATAATAGTAAATATTGACAACAGAACTTTTATTCCATATCTGATTTAAAATTGGAAATCGTTTCAAATATCACCCCTACAATCATTTCACTACGCGTCTTCAATCTCAAAGCATCTTTGACCAAGATGAATACGCTTTTAATAAAATACGTGAACATTCCAGAAACAAAACGCATCTAATGAAATTCAATTGAATTTGGTGACTGCGAGAAACGTAGTGGTATTAAACCGCGGGCGGGAATGCAGAAACTATGAATTATTCCGTATTCATGCCTGGAGGTGACCTCATGAATATTATAATAAAGGGGGAAATATGGACGGTTTCTCGTAGCCATATTCTTGTTTCAGACACACTAAGGCTCGTTACATATGCTTTAGAAATCTAGATTGTCCTTAATGACGTCGCTTTACTTCAAATACTATTTATGCACCCTAATTTATGTATAAATAGTATAAATAGGAGTAGAAATGAGATCTCTTAGACGAATGTGTGGATACTCTGTGTATGATGGAGTGTCGAATGAAAAAATAAGAAGTAAATGCGGTACGAAAAATGGTGTTATGAACAAAATAATGAAAGGATCATTAAGATGGTTTGGACATATGGAAAGGATGAATGAAGAAACAATGGTAAAAAAGTATATTTTAACGATGATAATGGAACTTAAAATAGAGGAAGACTGAGAAAAACGTAGCACAATCAAATATTGAATGTCGGCTACGTGAGGAGTCAGAGAAATCGACGCGCGTGCATGACACGATGTATAAATGTTGAGGAAGCGAGAGAAATATGTCAGGATAGAAAAGTGTGGCAGTCCAGTCTTTCTGCCTACCCCTCGGTTAGTTAGTTAGTTAGTGAGTTAGTTAATTTATGATAGTATATAAATTTATTTAGAGATATTGAAATAAAGGTTGAAGCAGGCAACAGAGTGAATGGTGCACTTAAAATTTACCAAAAGGCTATCCAAAAAAGCTAAATAGCAGTGAACATTGATGTTCTTGTACCGACCCTAATGTACGGAAGTGCAGCATGGAACTGGCAAAAGAAGGATGACTAATTCCCCGGAGAATAGTTTCCCCGGAGGCATAGGCAGAGAGGATGGACCGCCATACAATTCTGTCCTGACATACCTCTCTAGCTTCCTCCACATTTATAGATCGTAACATGCACGCTCGTCGATTTTTTCAACTTGAAACAGGATGAAACTAGAATAAATGCAGAAAAATATGATCTCTTAGACGAATGTGTGGAAAATCTGTATATGATAGAGTATCCAATGAAAATATAAGAAATGAATGCGGTGCGAATGAAAGTGTAACGAACAAAACAACACTCTCATAATATATTGACATATATTATGACAGTGTTCCAAGTTAAACAGTTCATAATCATTCTAACTTTATTTTTCTATTGCTTCATTTCAACACCACTACGTGCGTGCTTGACACGCTGTATGAATGTTGAGGAAGCAAGAGAAGTATTTCTTGAAAGAAAAAAATGGGGGTCCATTATTTCTGCGTAGTCCGACGTGTTGAATGGTTAGTAAGTTTTTCATTTCAACAATTAGAACTTTTCTTATATTTTCTTTGATTTTTATCAGTTTCAGTTTCAGTTTATCAGTTTATTTATTCACTCAAAAAACATTACAAACATAAAAACAGTTTAAGGCATCTATTTGAGAAAGGGTAAAGAATCAGGAACGCATGAGAGATGGTTCAACTTTAGGAAGACAAGATACTCTCTAAAGTTAAGAGTATTTTTCTTCTGAACGTATTTTCACTAATATGAAAGACGTCGATCTCCGAGGTAATCTTGTTCAGCAAACTGATTGCTCTTCTCACCGGCATTATTAGAGGCAGGTTGGTTCTTGCGGCCGGAAGAAAGAACAATCTATGCTGGCGCTGTCGAAGCCTGGCGGCGCTGGCAATTTAGATGTATTCAATCAATCCTTCCGTAGTGTTATCAAAATAAGTGGAATCCATATTCATATTTATCTGACTTATTAAAATGAAATATGGATTTCAGGTATTTTAAATTTTTCTCTCGGTTTTGATACCACATTTCAGTCGTGTGCTGTATCCAGAATCATGTCTAAGTTGGATCCAAATAAGGAAGGATTTATGTATACCCACCTGACGGTTAAAATGGCGCAGTTGCAAGAGACGTAACATATAAATCAAATGCTCGTGGGTTATATTTCCGGTTTAAACATAAATACTAAAGAGGAAACATCCCTTTCTGTTGTTGTAATTGTGTGATAGTTAAAAGAACATCATATTTTTTATCACGAACGTAATTATTTTCATATGTTTATTTTTAATTGCTATGGTTGAAATTGGGTGCTTAATCGGTAGTAACTTTGATTGATAATGCGATGTCACATAATCCCGGGATTTTACACGATTATTAATTAAAAAGAAACGATTTTATGAAACATTAATACGAACAAAAACATAGCAGTGCCCAATGGTGTTCTTCTACCGATCCTTATGTATAGAAGCGAAGCATGGAACTGGCAAAAGAAGGATGAAAGTAGAATAAATGCAGTAGAAATGAGATCTCTTAGACGAATGTATGGATAGTTTGTGCATGATAGAGTGTCGAATATAAATATAAGAAGTGAATGCGGTGCGAATGATGGTGTTATGAACAAAATAGTGAAAGGATCATTAATATGGTTTGGACATATGGAAAGAATGAATGAAGAAAGAATGGTAAAAAATATGTATGTAAACGATGTAAATGGAACTAGAAATAGAGGAAGACCGAGGAAAACGTGGCACGATCAAATAAATCAAATATTGAATGTCGACCATGTGAGGAGTCGGAGAAATCGACGCGCGTGCATGACACGCTGTATGAATGTTTAGGAAGCGAGAGAAACATGCCAGGATAGAAAAGTGTGGCAGTTCATCTTCGGGGAGACGGCGTGATGGTTTGATGGTTAGTTAGCTAGTTCAATATGACCGTTATCAAGAAATAATAAAAATATTTTATACATAAAAAATCTCTTAAAATAAATATCTAGAATATTCATTGTTTTATGAAAAAAAGGGATGTAAATATAAATAACTTCAACATTACAGTAGAATTCTTTAATATTAATGAAATGAAGCCATGTTTTTATGAACTACTTCCACTTGTTATATTTATTTTGACAGCGACCTGTTTCACCAAAACGCCTAGGCTAGGCCAACCAGAAGATCAAGATTAATAATATATTATATTTAAATTCTATAGTATTAAAAATAAATACATCAGTTTTTCAAACAATAATTTATAAAAATATCAGCTGCAATCAGTTTTAATTCCATTGTACTTAAAAGCAAAATTTAAATGTACATTAATATCAACATTTAAATTGAGAAAACATTTTATATTCATTTTAATGTTTATTTTGTTTAGAATATTGTTTACTACCCCTGGTCTGTGTTAAGAAATAAGTTTATAATAGTGTTACCAATCCGTCGATTCTATCTAGCCTGGCGAAACCAGTTTCTGTCAAAGTAAAGACAACAAATGGAAGTAGTTAATAAAAATAGGATCGTCTTATTTAATTATTATTTAAAATGAACTTCCATCTAGGGATTTCAGTAAAATAATATGTAATTCTTAAATTTCTAGAAGTTGTTTTACATTTATTTAGAGCGAAATGCTTAAATGCTTTCGTACATATTATAATTGTTAATAATCATTAACTGTATAAATATATGATATTTGCTTTGTAATCACTGGAAGAGTTCGTTTAAAACGTGCTCGTTTAAAATGATTGGTACAATGTCAAATAATTATCTAATTTAGTATTCTCAAAACATGATTTTAAGTTTCATATTTTAAATGTCATCTGGTGTAGATTTCACGTTACAATAAAATTGCGATAAATTAACTACCTATAACATGTCACGAGAATCAATGTTTTGCGCTGTAATGATGTAAAGAGCGAGTCGACAAAATAATAATAAAAATAATAAGGCAAAACTACACTTTCTATCAATCCCAAGACTTGAATAATTCTATTATGATTAAAAATACATCAAATGATTGTAAACAAAATGTATATTACCTTTACCGAAAAACGAAAAATTTGGGAACTCATGAATCAAATTTTGCGTTGCTGCCCCTGAAATATTAAATCAAAAATAAATTTTAAGGCCTTGTAATTTGGTTCATCGTTTTTACGTTTTCTCAAATAGGATGGGTATCGATTTAATATTTTCTATTAAATGCTACACACACCAGTGTGAAGTATGTGAGAGTCCCTGCGCACGGGCGACTCAGCATGTAAGGGTTTGAATTAATTAATTTGTCTGTCAGAACAACGTTATCCCGTTGTCTGCGTTCGTATACACCTACATACGTACCAGCATATACGTAAAGTTTCTATAATAAATACAGAGCGTTCCGAAATTAAATTTTCCGACCAAATAAGGGCGGTGAATTTGTATAAAATTGCTTCCGTAAGAATCCTCCAGCGTTTCTTGTTCAACCCCATTTCCCCTCCTGTGCTTCAATTTCTAAAATTAACTCAAAATTACACAACTTTGAAAGGTTGACACAGAAGTTGCATATTTATTGTTTCTTGAACATGTGGATGGAAAACTCCATATTAAATCAAATTATACGAATAAAAACGTCTGTTTTATACAAGTTTTATAATAAAAATAATAATGATTATTTTATAATAACACATGCATAATAAATATATTTAGCCCTTGAATAAAATTTCCAAAATCTTAACTGGGAAACTAAAGGAGTCCTTATTGATAGAAAATATTTAAACCATCTACGTTTTGCCGATGATATCGTACTCGTGAGCAACACACCGGAGGAATTAGCCGAAATGCTTAAAAAACTAAACTATGTATCCAAAACTGCTGGTTTGAGTATGAACCTGGCAAAGACCAAGGTGTTGGGCCCAGAAAGGCTTCAAATCGACGTGGAAGGCAACGAAATTGAGAATGTACAAGAATATAAATACCTGGGACACAATATTCGATTGGCCCGAGATAACCAAATCGCAGAGCTAAAAAGGAGAATTGGACTAAGCTGGAAACATGAGTAACATCCTTGAAAAACAGAAAATCCCGATCAACCTGAAACAAAAAGTCTATGAAGCCTGCGTTCTGCCAATTGGTACTCATGGTCTTGAAACTGTAACATTATCCAAACAAAGTGCCGGGAAACTACGAGTGACCCAAAGAGATACTGAAAGAGTCATGTTAGGAAGAAGCCTAAGAAATAGAGTCAAAAACGATACTGTGAGAGAAAAAACAAAGGCCACTGACATCATCCACTGACATCATCCACGTGGAGCGAGAATGGAGGAGGCCTTTGTCCAGAAGTGACGGGAATAGGGTGAAGAAGAAGAAGAAGACTTCTAGGATAACTTCTAGGATAGAGACGTTTTCATAGGTATTAATTATTAATATTATGTAATTTGATTATAACTAACTTACGAGTAGTTTCCCTGGAGGGGTAGGCAGATAGGATACACCACCCCCAACTTCCTGCTTTGCCTAATATATCTCTCGAGCTTCCTCTACATTGTTACATAGTAAAATGCATGCTCGTCGGTTTTTCCGACTTCGAATGAGGCCGCCTTTTAGTGTTTGATTAATTTGGCCATGACATGGTTTTCTTGGCCTTCCGCGACTTATCTTTCCACTCACAATGCTTGTATACAACATTTAAACAATTCTTCTCTCGTCTATTCGTTCCATATGTCCAAACTATCTCAGTAATTCTTTTATAATTTAACTTTTGATGCATTCATCTGCCTTTTCGTTATTTTATTATAGTTATGATTTCTTTTGTACTTATTATAGTTATACGTACTTTTGAAACTCCTGTTAGAGGTATCTATGAAAGCATTGACTCTAAGAATTAACCTAGAGGATTACATTAATATGAAGGTAAAGTCAATACGACTGAAGAAAATTATAGTATGGTATTATTTCCAGTTGACAAACCATTGTCTGAGCTAATTGAACGGTTGATATAACCGGACCTTAGGTTTCCAAGCGAAATCAATGTTAATGTAGTTAAACTGGTCAAATATGGCTTAAGAATAGTTGTATTTATTAACAAACTCCAAAAAAATTCAGAGATAATTATACCCGAAAATAATTGGAACATTTTTCGTTCTCTTTTTTATATACTTTGTATACGAGTACACAACACTTACATTAAAAAAATAAAAAATTATAGACATGTTTCGGACAACCAGTCCTTCTTCAGTGATACATATTATAAAGATACATATTTAAAATATTATATAATTGTTCACATGATCTGACAGATGTTATAAAGATTTTTTTGGAAGGTTCATGCTTTTGTTATAACAAATATTATGATTCAATTTAAAATATTAATTTAAAGTTCTTTTTGGGGTTCAGGTAATTACTTCAAACAAAGGAAATAAATCAAAGATTCGACCTGACGTTAAATTTATATGAATTTTTGTAATGTTTTCTTTATTTAATAATGATAATGACGTTGAAATTTTGCATGATAATAAAAGAAATATAACTTTGGGGAATCACGAAATTAAAGAAATTTAAAAGCAATTAAAAATAAAGAAAATATTTTAAATAATCAAATAAATTTAACGTCAAGTCCAATCTTTTTTTTTTGTTAAGTAATCACCTGATCTCCAATAAGAACTTAGAATTATTATTTTAAATTGAATTACAATATTTGTTAAAACAAAAGCATAAACGTTCCAAAATAAATCTTTATAACCTCTGTCAGACCATGTAAATAATTTTATAATATTTAAAATATGTTTCACTGAAGAAGGACTGGTTGTCCGAAACATGTCTATATAATTAATTTTTTTATGTAAGTATGGTTTATACAAAGTATATAAAAAATAAAAATAAGGCATCTACAATACAAAGTATGGCGAATATAGAAGAAACTTTGTAATAAATTAATAAAATTATTTAATTTTATAGTAAATTGAATAAATCGAAGCTTATAAGTTTCTGATTACTTCAGTTGTGAATGTAAGTTAATAAGATAACTAAGTAAGTTAATTCTTTATATGGATATCCTATTTTTCTTCGTGCTGTTACGTGCTGGCTTCTCTTTCTTCAACGTGTTATCTCTTGAGAGGTGCACTATCACCTGTCATTTCAACTTATTGTAGGTTTTCCTTGAAGTCTGCTTCCTTAAGAAAAACTGTACCTCACTGTTCTTACAGTCACGTGAGGAGTCGGAGAAATTGACGTGCGTACATGATATGATGTTTAAATGTTGAGGAAACGAAAGAAGTATGTCAGGAAAAAACAGTGTAGTGGTCCAATATTTCTGCTTATCCCTTCAGAAGGCGTTGTGAAGGTTAGTTAGATAGCGTATAGTTAGAAGCAATGCGCCCTTGAGGTGGTTACATCACAAAAACGGCGCTTTAAATGTAAGTTTATTATTACTATTATTATTATTATTATTTTATTATTGTAATTATTTTTATTATTATTATTATTATTATTATTATTATTATTATTATTATTATTATTATTAATATTATTTTTATATTTATTTTTATTATTATTATTATTTTTACAATTATTATTGTTATTATTATTATTATTATTATTATTATTATAATTATTATTATTTTTATTTTTATTTTTATTATTATTATTAATATTGTTTTTATTATTATTATTATTAATGTGTACCAGCTACGCAACTCCGATAAGGAACGGTTACGAAACACCGCAGTAGAAAATATACGAAACAAAGGAAATAGAGTATTAGGTATTCTCTTTAGTACTTTGCGTAGGAGTGGGTACACGTATTACAATAAAAAGTGCGTTTCATGCGGCCTAAACTCTTTAATGGTATAATAAATAAAGGCAAAGTTAATTATAGACAACGGTCGAATAATTCTATTACAAGTTAGAATGAAAATTAATTCTAAAGGACAAAAGTTACTCAGAGGAAACATGTTATTCGCCATATATAAAAACTTAGTATCACGTACACAAAAAAACTCTAATAAACAATGAAAGAAGCAAGAATGGCAAAGAAAGTATATGTTCAACTCAAAATAAAGGTAGGCCGAGGAAAACGTGGCATGATAAAAATATAATTAAAATATTGAATATCGGCCACGCGATGAATCGAAGAATGCTACGTGCGTGCATGACCCTATATAAGAATGTTGGAGAAGCGAAAGATTTATGTCAGTAAGGAACGGTGTGGTGCTCCATTCGTTCCGTCTATCCCTTAGCTTAGTTAGTTAGTTACTTAAAAATTCTATATCAGTTGCAGCGTTCATATGATATTTAGATTTCAAGATTTAAAACACGTTTTAATGCGGCTTTACGGTTATTACAACACAAAAACGGCGTTAGAGTTGGCATATTATTTTTATTGTTTATAACCTTCTTGTTTTTCGCTAGTTTGATTTTGCAACAAAGTGTTATATTTGCTATTTCTAGGGATGCCACTTGGGCCTTTTAATGTGTCAGTTTCTCGTTGCTTTCCACATTTGTTTGCAGCAGGTTATTTAAACCAAAATACTGAGTACATTTTTTTAAGCAATTGTTTTGTATAATTGTGACATGTGATAAGTAGTTACTCTATCCCCATTTTAATGTCACATGTCACCGGACCAAAGATAATGTGCAAATCACACTGCCATCGCCGGGAATCAAACCCGGGACCTTAGATGTGGTAGTTATAATTTTTGCCACTCTGCCAAGAAGGTCGTCACCAATTAAGAATTAAATACTACGTTTAGACAAAAAAAAATTTAATGAACAAATTTTGTAAATCTTTAATTGAAATTAAATTGTATTATATTAATATTTATGAAATATATTTCGCATTCATAGTTTCGCGAACTGATAACATCTGGTGAAAATAGTTTAATACTCCAATCCTCGGCACGTTCTGGTTCCTTTCATACACAATTTTCTTTTTTTTTTGTCTTCTATTCAGGCTGTGGATTATTTTGTTAATTTTATATCGAAAGATAAAAAAGAGATTGAGTCAAAATATAATATTAAATAGTGTAAAGATAATTCATTTGCTAAAAACACTACAATACTTCAATAATATTCATTGAAATTTATTTTAAACACCGGAATATTGTGAATATCGCAATTTATTTTTATGAGATTGTCATGACAATTAGTTGTTATACAGTTATTTGTGATACCTAAATAAATTAACTTTCAATAATATAATTGGTGCAATAATGCATCTAATTAAATATTAAATATCTTAAGATTTTTAAATATTTTTTTAATAAATATTATATGATCCATAAAATAGATCGATTATCTATCAAAAATATAAATGCCGATCACGCGAGATGTTGGACAAATCTACGTGTGTGGATCAATGCATTAATGTTTAAAAACATAGATAATTATGCCAGGAAAGGACTGTTTGGTGGTCCATTCTTTATATCTTCCCCTCCGGGGAGATTACATTTGAATAATTTAGATTAATAATTCTTTTGAACATTCTCAATGTGGCATTCCTCAAATATTTTAAATTTTTTATTTCTGACAAAATTATAAAAAACAAGAAAAATTACGAAATTTGAACGTATTTCAAAAATAATTGAATTCTTGTTTTTAGTTTCTGTTGGCCTGCATTTAATCTTTTATGGATAATAAATTGTATATAAAAATAATACATAAAAAAATCTGAACTAGAGAGGTGAGAGAGGTGTACATGGCATGACGTGCGGGCATGACACGATGTATGAATGTTGAGGAACGAGAGTATGTCAGGAAAGAAAATGTGGCAGTCCATTATTTTTGTCAACTCATTGAGAAAGACGTGGTTGTTAATTAGTTTTTAAAACTATTTCGGAATAAATATAATGAAACATTCTGATACGCCAAAGATGTGACGGTTTAATTCGATTAAAACGTCAATATTTTAGCTAGCAACAAGTAGTATTCTTTCTGCCTACCCGTCGGCAATACGGCGTGATTTTTAGTTAGTTACTTATAAGTTCTACGATTTAAAGTGTTGTTTTGTGAAATTGGGCGATCTAGACCGCGGATATATCCTTGACTGCCCTGCCCCGTGAAAGGGCCAAATGGAAGTCTAGTATGAAAGGGCACTAAATGGTAATTTATCACGTAGAACAAACAGTCCTTGGACAATGATTGATATTCCACAGCAACCATTGTTCCGAATACATTTGACTAATTACCGCGCCGATCACGGTTTTTTGTCAACACCCAATCGGGAACAACCTGGATAGGATTAGAACGGCACGCGGTTCTAATAATTTGTAAATTATCCTGATTCATTTATGAGTCACGATCATATTTCTTCATTATGTATGGAAGCAAAGCATGGAACTGGCAAAATAAGGATGAACGTAGATTTAATGAAGATTTCATGAACGTAGATTCAATGAATCCTGACCAGATTTGGGTGACATTTACTTTTATCATCGTTGATTAAAAAGTTTTACCCATCAAGAGAATTGGTTGTTCAATAAAGAGTTTAGTAATTTAAAAAACAGTTTTTAGTATTTATATAACATGTTGCACTTAAAGTTGTCATCGCAAACAAAAACCTATCCAATAAAGCTAGAATGGCAGTGCACAATGGTGTTCTTTTACCGACCCTTATGTATGGAAGCGAAGCATGGAACTGGCAAAAGAAGGATGAAAGTAGAATTATTGCAGTAGAATGAGATCTCTTAGAAGAATATACGTGAAAAACCTGCGTATGATAAGAGTGTCGAATGAAAATATAAGAAGTGAATGTGATTCGAATGCAGGTGTCATGAATAATACAATGAAAGGATCATAAAGGTGATTTGAACAGATAAAAAAAATAATGAAGAAAGTATGGTAAAAAAAGTATATGTTTAGAATGTAAATGGACCTTGAAATATAGGAAAACCGATCAAAACGTGGCACGATCAAAAAGATCAAATATTTAATGTTAACAATATACGCATCTACAAGACCTGTGTGCGACCAATCCTCACATATGGCATTGAATCGAGGGCAGATACTGTCAAGACAAAGAGCATGCTCAGGACAACCGAGATGAAAACGCTCCGCGCTATAGCTGGCAAGACCCTACGTGATCGAGTTAGGAATACAGCAATCCGAGAAATCTGCGAGGTCGAAGATGTGGTCAGATGGGGACGTCAAAGACGGCGATACTGGCATGAACACGTAGAAAGGATGAGCTCAAATAGAATACCACACATAGCTCTCCATGGAACGCCAAACGGACAACGCCGACCAGGAAGACCCCCGAAACGGTGGAGAGAAAGCTGGAGTTCAGCATCTCAAGAGGACCCGCCTGAAATAACAGACTCCTGAGTCTACAAAAAGGGAAGAAGAAGAAGAAGAATATTAAGTCTTCAAATTTATAACACTGTTATAACATCCCAATTTTTATTATTTACTTTTTGAGAATTTCGCAACAGCTGTTTCGCCATCCGATGTTGGCATCATCAGATATAACCGAAACAGTTGGTGAAACAGCTGTCGCGACATTTTCAAAAAGTGAATATATATTTTTTTTAATATTATGACGGTGTTATAAATTTCAACAGTTACTTAATTATTTTCAAAGAAATTTTCATTTTTATGTGTTGCAGAAATATGCAATTTATGATTTTTTTTTAAATTTAATGTAATTTTTTACATCTTTCATTTTATGTTGTTTTAGACAATAATTTTGGAAGAAAACTGCTTACTTATTAGATCTTCCTTTGGGTTACTTAGATAACCACATGCCTAAATCGAATTAGATGAAATCAAATCACTGAACTAAGTCCAAAATTAAAGAAGAATTCAAGCTCGAAATTGCCATTTCGGTTTGCGTCATTCAAGTAGCTTACCCTCGACCTGAATAGCTTAATTGAGGGAGTTAAAATAAAACGATTCCTTAGAACGCTCCCAGTGGCCGCTCGTAGATTTTATGAAGATAAATAAAATGTTGAAGGGTTAAAATTCGAATTTAAAAATCTGAATGTAAAAAATCCGATGAATACTCAATACTTTATATTTTACAATATATTGATAAAACGCCTAAGATTTTTATTGTGTATTTGTATTATGAGATTTGCATGTGTAGTGTTGCTAGGTATTTATCAAATATTCATAATTCCCAAGAAAAACTTTCTTCTTCTTCTTCATCTTCTTGTCCTATCACCCCTACGTAGTCACCCCAAGTGAGTCCTGATGTTTTAACTACACTCAGGAGGCTTCTGTTCCAGGTCTGCCTCGCTTCCTGTTTCCACCCACAGGGGACCAGTCTAGTGCGCCCTGAGCGATGTAGGCTGGGTTCCGTTTCAGGGTGTGAACAATCTAAAGCCATTTGCGTCTAGCGAATCTCTGATTGGTTTTTCATCTGCCATGACCCAGAGAACGCCATTTAAAACTGTTTGGGGTTAATTTTTTTTAAATATTGAGCTAAGGCACCTATTTATAGACGTGACTACCATTAAATCTAATAAAACTTACAGGATACGAATATTTTCGTAAATATTACAATACTGAATACTGTTTAATTTCCTAAAGGTCTTACATAGCCTCGACCCAGAAATGATTCTGACTTCTCTCGATCAACACAATTTGCCAATCTAACCCCGGTAAAATGCTTAATTTTTTTTACCTGAAGCTATATTTTTAGCTGCTACAGCGATGACTGCCACATCGAAGGTCCCGGTTCCATTCTCAGCGATCATGAAAACATCCCGATGTCTTTGGTATGGTAGAATACACGTGACAATAAAAATGATGAGAGACCAGCCACCTATCACATGTTCTGAGAATGAATAGATAAAAATACATTCAGTTTTTGCGTTCAAATAATTACCACATAAAAGGGCCAAGTGGTATCCTAAGAACTAGCAAAGATGTAGAACTTTAAAAAAATTATAATTACAAATGCTCATTTAAAAAAGGGAAACAATGCATCAGTTTAATCCATATACGAGTATAATATAGTATGATGTTCAATAATGTGTTTCTTATATCTAATTTTAAAAATATCGAATACATATACTAACTAACTAACTAACTATCCATCACGCCGTCTCCCCGAAAGGGTAATTAGAAAGAATGGACTGTCACACTTTAACTGATGCGGCACTCCATCCTTCTCTTTTCGCTCCGCGAGAGATGCGGTGTGATGGGTTGCGAACCTCATCGCCACAATATATATTATTTTAACTCAGATTTTGATATATTGCTGGCATCGTCAGGTGACTGGTGATGAATAATAGAACAATCGTGATTTTCAAATGGATAAACAAAACACTAGGCTCATTATTTATTTATTAAAACTTCCATTGTTTTTAAATGACAAAAATTATTGTCGCACTTTAATAATTAAAACAAAAAAAAAAATTGACCCAAATTTCTTTATTATTGTATACTTAGTGTGCTTCCACTTGTGTTTAACGTCGGCCGGCTTCGGCAGCTTGCTGCCATCTTCTGGTCAAGGTCTGGGACCAGAAGACAGCAGCAAGCTACTGAAAACGGTCGACGTTAAACACAAGTGGAAGCACACTAAACATACAATAATATTAAAAAATTCGTTTAAATTTTTTGTTTTGTTTTCATTATTTAAAATAAACTTCTGTCAAGAAATTTCAATTATAAATATTAATTAATTGTTGCAATTGATTGAGTATGTCTGTCTATGGAAATGTTTTTTTGATTATAATATAAGCATTATTTTTTTTTATTACGCCACTGTTCGATCCTTTTTTCGATTATGTACAGATCCTTGTCCATCTGCTGCCCTAGTTTACTTTAATCTAATTACAATATTGATGGATTTTAAACTAAATTAAAATTCGTCCGTTTTCCAAATTGTCAATCATTCAAATTCAACTGGATTATTAATCATTTCGTTAAGCCATTAATTGAATTCCAAAACCTGAAACTATCGTCAATATACAATTAGTATGTAGAAATGGACTATTCCTCAAATAACAGAATTTTAAAAATCGATATTTACTTTTTTTGGTGTGAATCTTCGAATGAAAATATAAGAAGTGAATGCGGTGCGAATGATGGGGTCATGAACAAAATAATGAATGGATCATTAAGATGGTTCGGACATATGAAAAGAATGAATAAAGAAAGAATAGTAAAAAAAAAATTATGTTAACGATGTAAATGGAACCAGCAATAGAGGAAGACCGAGGAAAACGTGGCACGATCAAATAAATCAAAAATTGAATGTCGGCCATGTGAGGAAGCGAGAGAAATATGTCAGGAACGAAAAGTGTGGCAGTCCATTATTTCTGCCTACCCCTTCGGGGAGACGGCGTGATGGTTAGTTATTAAGTTAGTTATAAACTACTGTCAGTAGATAAAACAATCTGTGCTGGCGCTGTCGAAGATAATCATACGGAACATAAAGATTAATACTCTCCAAGATGGCGGAGTTCTCAATGAATCCTCTAATAAGTCTAAAAAAAATAATGTTATGCGAGTTGGCGTTTCACGGCATTTTACGAGTATATACCTTTCAGCAGGATATATTCCACAATGGCACTTCCAACTAGTTTCATAATTATAAATACAGTTTTTAAATACTCCACATTGTGTGGAGTTACAGTGCCAACCCTCATGTATGGAAGTGAACGTGGAGCTGGCAAAAGAAGAATGAAAGCAGAATAAACGCCGTAGAAATGAGATCACTAAGAAGAATATGATGAAAAACGTTGTATGATAGAATACCGAACGAAGAAATAAGAAAGAAATGTAAGGCAGATGACTGCATCATGGATCAAATTAAAAAAGGATCCCTGAGATGGTTTGGACATATGGAACTAATAAATCAGAGTAGAATGGTTTAAAAGTTGTATACAAGTAGCGTGAGTGGAAAAAGAAGCCAAAGACGTCCGAGGAAAACATGGCATGACCAAATTAATCAATTATTAAAAGGCGGTCACATTCGAAGTCGGAATAATCGACGTGCGTGCATGGTACGATGTATCAATGTATATGAAGCCCGAGAGGTATGCCAGGACAGAGCATTGTGGCGATCCTCCTCTCTGCTTACCCCTCCCGAGAAATGGCATGATGGTTAGTTAGTTAGTTGGTTTTACTCCATAGTGGGCTTTTGACAGTTTTTAGACGTAAGGATTATATTGTATGATAGAATAAAACATGATTGATCCTTGTAATATTTGAATAATTTTTACTGTTAAAATTTAAAACACTAATATTATCACAATTTATTTTTATTCACTGAGAGTGTCGCAACAACTGTTTCGCCAATCGATGTTGGCATCATCAGGTGTATAAACTATCATAAACTATCATCAACCATTCGTGTTACAATAAACTGGCACCGTAAGTTTATTGTTATACCTGATGATGAAAACATCGGTTGAAGTATCATAGTGTTTCGGCCAAAACAGTGGACTATTTGAATAATTTTTGAAAACATTGTATTTTCACCACATTTTTCCACTTTTCACTAACATGTTTCAGGACACAGAAGGCTTTCCTCGGTGTAGAAATTTTAGTTTTAATTTTATTAAAATTTCTACACTAAGGAAGGGTATCTGTGTCCCGAAACATTTTCATTTCAAATCAATTATTTTATTTTAAACATATCTAAAGCATTACAGAATTTTTTTCCAATACACTAAAGAAAAAAGTTCGAGATACACAATAATAAGTAATACATAATAGATTAATAAAAAGAGCGAGAAACTAATAAAATAAATATATCATACAATTATAATAAAGATAGTACTTCCCTCAGATGAGCCAAACTATCACAAAATATGTCAAACTCCGAGGTGATACGATTAAGCAAATATAATGCTCAACCTACCGGAATAACCATTGGCAGGTTGGTTCTGCATCGTGGGAGATAGAACAATCTATGGCCCCTTTGTCGAAGATAATTATCAGGGACGAACAGACCTACATCACTCAGGATTTCTGAGTTGTGTATACAACCGCCTATCAGTCGAAAGAAATGGACACCCAAGTGAATGTCTCGTCTCCTCTCGAGTGACTGGTAGCCTAGCATCACTAGCAAGAAATCAGTTGGAAAGAGCCACGGGTAATATCCATACTCCCTAAGATCGCAGAAATTTTTTCTGCACCCTCTCCACTATCAGGGAATATGTTTGTGAAAAGTACAAAAATTGTGTTGTGAAAATACACTGTTT
Source organism: Lepidostoma basale (assembly GCA_022606425.2). Taxonomy (NCBI): domain Eukaryota; kingdom Metazoa; phylum Arthropoda; class Insecta; order Trichoptera; family Lepidostomatidae; genus Lepidostoma; species Lepidostoma basale. The sequence continues at coordinate 279,447 of JAHDVF020001067.1, forward strand.
TCAAAAAGTTATTAAAATGTAAATCCACAACACAAAGTGATGGCGAATGTAGAAGGCACGTAATATTTTGTTATAACTATATCGTGGACAGAAAGAACAATCTTCCGATAAAGCCATAAAGAAGGGAGTAACGATTCGAGAACGTAATTTACGACTGAGGCAATCTGGCGAAAGTCCGCCGCCCTAGACGCGCACATGTTAAATCCGCTGCCCACTCGCAATCAATATACACGGAGGACCGCGGGTTTGAATCGTTGATCTTGTTAGTGGCTGTGCCTCCCGCCTTGGGGAGTTGCTGTAAAACAAACAGGAGAAAAGCGGGAATAAAAGGGACAATGGAGTAGGAAACGGCGCAAAATTGGATCCGCAATACGCCTTTCGAGCCCGTGGGAAATGACGTAAGATGAGGGAAGTGTGGCGCGGGTAGGGCCATTTTACTTCTGCCGCATCACTTGTATCGCTGCTGTTGTAATTCTGGCGTAAGGCTTCTTTTTTATCCCACAGTTTGACAATGAAAACTAACAATTAATTTGTTATGATAAAATTAAAAAGGATCCTTGAGATGGTTTGGACATATGGAACGAACGGATGAGAGAAGAATGGTTATAAAGTTGTACACAAGCAGCGTGAGTGGAAAAAGAAGGCGAGGACGACCGAGAAAAACATGGCATGACCAAATTAATCAATTACTAAAAGACGGCCACATTCGAAGTCGGAATAATTGACGTGCGTGCATGGTACGATGTATGAATGTAGAGGAATCCCGAGAGGTATGCCAGGACAGAGCATTGTGGCAATCCATCCTATCTGCCTACCCCTCCGGGGAAATGGCGTGATGATTAGTGAGTTAGTTTTTTTCATAACATATATTTTAAAGCAAGGTTCATAATAATGTATTTTGAAACGAATAAAAAAATAGATAGTTTATATTGTGAATAGGAAATTCAATCTTCTTTAAATTAATTGTATTGATTATAAAATTATCATTTGGAATACCTTTTAAAATGTCAATAAAACTTAACTATAACTATCATATAAATAATTGATCTATCTCCTTCTATATTCGCCTTCAGTTTGTGTTGAGGATTCATATTTGAATAAATATATTTATAATTTGCATTACAACACTTTTTATTTTCACTGAACCAAACATGTTTAGATGACAAGTAACCTTTAACAATGTATACAATTTTAACCTTGAATTTTAACGTAACCGAATCACGTCTGAGTTCAATGAAAATGAAAAGTGTTGTTATACAAAGTATAACTTTATTTATTCAAATTAATCTATCTTTGCGACATTGTAAACAAAAATATTTAATTTCATTGTTATTTTCTAATATCTGGATTTATTATTCACAAAAAAATCCAGCAAATTCAAAAAAATAATGCTATATTTCAAATTCATTTGCTGAACTACTCGTACATTAATAATTCAAACCATCAACTATGGCAGAGAGATGGTATGGTGTTACTAGGCACTGTAAACATTCAAACACGTGCAATGCATTGTTTCGGTGATTGTTGCAGTCTCCAGCATCAGGGTGACTGAATTTATTAACATACACAAATGGCACGTATTTGCATAGACATGTTTATATATTTGAGCATTTGCATTCCTGCGACGAGAAAATTTAATTTATAATTCAATTTTACTTCTACACCTAAATGTTTAATAATATTATATAATTTACATCATTAATACCATTCAAAATAACATGAACCTTAACATATATCCATCGTTTATCGTGGTCTCAAACTGTAAAATATGTATGCTGTAAGTAAAATAATCTTCTCGGATGTGCGTAATACTTCTACCCAAGTTTGAAAGCCAGTCAAATTTCTTGCATATCGAAACCAAGACATTCTGCTATTTAAATGGAGATTTATATTGCTACATTAATGACCCAATGATACTATCTATGATATTTCATAAGATTTTACTATTTTTTGAAGTTTAGAGATAATTACCAAGTTTGTTCAAAGAATATTATTTGGCTGGTGGTTTAAGAGGCAAAATCATGATTCATATTGCAGGAAACATGATCGAATCCTAGATATCATTGCATTACCTCCTTATTGATAAAACTATTTTTAAGTTATGTTTATGTATTATATATTATGTTTATTTATTCAATAAAGTACAGCGGAGCTTAGAAGTAGGATGGATTAGATTAAATGTTGTCTGGCACCCCCTTGTTGTTGCCGTCTTTAAATATAAGTCCCGGATGGACCGGGGACCGGCCCAGGGAGTGTACGAGCGAGGCTGATAAAAGGGCGCCGCTACGATCTATAACAGCCTCGGGTAATAAAAAAAGCTGTTTTTAAATATTGACTATAATATTATTAACAGAAAGCTTATTAGATATAACAGACTTAAGTTGGTATTTATATACAAGAGGTTTAACGTTGTTGAATGCCTTGTTTATAATACAAATCCACTTAATAAAACGAAGCCTTACTTTACTTAAACAACTTCTCTCATAACTAAGTGCCTGTAGATTTACATGGCCCAACCCAACATTCCATTAACCTATAATGTTGATTCTGGCTCAGAAATTTTCCAATCTACTTTTCTTGCTTTATCAAAATTACGAAATGCAAACATTTGCCAAGCAGAGACGAGACAGCACTTACATCAACTGTTTGCCTCTCGCTGAAAACTTAAAATGTGCCGATTGAAAATAATAATAATAATCACATTTCATGAAAACTGCGTGACGTCAAAAAAATGTCCGTCTGTAGCTTAAGGCGTATTTTCATTATCTAAACGAGCTATTCTTATATTAAATGTAGTGTTGGATTTCGAGAAGGAAAGAGGACAATTTTAGTGATGAATTTTACAGACCTCGCTTTATTTTTATATTTAAAATTTTGTTAATCATTATTTTAATTTTGAACAGTGTGATTGTACAATTACAATGGTGTTACACAATGGTGTTCTTGTACCGACCCTTATGTATGGAAGCGAAGCATGGAACTGGCAAAAGAAGGATGAAAGTAGAATAAATGCAGTAGAAATGAGATCTCTTAGACGAATGTGTGGATACTCTGTGTATGAGTTTCGAATGAAAATATAAGAAGTGAATGCGGTACGAATGATGGTGTCATGAACAAAATAATGAAAGGATCATTAAGATGGTTTGGACATATGGAAAGAATGAATGAAGAAAGAATGGTAAAAAATTATATGTTAATGATGTAAATGGAACCAGAAATAGAGGAAGACCGAGGAAAACGTGGCACGATCAAATAAATCAAATATTGAATGTCGGCCATGTGAGGAGTCAGAGAAATCGACGCGCGTGCATGAAACGATGTATGAATGTTGAGGAAGCGAGAGGGATATGTCAGGAAAGAAAAGTGTGGCAGTCCAATCTTTCTGCCTACCCCTTCGGGGAGACGGCGTGATGGTTAGTTAGTTAGTTAGTTAGTGTTATTGTATGTACTGTTATTATGAGCTGCATTCGGTGACCAAAATTGAATTATTGCCAATCATTAAATTTTATCTACCACCATTATACTAACTAACTAACCATCACGCCGTCTCGCCAAAGGGGTAGGCAGAAAATATGGATCATCACAGTTTTCTTTCCAGACCCATTTCTCTTGCTTCCTCAAAATACAAGTATACAACAAATACATACAATACACACATACGTTGCGTTTTCATCATTAGGAATACTTTCTTCATTCATTCATTCCATGTGTCTAAACCATCTTCATTACCCTTTCATTATTTTTTTCCTAACACTTTCATTCGCATACAGATTTACACACATTTGAAAAAAATGTCTTTTCTCATGTTCTATGTTCATCGTTATTTTGCTAGTAATATGCTTCACTATCATACGTTAAGGTCGGCTTAATAAAACCATTGGGCACTGCCATCTTAGTCTTTTATATTTTTATCACAATTAGCATTCTACATCTGAAGATGCCAGCAAGTTACCGAAAGGAACTTCGAAGTTGTTCATGTAGTTCGGAACTAGATGAAAAAGTGAATCAAAACTATACCCAACAATATAACATATTCAAAATTATGTATTCTTATTTATTTCGTTATTTTAATGATGTTTTGCAGCTTAATTTCAAAGACAAACGTTTATATAAGTATACAAACAAACTCTGCACATTTTTATCAAATTTATTTTTTGTATTTTTATTTTATACTTGATACAGAATATTAATTATACATACGTCTGTGATATACATCTGTCTATATATAAAAAGATTTTCATAAAAATGTGTGTCAAGGGGAACCAAATTTACACCATCGACGTAGAAAATAACATTGAAACATCGACATTGTGAGCGCCTCTCCACATATAAAGTACATTGTTTTAAGATAAAATCTGACATAAAAACTGAAGTAATTCGAGGAAGTTGGATGGGAAAAGTTTAGCTCTTATCTGCGTGGAACGCTCTCGAATATGGACTTTTAAAAACACACTATGAATAAATTTAGAGTTTAGAAGTACAATTTTTGTCTTCAGGTTATGAACTCCTGTTTACATTATTTTTTAAATATAATAAAGAAATCATATTTTGTTTAACGCGTTCACTGGCGGCAACTCGGCTCCGGCGATATGCCGACAGAGTTCTAGCCTTTTACTCCAACAAATCCAAGTAGTGCCAGCGGAATGCTTGCCGCATTTGTTGCGTACGAAACGCGCGAGAAGCGTTGTCGGCATTTCGAAAAGCGTGTATTGAACAAAGTTATTTTTCTAGTAGGAGGCATCTTTTTCTAACTAATTAACTAACCATCACGCCATCTCCCCGAAAGGGTGGGCAGAAAGAATGGACTGTCACACTTTAACCGATTACACTTCTCTTTTCGCCCACTCTATATTTTTCTAGATTTAGTATTTTCTAGATGATTTGTCGTAACCATGGTATAAAAGTGTCATTAAATTATAATAATTTAATTTGTAACTGATGAACTTATCATTAGATAAGCATGGATAATGGACCCCCACACAACATATTTCGATGAACTTTTTTGGAATTTAAACTTTTGAATATATCTATTTTTTATTTTTTATTTCTCCCGATGATGAGGTATAAAATCTTAGAAGAATGTCTAGAAAAGTAAATATAAAAGTGGAAAAAATGTTGTTCAATTAAAAAAAATTACATTACGTAACTCGACGCCTTAAGTTTATTAAAAAATAATAACTTTTCAGTGGGATCCTCTACGTTACTTTCATTATTTAATTATTCGCCTTGCACTCTCTTCTTATTCGTATATCTGAGTTCAATATACCTTACAAATGTATTATCACATATTCTTATTAGAGATCACAATTTATGAGGTATAAACAACAATCTTCGGAAAAAAAATCAAATCAAGAAAGTCATTTTAAAATAATGTTAAAAAAACGAAGTATTTGATATTAACTAACTACTTTAACATCACGCAATTTTCCAGGAGGTTCAGATTTTACCTGTTTCGAACAAGGCCGCCAATCAGTTATTGATCAATTCGGTAATGCCATATCTTCCTTGGTCTTATTCGACTTTTTACATTCAGAATAGTAAATATCTCTGTAACCATTCTTCCCTCTTATATTCATTCCATGTATCCTAACCATCTTAGTGACCTTTTATTCATTTTATTTAGAAGCATTAATTTACCCTATATTCCTGATATTAAAATAATTTACTTAAGAAATTGAAAATAATTTGGTTTAATCCACAAAATATTAAAAAATATTAAAACTCACGACATGTTTCGGATGATACCTCCATCTTCAGGTGTAAAAATATAATAAAAACTGAACAATGAAAGACGTATATAAAAACGCATTTAATTTTCTAAGTATTTTACTATGGAATTCCACAGTGTTATTGCCTGAGCGTTCAATAAGTTTATTATAAGAATGATTAAAATTGACATTATGAAGTGGAAATACAATTTTATTAATTAATATTATTTTAACAATTTAATATTTAAAATAATCTGAGTTATTAAAAAACAAATACGAAAAAAGATTTGTTAACTGTGTTGCTTAGTTTGTTCTTAGTCGATACAACTCCATTTATAATTAGATTGTTAAAACAAATGTGTTTTTATGCCAAACACGTACCCACTAAGTTCAAAGCAAACAGTTCTTGGTAAAAATTACTACCAGAATTTTATAAAAGAAGTTCACCAGAAAGAAGCAACGAGAATTTGTAATTAAAAATTATCTTAAAAATAAACAGTAAAAAAAGCGAAACAGGCAAACATACATAAGATACGATTTTTTTTCAAGCATTATTTTTCAAAACTACCGTGTTTTAATGTTATAAGAGTATATTTAGTTGATGTTTGCATTTCTAAAAGCAAACCAAATCTTTAGCATAATAAGTGAGGAAAACGTTAGTTTTCTAGATAATTTATTACGTTTTGTGGGATTTTGCAATGCCTTACTTTCACATGTTAGTCGTTAAAACTTAAAATAATTCATGCGGATAATTATTTAATAAAATAACGTTTTTCTAATAACTACTTCCACTCTGTATTTATTTTGACAGCGACCAACAGTAATCGACAGACTGGTCAGACCAGTCTGACGAAGCAAACCTGGCGAAACCGTTATTCTTCTTCTTCTTCTTCTTCCTCAGCCTATTCCCGTCCACTCCTGGACAAAGGCCTCCTCCATTTGCTTCCATGTCATTCTGTCCTGTGCAGACTGCATCCAGGTTATTCCGACGTGTCTGTTTAGATCATCCTTCCACCGTAGTTGCGGTCGCCCTGCACTTCTCTTCGCCGTCCACGGTCTCCAAGTCAGCAGTCTTCATGTCCACTTTTCATCTGGGCTTCTGGCTACGTGACCCGCCCATTGTCATTTTAGAGTCGCCACCCGGTGGATGATGTCAGTGACTTTTGTTTTTCTCTCACCGTATCGTTTCTGACTCTGTCTCTTAGGCTTATTCCTAACATGGCTCTTTCTATGGCTCTTTGGGTCACTCGTAGTATCTCGGAATTTTTTTTGGACAATGTAACAGTACCAACTGGCAGGACGCAGGCTTCATAGACTTTTCGTTTCAGGTTGATCGGTATTTTCCGGTTTTTAAGGATGTAGCTCAGGTTTCCGAAATCTGCCCAGCTTAGTCCAATTCTTCTTTTTAGCTCTGCGGTCTGGTTATCTCGGCCCAATCGAATATTGTGTCCCAGGTATATATATTCTTGGACATTCTCGATTCTGCTGCCGTCCACGTTGATTTCAAGCCTTTCCGTGCCCATCACCTTGTTCTTTGCCAGGTTCATATTCAAACCTACATATTTGGATACATCGTTCAGTTCTTTCAGCATTTCAGCTAGTTCCTCCGGAGTGTTGCTCACGAGTACGATGTCGTCGGCAAAGTGTAGATGGTTTAAATACTTCCCATCAACACGGATTCCTTTAGTTTCCCAGTTAAGATTTTTGAAGATATATTCGAGGGCTAATGTGAACAGTTTTGGAGATATTGTATCTCCCTGTCGGATTCCCCTTTTTATTTTTATTTTTATACACCTTTCACTATTGATATAAAGACAAATAGTGTATGCAGTTATTAAAAAAAATCGTTTCATTTAATTATTATTTGAAATGATCTTCCATCAAGAGATTTCAGTAAAGTAGATTAAATTAACGTGGAGTTTTATTCCATTTGTCCGATATCCAAATTTTAAGTTTAACGTTTCTATATTTCGTGTTTCCTTGTTTTTTGTCTACAAAAAAACATTTTTTAATAAATATTAATTAATGCGTGTCAAGCAACCCTCGTAAACCTGTAGTTATTTAATCTATACACGGACAAGTGTATGAATGAAGTGAAAAGGGTGAATGCTATTGCTAAGATGAGCGGAATATCAGTATGCTGTATTTTGTATTATATACGGATGACGCTCGGCTGTTTTCATACAGTAAGCATGACGTGCAAATATTTATATAACATGGTATGAGGAATATACTCAAAATGAGCTGATTATGCACAACATATGAAAAAGTCCTTAATGATATCTTCAAACAATAAAGAAATTTAGACGGATTACATAATTTATGAAAAAGGAATTTGGAAGACATAATTTGTTAGCAAAGGAAGTTTATTCATCAAGTTTTCTAAAAATATAACGAGCGACACTTAGGGCATTATATCATTTAGAGCAGAGGTTCCGAAACTTTTTTGTCCCGTAGACCCCTTGCCGATTTCTTCTCTTTTGTGTAGACCCCCTACTTTCCTAAAATAGATTTTTTTTCAGGCCAAAAATATACGAAACAATTACGATCCCCCTTTTTTTTAGCTAATTGGGGAAAATGTGCTCGCTGACCTTTTTTTATCTCATTTGGGAAAATTGATTTATAATATATATGTCGTAAGAAGGGCGGAATGGTGAATGTTGTTAAACATAAAGTGATCGTTTAACCTAACCAATGACAGGTCGTAAGTCCTGTAAACGCCTCGACTAATATATTCTGTTTCCAAATAATTTACGTCTTCTATTGATATACAATTAATCCTTAAAAAATGATTAACCCGCAATGGGTAAAAATCCAATATTTGTCTACAAGTATTTGTGTACAAAAAAACGTATTTTATAATATGAAGCACTGAAGAAAGACTGTTTGTGCGAAACATGTCTATGTAATTTTATTTTTTAAATATAAGTGTTGTATTTACAAAGTGTATAAAAAATAATATTAAGTAATTAGTATTATAAATTCAAAATTTTTGAAATGCAGAACAAAATACATGTATATTGTTTTGAAATTCAATTTCCAAATACTATTTGAATGTACTTGTTGTACAGAATATTCCGTTCCCATAACGTATCTTTGTATTAGTATCTCACCTATGAAAGTTTCATTTGAATTCAGAAAACCGAAACTGTGACTCGTATTAACAAAGCCTGTTTCGTGTCTAAAGTCTCTCCTTCCCCCTCCTCCCTTAACCGTGAACATCCGTAAACATGTACATGTGAGGCACGTCTAGAGATCGGCTGACGTTCGATTTCGGCTTAGTATTCGAACTTAAATTATGGGTTTAGATTAAGGCCGAAAAATACTTTAGATCATTTTTGAGAATTTGTAAATATAAAAAAAAAGTTTCAATAGAAAATCAGTTGTAACAATAGAAATACAGAATCTTTTTTTAGTCAACATCATAATTCTTTACAATGGATGTAAACGATTTTAATTTTTTCAAGTGTACCTTTGATTACACCGATTTTGTCAGCTTTATAAACTAATCTATCTTGCTAATAGTTAAAATATGCTAAACGATTTATAGGCGACTGTATCGTAATATTTTACTCCGACATAAAATGAGTTGGAAAATTCAGTTTTTTCACATCTTTCGCAGTTTTATGACAGCAGAAAATGGATTATTTTTGAAAACTAAAAGCACAAATTATCTGAAAATTTCATTATTTTTGAATTTATACTATTAATTATAGTCACGAACGGTGATTTGGATGATTCGTATTTATACTATTTTTAAACACCCTTCTTCATACAATAGAATTTAATGTATTGAAAACTACATCTTCAAATAAAATCATTAAAAATATGATTCATTTGATTATTTAAAAAAAAAATTATGTTTTCAAAACTCTATTTTACACTTTTCACTAAGTTTTTTTCTGGCCATAGGCTTCGTACTCCGACTAGTTGTTAGATTTATCCAGCGAAACTAGTTGGCTTTCGTTTTAATAACCATTGCGTTGTTAATATACAAATTGCGTTTTTTATACTTTTTATTTTTATAAGTCAAATTCTTTTTTACCCCAAAGCGTGTGCTTTGTATGAAGTTTTAACGATAAATAAAACCTAACTAATCATCACGCTATCTCTCCGAGGGGTAGGCGGGAACAATGAACAATTTCCTGATATACTCTCTCGCTTCCTCAACATTTATAAATGGTGTCATGCACGTCGACTACTCACGCGGCCGTCATTACATATTTCATTGATTTGAACGTTCCACGTATTCCTCGGTCTTTCTCCAAATCTTGGTCCGTTTACGTCGTTGACATATTATTCTGAGTATTTTATTATTTTGTTATAAATATGACAAATAGCTTATCAGTATTTAAAGTTAAATATTGTTGTTTGGATGGCAGTACATAATGGAGTTCTATTGCCAGCACACTAATCTTGGAGCTGGCAAAAAATTACGAAAGTAGGATAAATGATCAAATCAAATCAGTTTATTAACTCAATAGACATTATAAACAGGAAAATGTTTAAGGCATCTATTAAGTACAGGTAAAATATCATAAAAATACAACAAAGTACCAGGAACGCATTAGAGATGGTTCGAAATTAGGAAGACAAGATACTTTCTAAAGGCAATAGTATTTGCCCCCTGAACGTACTTTCACTAACATGAAAGACGTCGATCTCCGAGGAGACCCCACCGGTGTCACCAGAGGCAGATTGGTTCTGGCGGCCGGTAGGTAAAACAATCTGTGCTGTCGCTGTCGGAGATATCTATCGGGGACAAAAATACCAACATGATATAGAAATGAGATCACTGAAAAGAATATGCGGGAAAACGATTCATGATAGATTACTGAACGACGAAATAAGGAAGAAATGTATTGCAAATGATTGCATTATAAGTAAAAAAAAAATCCCTGTGTTGATTTGGACATATGGAACAAATGCTCAAGAGAAGAATGAAAGAGAAGCCGAGGAAGAGAAAGAAAATCAAAGCATGACTAAATTAATCAATTAATACTGAAAGGCTGGTACATTGTTGAGCGTGCATGTTACGATGTACGAATGTAGAGGAAACTCTCTGCCTCCCACTCCGTGGAACAGGAGTGATGTTTAGTTTGTTGTTTGTAAGAATGATTTTTGATTTGTATTGCGTCGCGTCTTCGTATTTTTTCCGATTAGATTTCGGCTCAATATTATCGTCGATACCGGGCAGCTCCTAGTCCTGGCAGCAGAGCGGCAATAAGTAATAATATTTTCGTCTCGTGTTATTCTTCCCAATCACCAGCTCCTCGCAATCTAATAAATGATCGGGCCCAGATTGACTGTCGTCTTGCCAAGGAAAAAGTAAATATTTTCTCTTATTTATTACCACGTAATAGAAGAGATTTATACCAGAATCTCGGATTGCTGGGATCTTAATATTTGAAGTGCAAAATAAACATTTTTTCTCCCTTACATTAATTACAGAAAATTTATATAATCATATTATTTTAACGTTCTTGCTGGTTAAGTGCCTAATTACAGCTAATTTAAAAAACGGTGGATACGTGTAACATAAATTAAATAAACATAAAAGTCCGGATCGTCTTTGTCAACATGTGAAACATCGAAAAAAACATTATGTGTTTATGCTAACAATTACATTAAGCTTTATATTATTTGCTAAATTTAAAAAAACGGTGGATTCGTGGAACATAAATTAAATAGACCATATGTGCACCATCTAAAAAGAACATTTTGTGTTAAATTATTTTTATTTTGTTCTTTTATTTTATATCATTGTATTTTATATTATTTGTTTTAGATTTATTTTGTGGGTGTTGGACGATCGAAGTGTGCGTGGGAGATGCCTATTGGTGGCGATGAGGTTCGCAACCCATCACACCGCGTCTCCCGCGGAGCGAAAAGAGATGGATGGAGTGCCGCATCAGTAATAGTGTGACAGTCCATTCTTTCTGCCTACCCTTTCGGTGAGACGGCGTGATGGTTAGTTAGTTATATAATCATTCGGAGAAAAATAATAATACAATCCTTAGCAAATGTATAATCTTAATCGCAATACTGAAACAGAATTATTGAAACATTCGTAAATTGATTTATTTTGTTGTTACTCGTATATTATTTATATTTTCAATACGGGGGTCTAGGGGAAGTAACGTTTGATTTTAATCCAGTGTAACTCTCGAGTATTACCCTAGAGATTTAAATTAGGGCGCCGAATCTTCACTTATAATTGTGAATCGCTTGAAGAGACTTATTCTCTATTCAAAGGACTGAGCAGATAAGATCTTTAACTTCATAATTAACGACTCCATCCAATTGCATTCGGGTTGGAAATTATATTTATAATTAGAATGTCAATACTCTACGAGATATATATTTTTAGGATTGGAAAGTTTCCCGAAAAATTTATTTTAATGGTTGGTATCCGAGAATTTTTTTTATGAAATAGTGTCAGTACAAATTAATAAGTGTATGATTGGTCATATGGCGTGAGTCCAATCATCCCCTAAGATCCTCATCGATTGGGAAGAAAGACCAGCCTCTCAAATATATAAAATAAATTAATATACAACATTGAAAACAAGAAAAAACTTTCACATAAGACATGACCAATGCAAATCGCTGGTAACATTAGGAATTGATGTAGTGAGAGGAATCGGGGCACGTTTTCGGAAGCCTTAGTTCTATGTCCTTTTTCAGCCTGCCTTCTTGCTCGTGACAGATCAGAGCGGGGTGCGGTAGCCGGTTTACTTAGCACGGTCCTTCACTTGAATATTCAATAATAACGCATTATCGTTTTCCGCGCGTATTTCATAATATTTAAGCTTCCGTTATAATGAGCCAGTGAGAGCTGATCACCTAGAATGGATTGCGAATGCCGAACCGGTAAGACCAGAGCAATCGAGGTTAGACCTCTAGGAAGGCCTGGACAGCGCCTAATTGATAATTTTCCATCTGATTTGGCTATTATGGGCAGAAAGGACTGCAAGGAACAAAGGACGCTGAATCGAGGAGCTTATATTATAATTATCAAGGAGGCTTAAACTCAAGACTTGTATGGAATCTAAATGAAAAAACATGAAAAAAAATAACTAACTAACTAACTAATTAACCATCACGCCGTCTCCCCGAAGGGGTAGGCAGAAAGAATGGACTACCACACTTTTCTTTCCTGACATATTTCTATCGCTTCCTCAACATTCATACATCGTGTCATGCACGTGCGTCGATTTCTCTGACTCCTCACATTCAATTTGATCGTGTCATTCAATATTTGATTTATTTGATCGTGCCAAGTTTTCCTCGGTCTTCCTCTATTTCTGGTTCCATTTACATCGTTATCATATAATTTTTTTAACCATTCCTTCTTCATTCATTCTTTCCATGTGTCCAAACCATCTTAATGATCCTTTCATTATTTTGTTCATAACACTATAATTCGCACCGCATTCACTTCTTATATTTTCATTCGACACTCTATCATACACAGAGTATCCACACGTTCGTCTAAGAGATCTCATTTCTACTGAATTTGTTCTACTTTTATCCTTTTTTTGCCAGTTCCATGTTTTGCTTCCATACATAAGGGTCGGTAGAAGAACACTGTTGTGCACCGCCATTCTAACATTTTTGGATAGGTTTTTGTTTGCGATGACAACTTTAAGTGCACCATTCACTTTGTTACCTGCCCCAACCCTTCTTTCAATATCCCTCTCTACTCGCCCATCTCTTGTTAACATACTACCTTAAAAAATGCGTGTGGTTTATTGGGCAAATCATATATTTATTTTCACAAATTTAATCCTCGCCATCTATTATATTCCCGATAGCAATCGATTTACTACAAGCACACTTACACTTATTATTATCCATACATTCTAGTATCAAACTGCAACCATTCTCGTCAACACTCAAATATTCAATAATTTTGAGGGTTCCTTAACCTCAACTTAAGTTAGGGAGAGGAGAGATATGCGGGGGAGGGGGGGATCTTAGGGGTAGTGTTTTTTGTATGCCCCGAGGAATTAGCGACACATATGGTAACTGTTATCTATGGCTGGAGCTAGATATACCGTACGTTAAGTGATTTATGGAACTGACTCGGCTCTTAGTTTAAAAAAACATTTATTGAATTTTCGATATTTGAAGAAGTTTACATGTTACTCAATGAGACAAAAACGAAATAATATTTTAACGAAAAATGTGTAAAGGTAATACACATTGTTCAGGCTAATATATTGTTTCTCAAGACATGTGATAGGTAGTAAATCTATCGCCATTTTTTTAAAGATAATGTGACAATTACACTGCCATCGCCGGGAATCGAACCCGGGACCTTCGCTGTGGTAGTCAAAGCACTTGCCACTCGGCCACGTAGGTTATCATTAATTAACACAAACATGTTTCGAAAACCGAAGCCTTTAATCATTGTAGTTATTTTTTGTATACTTAAACATATTTTTCATGAAAGTGGTAATGTGTGTAAAAAAAAAACAAATAAAAATCGTATATATCGGCTATATTTATTTTGATGATTTTATAATGGAATATTGATAAACATTAATCACATCCCCTTCTGTTACAATTTAATTTGTCTCTCCATTTATAAGGGTGGGTACAATAACACCATTGTGCACTGTCATCTTAAGTTTTTGGATAGTTTTTTTGGATATGTTTGCAATGACGGCTTAACGTGCATGCGAGGAGTTGGATAAATCGACGTGCGTGCATGACACGATGTTTGAATGTTGAGGAATCGAGAAAAGTATAGCAGGAATGAACGGTGTGACGGTCCGTATTTTCTGCCTGCGCTTTCGGAAAGACCTTGTATAAAGTCAAAATTCATTGTTTTTTTTACGATTTTAAACATTATTTTTATATTGGTTCATTTTTTTTCGTTTGGCATACTCTTCTTTTGAAAAAGGGGGATTACCCTTAATCGTTACGCATATATACCTTCAAGGATTTGGGGAACTCGTCTAACTAAATAACCATCACGCCGTCTCTCCGAAGGGGTAGGCAGAAAGAATGGACTGCCACACTTTTCTATCCTGACATATTTCTCTCGCTTCCTCAACATTCATACATCGTGTCATGCACGCGCGTCAATTAGACGAAATGTGATCAATTAAATTGTACCAGAAGTGAATGGTTTCAATGTTTATCAATGTTCCATTAATAAAATCATCATATTCATCAAAATAAATTTAGCAGATATATATGATTTTAAGAACTCTTCTAATAAAGTAAAATGTAAAATAAACTCCTGAAGTTTGATTCATCATCGTATGGGATATTGGGGCCGTGGTATGGTGATATTGATATTATGAATATCTTATCAATATCTCTGAGGAAGGACCTGGTTGTCCGAAACATGTCTGATATTTAATTTGAATTTTTTTTTAATGTTAGTGTTTTATACGAGGTGTGGCAATTAAATTCCGAGAATTTAGTTGTAGCGTGCGAACTGGCAATACTGCATGCGCCTGGTTAGATAGGTCTTTCCACTCAGTCCCAGTGAAGATTTCATGGTAATCGGGCGTCTGGTTCGTTTTTTTATGGGTGTTTTAAGTTTTTTAACTCGGTCGCAGAAATGACTGACTCAGTTCTTAGCAACATGCTGTGATCAGATTTTTGGTCATAACTGGTGTAAAAACTGCAGAAATCCTTAGAAAATTACTTCAGGTGTATGGACTTCACTGGCTAAGGTTACCTGAGCGAATCGATTATAAACTGTGTCTACTTTTTCACAAGGCCTTACATGGACGAGCGCCCCACTACCTCACAGAACTTTGCAAGCTGACAAATTTGAACCCTAGGCAGTCAACTCTACGATCCTCGAAGGAAGAAGCAACACACAAACTTCTCGTCACGCGGCGCCAAGGAGCTTCAAACTTCGCAGATCGCGCTTTTGGCATCGCGGGACCGACGGCGTGGAACAGGCTGCCCTACAATTTCCGCAATCAAGACGACGAAGGAGTGTTCAGAAGCTCTCTTAAAACTTTTTTTTTTAAGAGAAGCTTTCTGGACGTTGAGCGCCCTTGAAGTGAATCTTTCACAAAAATGGCGCTATATAAATCATCATTATCATCATCATCATCATCATGGAGATGAGTGTCTGTAGACCCGTAGACAAAGCCTACAGTGGATGGAAGGTGAGGAGCGCCCAACGAAAGTAAGGTTGTCAAAATCACGGCTGAAGGCAATGCCGATTTTTTTCGATATTCATGGCATTATTCACTGTGAATACGTTCCTGACGGCCAGATAGTGACTAGAAAGTTCTATGTTGAAGTCTTGGAGTCTCATTCCTCCTTGATTTTGAGGGAATATTTGACGAAAAAAAGTATCCCAACATTACCGCATCCACCCTACAACCCCGACTTGGCCTCCTGTGACTTCTTCTTCTTCTCGTAAATGAAGAGTCACCTCAAAGAAACCCATCATGGCAGTGTGGAGGCCGTCCAAGAGGCTGCGACCGTCGTCTTGAAAGGCCTAACTTTAGATGACTTTTAAGGCTGCTTCTAATCATAGGAGAAACGTTGAAAACGTTGTTCTGAGTAAGCAAGAGACTACTGTGAAGGCTGTTAAAAAAAGTTGGTTACTAACTTTATTTGGCTTAGTTTTATTTACAAATTCTCGGATTTTAATTGCCACACCTCGTATACAAAATATATAAAAAAGAAAAAGACAAGTAATACTCGTAATATGTAATATATAATATATGTTTTCGTTCTCGTTTTTGAAATAAATAAGCAAATTCATAATGATTCAAATAAAAAGCAATAAACTCCATCGAATGATACCATATAATTTGCACTTTTCGGTTTTCTTGACGATAAATGTATTATTTCATATTTGAGATACTACGAGTAACAAGAGATGAAAAGATAATCATATCGCGAGAGAGAGAGCGTAAGAAGCAAGTGGAGCTCCCGATGATATTATGATGAAAAATTGAAGAGCTAATTATATGTGAACGTACATTTACCATTTCAGACCCGGTATTGGTTTAAAATTAAAAGTATGGATTAAAAACGATTTAACCAACCGTGATTACTTTAGCTCAATTATTCTTCTTCTTTCGGTGCCGTGTCAGGTCCCCCCAATGTTGACGATCACTGCACCAAAGGCATCTCTGTCCTGCGCCACTTGGAACAGGTTCTGAACTGTTATTCCTGTCCACTATTTAATGTTGCCGCAGCCAGGATACCTGCTTTTTACCAATTCTCCGACATACCTCCACTTTACCCATTAATATCAGTCAAAGGAGGTGGTATTTTTCTCCCAAATACCCAAATATGAGACCTTTCAAATTTTTACACTCGAAAACAGCTCTCTATTGGCTCTGGCTCTCTGTAGCACGTTTCTTTTACTGACTTTATCGGTCCACGGTATACGGAATATTCTGCGGTATATCCACATCTCGAACGCCTCTAACCGGTTCATTATATTCACTTTTATAGTCCAGGTTTTGCAGCCATATAGTAGAACAGACCATATATATTACATTTAATCATTATTTGTCGGAGTTTCAAGTTAAGGTTATCGTTGCAAAAGAAGGTTCTCATTTTATTAAATGCAGCTCGGGAGAGGATAGGAAGACCTCAAACTACCTGGCTGACGGATGTGCAGAAGGATATGAAGGCTCTAGGCCTTAAGGAGGAAGCTGCCTACGAAAGAAATACCTGGCGTCAAATGATAAGAAAGCCGACCCCGAGTGACGGGAAGAGGCGAAAGGAAAGAAAAGAAGAATAAATATCGCCAAGGCGAAAGATCCTTTTTCTTCTTCTTAACAGCCAATTTTATTCAACTTCTAGATGTAATTCCAATATTTTATTTCTTGGGCTATGTGTTGCCACCTACGACCCACAAATTGAGTAAGTTCATCCGTCCACCTTTTTGTAGTCTTCCTATGCCACTTTTGTTGTTCCAAGGTCTCCACTTCAGGATTCTAGGTGACCACCGAAAAATCATTCCCGTAAATTAAATAATACTTCTATAAAATAGACGTTTTCATTCGTGTTAATTATTTAAAAGTTTAACATCATTGTTCCAGAAATAATAAATATAATTTATTTTATAATGAGCTGGATCTTAAAGAGTTGCATACATAATACGTATCAGATAATCATATTGAAAAAAAAAACGGAGCTCTCAATTTCGTTGCGATAATTACATCTTGACGTATATTTCAACACGTGTATTCATTCCCTGGGTATATTTTTAGCCCCACGGAAAGGGTGGATAAATACATTATTCGAATATTTCAAAATGTTATAATTTAATTTCACTGTTTTGTAAGTATTATATTACAAAAACATTTTATGTATTACGCATTATGGATGTCTGTTAAATAACATAAAGTAAAACCATGTTAAATTTACCCTTGAGATGTTCAAGTATATGAGAATTTTCTGTAAAAGGCTTTAATTGCGTAATTCAATACAAGAAGTTTTAGGTTCTATTCACGATGAAAATATTGAATCGTTATTGTTCGTAAATTTTTTTAAATATTCTTATTAATGTTTCTAGTTATACAATCTTAATATCTAGAATTTTTCCAGACCTACACATTCATAAATTACTTATGTATTGTATAATTATTAAGCATTTTACGAATTTCCTAAACAATTTGTTTCTAGTGGCCCAACCCAGTCGTAAAATATTTCATGTTATAAAATATATAATATATTCGTATTTAAGCTTGTATAATGACGTAAATCGTTAGTTTTAAATTAAATAATAAAATTGAAAAAAAAAAACGAAAATATTTTTTAAACGTTTTATATATTTAATTAAAATCCGATAATTTTTGTGTCTTCGACCGATTTCTACAGCTCGCTGTCGTCTTCTGGTTGAAAAACAAACATTAGCGGATTTTAAATGAATAATTATTTTAAAAATATTATTTAAAAACTTATTTTTTATTTTTATTATTTCCAATGAACTTTTACCACGAAATTTCGAATAACAATCTCATTTTAATCATAATACTAATATGTATATTTTAATAACATTAATCATGAAATAAAAAATAATACATTTTTTAAGAAATTCAATAGTTAATTAACATTTTTAAAATCGTCTGTTTTCTTCCTTTCTTAATAACTTAATTTTTAGTGTAACATCATTGTTTAAGAAGCAATAAAAAATGCATAAGTTTTTAAGACTAAAAAATAAAACGAAATAATTCACTTTGAGATTATAACTATTAATCGTGTAGAATTAAACAGTGCTACTCAGTTTTAGTATGTGGCAAATGGAAAAATTAACGGATATCAATCGAAAGCTTTACAAGAATACTATTTTGAAATGTGAAAGTTTATACTTTTACGTTACGGTATGACATTAAGATTCCAAGTTGAGCTTGTAACAAAACGAAATAATATCCCTTAAAATTCGTTCTGATGGTTTAATGTAAGCATTTGCTCGGTTTTTATCGTTCCACTATTAATTTTCTAGGTTTTATGAATAATTTATGCTGGCACCGTAACTCCATGGTGAGTGTTACGCAAGCAAATTGAATGTTGTTTTTATTGCAATTAATTTAATACGTACTACGCAATAAAGTTTCCTTATTAAGATTTAAGTTTAGACTTTAAAATATAGTAAGAAGCATACAGGGATTACACATTAACAAACTGGAGAACAAAGGCAGGAGACAGACAAGAATGGAGGAGACTTCTGGATTCAGGCAATGTCCACCCGGGTTATTGTGCTTATGATGAAAAGGCATCCAGGAACGTGAGTCCAACAATTTGACAAACAACCGATTGACCAAGTATCAGTATAGTCGATGATGGCGATAGAACGACCCATTTTCTTATGCAAAATTATCTAATATGTTATATGGTTCGTTCTACTATAGCTGCGAAAACCTGGACTTAAAAAGTGAATTATCAAACCGGTTAGACTATAGACCATGTGAAGGGTACCACCGCTTACTCGTGGTTGCAGTTATAGGGCGCAGCGTACGCCTTTTTCATCAGCTCATTCCTTCTTAGCCCGTCCCCGTCCATCCGGTACCGACATCAATTGATTATTATTCCCATCGGCCGAAAATCATAGAGACACCAGGCCACATTTGCTACTATTTTTCTCCTTCTTATGCCCTGCACTTACAAAACAAAAACACATGGTATATACAGCCAATACAATGAACCGGTTGGAAGCATTAGAAATGTGAGGCCTCGCAAAATGTCCGGCACCGTGGGACCGATAGGGTCAGTAATGACGTAGAGAGCCAGAGCCAATAGCGAGCTGTTGTCGAGTGTGAAAAATTATAAAGGTCTCTGGTATTTAAGTCATGTGCTGGGAAAATGCCACCTCCTTCGACTGAAGTTGGGGCCGGGTTGGCAGAGTGGACGCTGGGGAGTTGGTAGAAGGCAGCCGTCCTGAACATCAAAGAGTGAAATATGCAACAAGAAGAGTTCAGAAACCTGACCGGCGTGGCGCAGGATAGGAAATGCCTTTGCTGCAGTGGACGTTAACGTTGGGGAGACCCACGGCAATTAAAAGGCGGTAGATAAGATTATTGCCTATGCAACTCCCGAATGTCGCTCCTAGTGCGCTAAAGCTATGGAACGTCGTTCACGCGCTGGTACGGCCATGTGCTAAAAAGAGAGCACAACTTAATTAAAAGCCCCGCAAACTGGAAGATAAAAGTGAGGGAGCCCGGTCGCCTGACAATCAGGGATGATACAATTGCGAAACTATGGAAATATATGTTCAAATAAGTTATTACAAGAAAATTAATTTAACACCAAAGGGTGTAACTGTAGATAGAGTAATTTCTATCACACCTGCACCATAACGACGAGCGGGTACTTGAATTGTACACGAGCCTAGAAATGCCGGGTTAGTAGTTCGTGAAGAGTTCGTTTAGGTAAAATAAACTCACAAATTCAAACGTATTAAATTAACATGAACTGCTTCATTTTCCAGACGGTCGAGGCCACCAAAACCACTAAATTGATTAAGCATGTCTGGCTTTGTCATTTTCTTAACATTTTATATTAATGCACAACAGATGAGGACAGGTTACCAATTTTGTATTTAGGTAGCATGTTCGCGCAACGGATGGTCGAAAAAAGACAGTGATGTCAAAAGAGGGTCGGTGTACGAAGTGAATGGAGCTATAAATAATTTATTTGAATTAATGATCATATTAAATGCAAAAGATGAGAGAGTGAGTTACAATGTAAAACGATGATGATGAAATAAATGTTGGAATATCAGGATAAATATCAAGATGGAACAGAGAGAAGAAGAAAAGCGGTTGTAAATTTAATTTAAGGAAAAATATATTATGATTTTGAAATGAAAGGGACAGAATGAAGAAAGACTAGCTAAGTCAAAGCATATTTTAACGAAATGAATGGAGGGAGTTGCGGAAGACCGAGGAAAACATGGAATGTCCATTTCAATACAATTTAAAACAATTTTGGTGTTTCAAATATTATTAATTGTTAAAAAAAACACTTTAAAGAATATCATACTTGATTATAGTTTCTTGAAATTCAGATGCCAGTATCGTCAGGTAATACACCAACCGTTGATTGTAATATCTGACGATGCTAACACATCGGTAAGCGAAACAGCTGTCGCAGGACAATTTTCAAAGATATATAAACAATGTGATATTCTGTAAGAGTGTTTTGTATTATAATAATGCGATATACTCATTTTATTTGATATAAAAGGATCAAAAAATTGAATGTAGGCCACGTGAGCAGTCAGAGAAATGGACGCGCGCATGACAACATAAATATAGGGAAAGCGTTAAAGCGATAAGAAGTATGTCAAGAAAAGGATGGTGTGATGGTTAGTTAGCTTTTAATAATATATTATCTCCGGCAAATTCAGCGCTTGCTGGAAGTTACTTGAATACTCACCGTGTGCCGCCCGAAGTCTCTCGATAAAATGTCATGGGACACTTATGGCGCACGTTACCCTCGATGCTCTCGTCGCTGGTGCCGGATACCCTGCGAGTAATAGCTTCTATTACAGCCGCGTTCGCCGGATAATCACCTCTAACAGATTTACATGTACAATCGGCGTAGTAACTAATTCTTACGGCCCCGACGGTTTTCCTCTAATTCTGGTAATGCTCTGTAATACATAATGCTTTTCCTTCAAGAGAATAGAGAATTGAAGCTGAAAAAATATTCAAAATAACAGAAGGAATGCAAAGTATGTATGGTAGTTATCTTTTACAGCGGAGATAAATTAAGTCTCCATTTTAAGGGAAGTTAAAAAAATAATATTGTTATTTGAAATTTCATAGTATGTTAGAGTTCACTGTAAATACGGAAACAAAAAATTAAGATGTCTATATAGTTAAAAAATCTACTGATGTTTGTGTCTTCGACCGGTTTCGGAAGCTCGCTGCAATCATCTGATCGGAAGATGGCAGCGAGCTGCCGAAACCGGTCGCAGACACAAACATCTGTGTATTTTAACTAAACAGACATTTAAAAAATATTTTTTACAAAAAAAATTCACTATTTAACTACCGTGAAGATGGGTATTGCAACGACCTCTGAAACATCGGTCGAGGGAATCAAGTTAAACGTATGTATTTTTTATTCTCAGTTCCGAAGAAAAATACTCTTGATTTTAGAGAGTATCTTGTCTTCCTAAAGTCAAACCAACTAGTAGGCCCCGGATTCCTGGGATTATATATTATAACTATCGGGCCCGACAGACGTTATCCTGCCCGAACGTTGGCTTTGCTATGGTCCAGCAAACGTTTTTTCGATTTTCGATAAACTAAATATATACTAAATAATAAACTATAAACTCAATGCGCACGCAATTGTGATACATGCTATACATGGAGTGATGGTTTCAACAGTCGCATACCGGGTCAGATTATTTCATTTCATCAAAAATTTCGTCAAAATCGGTCAAAAATTTGTTATATATTATGAGAAAATAAACTGATTTGATTGGTTATATACATATATTGATTCTCGTGACATGTGCTAGGAAGCTAATCTATCACCATTTTATCCTTTAAAATCCACAATATTGAAAAACAAAGACATGACCATTAAGAGTATGATGAGAATCTATTAAGCATGCGTAAGACCAATAATAACATATGGCGTCGAAGCAAGGGCAGACACAGTAAGGACCAAAACAAGTTTTGTAGACTTCCGAAATGAAGATACTGAGGTCGATAGCAGACAAGACACTGAGGGATCGCGTGAGGAACACCAGAATAAGAGAGATATGTGAAGTTAAGGATATTATAAGATGGAGCAGGTAGCGAAATAGGGACATGTTCAAAGAATGGACACCACCAGACTCCTCTATATTGCATTGCATAATCAACCTCATGGGACTCGTCCTCGTGGAAGACAGCTGGGAAGGACAGCTGGGAATCGACCTCACAGGAGGAGCAATACTCTAGAGAACAGACCACATAAGTCTACAATAAGGAAGAAGAAGAATACTACACGCAACCAAATACTAAGTAATCTAAAAAAAAGCTCGAATAGAACGTATTCCACCACTGGTAGTAAGTAAATCAGGGTAACACGATTCTGTACATTAGAAATTTGATGTGAAAAAGTAATTCCAGGATATTGAATGAGGATGAATATTTTAGCCTAAATATAATGGAATTTGTTATTCGGGAAACACGATACATTACGATTTTAATTACATTAATAAACAAAGCGATAATCCGACGGATACCTTTTGATCGGTATAATTTTCGACGGGAATAAATTATATACTGAAGAGATGAAAATTTATCGCCAATTGTGAATTCATCGAATCTTAAAATTGTATGTCTATAACTACACTTTTAAAAACTCACTTTTTTCTAGTTTTAAAGACATTCAACGAAGCTGTAAACAATACATAACTTAATTGTTTATAGTTTTTGATCAACAATTTGAAACCAAAATTAAATCATTGAAACGAATGAAATGTGTCGCCTTATACGCCATATCATTGACGATTCTAACATATTTGAGAACTCGCCGAAGAAATCGAAAGATTTTTTATTTATTCAAGGCGATAAATCGTTATCAGAGAAATAGTTGAGTAAATGTATGAATGTGAACCATGTAATTGGCAAAAGGATGAGAGCAGAATAAATACGGTAGAAATGAGATCCTTAAGACGTATGTGTGATAAAACGATGTACGACAGAATAACAAATGCTGATATAAGGAAGGAATGTAGAGCTGAAGAAAGTACTCGTATTATATTATGAACAAAGTACTGAAATGATCACTACGTTGGTTTGGACATATGGAACGCACGGATAAGGAAGAATTGTTGAGAAAGTATACGTTTACGGTGTGAATGGAGAACGGAAGACCGAGGAAAACTTGGCATGACCAGATAAATCATATTATAAAGGTCGGCCATGTTAGAAGTCGGAAGAATCGACGTGCGTATATGACTGTATGAATATGGAGGAATCAAGAGACGTGTGTCAGAATTGGGTAGTGTGCCGGCCATTATCTCTGCCTACCCCTTCGGAAACGGCGTGATGGTTTGTTGTTGTAGTTGGGTCAAAAATCCTATCTTGACAGGCGTGTCGTAGATGATATGCAAGACAAGAAAAGTATGAATGGGAGATAAGCTCTCGGATCATCGTAAAATGATCACTAAGATGAACATAAGGTATGGACGTATTGTGTTAAGTGTGAACATATTAATTTTTTACCACAAAAACGTCTATTTTATTATTCAATTCTATCTTATGGGTATGATATATTGATTTTTGCTGAGGCATTATAAAATGTTTTATAAGATAAATTTTACTTAACATTTCATAATGCCTTAGCAAGTCAAAATATGTCATTCTCATATAATTTAAAGAAATTCTAGAAAACATACATTTTCATTCATATTAAGAATTTATTTGTGAATAGTAAAACAATTTCATTTATTGTGTAATGAACCAAACAAATATGTCATATTCTAACAGCAGGTTTAGTCTACTGGATGACGCTGTCCTACTTGCAGACAACGAGCATGAACTACAAGTCCTGGTGAATCGTATGTATGAGGTATGCATGCGAAATGATCTGATGATGAATGTTAATAAGTCCAAGGTAATGATTTTTGAAAAGGAAAAAACCACGACAGTCTGCAACATTAGCGTGAATGGTGAAAATTTGGAGCAAGTAGTTGAGTTCGTGTATTTAGGTAGTATATTTACAAGAGATGGGCGAGTGGAGAGGGATATTGAAAGAAGGGTTGGGTCAGGCAACAAAGTGAATGGTGCACTTAAAGTTGTCATTGCAAACAAAAACCTATCAAAAAAAGCTAGAATGGCAGTGCACAATGGTGTTCTTTTACCGACCCTTATGTATGGAAGCGAAGCATGGAACTGGCAAAAGAAGGATGAAAGTAGAATAAATGCAGTTGAAATGAGATCTCTTAGAAGAATGTGTGGATACTCTGTGTATGATAGAGTGCCGAGTGAAAATATAAGAAGTGAATGCGGTGCGAATGATGGTGTCATGAACAAAATAATGAAAGGATCATTAAGATGGTTTGGACATATGGAAAGAATGAATGAAGAAAGAATGGTAAAAAAATTATATGTTAATGATGTAAATGGAACCAGAAATAGAGGAAGACCGAGGAAAACGTGGCACGATCAAATAAATCAAATATTGAATGTCGGCCATGTGAGGAGTCAGAGAAATCGACGCGTGCATGACACGATGTATGAATGTTGAGGAAGCGAGAGAAATATGTCAGGAAAGAAAAGTGTGGCAGTCCATTCTTTCTGCCTACCCCTTCGGGGAGACGGCGTGATGGTTAGTTAGTTAGTTAGTTAGGTTTAGTCTGTGATGATCAAGGGTTTATATTTTATGTCATTTTTACAACCATCGTTTGCTTTCGATGAATTGTCGCCCAAAAATATTTAGTTGTAACCTGAATTATCTGGAATGGTAAATCATGATGTTAAAAATTGTATGCTTTCGATGAATTGTCGCTAAATAATATTCAGCTATTTGTTAAATTATCTATAAAGATAGGTTATAATTGAAATATTTAGTGATCCATTATTTTCGTTTGAATTTGTTGAAAGTTGTGTGCTTTCGATGAATTGTCGATTAATGTTCGTGAGGAAATTACCAGTAGAATTTCGGCAAATAATCGATCGAAGGGTTTCGACTAATTTCCCGCAATATACGACGCCGTGTCTCCTGGTAGTCTCAGCTCCGTTCGGGCCGGAATGTGATACAAAAGCCGGGCCGGCCCTGTGGCGGATTGGCTCGGCAGTACATTCCGGAGAAATCTTGTTGAGGGTCTGGTGGCTTTTGCCGGATTCCAGGTTTAAATTCCTCCCTGACTTCTTCTCTAGTACTAGCTCCTCAGTTACTTATCATTTTGTAGGAGCAGAATTCTAGTAATACAATAACGATATTAGAATATTCGGGCAGTCGAGTATCCCCTAGAGATGCTTGTGACTAGATCCTTTTGTGTCCCTGCTTGTCGTCTCGTGATCGATGTACTCGTATATCTTAATTCTGCATTCCTTGTGTTATATATAATACTGTATCACTTTATTGAAGGTTAAGGCGAATGGATTTCCATTAATAAACAAAGAAAGACTTATTATTTAAAGATACACTAGGTATAATACGAGTATTATGAGTAATCCTTAGATCTTATATTCTTATTTTATTAAGTCTTTATATAACAAGCATTAATTTTACTGTTTCTTGAACAATGATGTAAAACTCCATATTAAATAATTAATACGAATGAAAACGTCAGTCAGGGCGAAACATGTCATTCCCATAAAATATAATAAAACTTCTAGAAAACTTACGTTTTCATTCGTATTAATTAAGTCTTTCTTTGTTAAGAGTTTAGTTATATATTTAGATCTGAGGATGGTGGTCACTACTGAAATATGCCGTGGTTGATATTATATTTTTCTTATTATTCTTCTTCTTCTTCTTTAAGACCTTTAGTCTGTTCTTGTAATCAGGCTGGCCTCTCTTGGGAGGTCGACTCCCAGCTATCCCTCCATCTTTTTGACGGTCTTCCGGGGGCACGGTGGCCGGTAGGAATCTGATGTGCCTCCCAAACATTAAACAACTTTTTGGCATTTCAATATTTCAAATTTGTGTATAAGCAAAAAATAAAATACTTGCTATGATAACCATATTTAGGGAATCTTATGCTTAACATGGTGATTTGAAATTTGAGTACACAATTGGATAGCGTATTGTTTAAACGAAATCCAAAATAAACACATTGAAAACGCTGTTCCATGAAAAACGTTAATTTGTTGACTAGCACAGAGCGCTCTTTTTTTTTACACAATAAAACATGATTCATTCCGCGCCAAACTTTGCTTCGCTGACAAAAAATAACGATATCCGTAGCAATTTTCAGCATCCATATCGCCCTCAATATTGGCTAAATCAAATTCAGATTGGTCCTATAGGCGTAGGCGCGGACATGATATCTCGCTGTTACAGAATATTTTTTTACCCAACCTTACCAGAATATTCAGCAATGCAGTGTACACGTACTACATATAAAATCCCGTAAAAAATAAAACAGAATTATTTAAATCTAACTTACCAATAGACCGCCATACTGTTTTTGCCTTACATACTTCTCTCGAATCCTCAACATTCATACAATGTGGCATGCACGCCCGTCGAATTCTCCGACTCCCCACGTGGCCGAATTAAAGATCTGACTGATTTGATCGCGCCACGTTTTCCTTGGCCTTGCTCTCCTTCTTGTTCCGTTTACATCGTTAACATATACTTTCTTTGTTATTATTTACTCATTCATTCTTTACATGGGTTTAAACCATCTTTATGATCCTTTAATTATTGTATTTTGTTCATAACACTTTCATTCACACTGCATTTACTTTATTACATTTTTATTTGACACTGTATCATATAAAGATTTTACGCACATTCGTCTAAGAGATTTGATACTTTGTCGTACTATATACTGATTTACTACATATTCGTCTAAGAAATTTTGTTTCTGCATTAATTCTAATATAAATCTAATTGCTAATCTTCTTCTTCTTCCTGGCGCTATCCCTATTGTCTGTTGGGGTCGTCTCTTCTCGATCTCAGGCTGTACCTCGTATCGTTGATGATGATGATGATGATGATGATTTATATAGCGCCATTTTTGGGAGAGATTCACTTCAAGGGCGCTCAACGTCCAGAAAGCTTCTCTTAAAAAGAAAAGTTTTAAGAGAGCTTCTGAACACTCCTTCGTCGTCTTGATTGCGGATATTGTAGGGCAGCCTGTTCCACGCCGTCAGTCCCGCGATGCCAAAAGCGCGATCTGCGAAGTTTGAAACTCCTTGGCGCCGCGGGACGAGAAGTTTGTGTCTTGCTTCTTCCTTCGAGGATCGTAGAGTTGACTGCCGAGGGTTCAAATCTGTCAGCTTGCAAAGTTCTGTGAGGTAGTGGGGCGCTCGTCCATGTAAGGCCTTGTGAACAAGTAGACACAGTTTATAGTCGATTCGCTCAGGTAACCTTAGCCAGTGAAGTCGATAAAGCATTGAGGTTATATGGGTGAATTTTGATGCACCAAAAATTAATCTTGCTGCAGCATTCATAATGGATTGCAGTCTATCCAGTTGCTTCTTGGGTTGTCCGGCATATAGTGAGTTGCAGTAGTCGACACGGTTCTGAGTATCCTCCTCACTCAAGCCATTTCTCCGCAAGACGCTATTGCACTGAATCATCCACGTGTTCCTAGGTCTTCCTCTGGATGGTTGACGAGGAAGATTAATAGACAAAGCTCTATTTCCTGTGTGGTCTGGTGGTGTCCGTTTTATATGCCCGTACCATCATACTACACAATATAAATCTAATTGAATAAAATAATAATACACTTTTAGTAATTTGTATAAACACCACTTTATTTGGTAACACCAACCGGTTTCGTTCCCATCGCATCGTCAGCAACAGTAAGTTCCAAATAAAATGGTGTTAATACAAATTACTAAAAGTGTATTATTATTTTATTTAATAATGTCACACCACAATTAAGTGGTTCATACGAAAGTCTTATCGGATTGTGTAAAAAGTCTGCATTCCGTAATGTAGTATCAATATGTATATGTATACGAGTATATAATTTATAATATATAGACTTGTGAAAGTTCAAAAATCATTACACTGTGTACATTGAAGCTTTATAAATATTAAAAAAATTTAAAATTTAATTTAAAACTCGTTAATGTAAAACTCGTTAATGTTAATAAAAAATTATTTGAGAATAACATACACAATTGCTTATAAAAATAATAAGATTCTGTTTTTTGATTTTAAATAAGTTTAAAAACTGATTATTCAGTATGTTTGGCTTTATATAAAAAGGCGAAGGAATAACAACGAGAAGATTGCTAATGATAATATGACGACCTTCGTGGCAGAGTGGTAAGAGCTCTGATTTCCATTTCGAAGGTCCCGAGTTCGATTCCCGGCGATGGCAGTGTGATTGTCACACTGTCTTTGGTCTGGTGTAGAATTCACGTGACAATAAAATGGCGATAGATCTATCACATGTCATGTAAATCATCAATATAATAGCTGAAACTAAAAAGTTTATACAGTAATAGGGTTCAGACGACCTGTTGTATACAAGAAAAAAAACTAATCAACATTTTTTTTTTCATAAAATAATGTTAGTTTTTATTTAGACCTTATATTTTTTTGTAAATACTACGTTATTTTATTTCGCGGCAACCTTTAGAATTCAAGCATGAAGACGACGCGTGGTGTTTTCCCATCCCACCGGACAGGATTGAAGACATCCGCCAGATAGCGGAGAAAGGATAGATGGAAGGCAGGAAGCATGATAAAGAGCCGGTCTTTGGAAAGCTCGTGTCCAACATGGGTTCAAAAGAATCTAAAAAAATATCTCTAATAATACATATACTCACTCATAAAACTACCACTTGAGACCTTGTAGCATCTTCTCAGTTGTGATTTTTTATGTGATTAGATGATTGTTTTTTTTTAAATAAATAAGTCTTTAAACAAAGTATTTTTAACCCATCGATTTATTAAAGTTTAAATACTTTATGGAATGTTAAGGCATTATTACTGTGTAATTCCATTGTAATAAAATGTAGGTATATTGAAAAAATAACGCTTTATATGTTTCATTTTAATTTATTAAATATTGGTTTTAAATATACAATAAAAATACTAACGACGACAGGCGACATCCATCCTCAGGTGTAAATATATAAGATAATATAAATATTTTTTATTAAATAAAAATATTTAATAAATTAAATAAATTTATTTATTTATTTAAATTTAATTATATAAATTTATTTATTTATTTAAATTTAACCAAAGCATTACAGAATTATTTTCCAATACACTCAAGATACAAGTCACAGATACACAATAATAAGTAATACATAATAATAAAAAGAGCGAGAAACATAAGATCCATGACAAATAATAAAATTAATATACAATTATAATAAAGATAGAACATCCCTCAGGTGAGTCAAACTATCACAAAATACGTCAATCTCCGTGGTCATACGATTAAGCAAAGATATTTCTCTACCTATCGGCATTACCATTGGCATGTTGATTCTGCATCGTGGGAGATAAAACAATCTATGGCCCTTTTGTCGCACTGTTATTGCAATTAACACTGCTTTTTTTCACTAACTAACTAACTAACCATCACGCCTTCTCTCCGAAAGGGTAGGCAGAAAGAATGAACTTTCACACTTTTACCTACCGGCCGCCAGAACCAACCTGCCTCTGGCGACACCGGTTTGAAGAGCAATTAATCTGCTGAACGCGGTCTCCTCGGAGATCGACGTCTTTCATATTAGTGAAAGTACGTTCAGAAGGCAAATACTGATAATTCTGGAGAGCATCCTGTCTTCCTAATGTTGAACCATCTCTCATGCGTTTCTGGTAGTATACTATAATATTATTTTACCTGTTCTCAATAGATGCCATAAAAATTAATTTTGTAATGTCTATTGATGAAATAAAATGATTTGATTTGATTTGATTTTAACCGATGCGTCACTCCATCCTTCTCTTTTCGCCCCGCGGGCGACGCGGTGTGATGGGTTGCGAACCTCGCCACCAATAGGCATCTCCCGCGCACACTTCGATCGTCCAACATCCACAAAAAATCTAAAACAAATAACAAAAATATAATGATATTAAATAAAATAACAAAATAAAAATACATAATTGTTTTTTTTTACTACAGATTTTTTTTTAGACAGGTTTAATACCATCACCATTGGGGGTTAATATCGTTTATCATCCATTTCAGAAATGCGCGCCCGATGAATCGGTCATATTATGCAATATTATGCTAAAGATAATATTATTCAATTTGTTATGATGCATAACATTGATAGAATATATGAATATGTTAAAAATTAAAACAAAAAACTAACTAACTAACTTACCATCACGCCGTCTCCCCGAAAGGGTAGGCAGAAAGAATGGACTATCACACTTTTACTGATGCGGCACTCCATCCTTCTCTTTTCGCTCCGCGGGAGACGCGGTGTTATGGGTTGCGAACCTCATCGCCACCAATAGGCATCTCCCGCGCACACTTCGATCGTCCAACACCCACAAAATAAATCTAAAACAAATAATATAAAATACAAAGATATAAAATAAAATAACAAAATAAAAATAATTTAACACAAAATGTTCTTTTTAGATGGTGCACATATTGTCTATTTAATTTATGTTCCACGAATCCACCGTTTTTTTTAATTTAGCACATAATGTTTTTTTCGATGTTGCACATGTTGACATGGACGATCCGGACTTTTGTGTTTATTTAATTTATGTTACACGTATTCACCGTTTTTTAAATTAGCTGTAATTAGGCACTTAACAAGAACTTAAAAATAATATCGAAGAAATTATTCAAATTGTCAATGGAACACATGAAAAATTTATTTTTACACCTGTCAAATTTTTTTATAAAAACGATAAAACTATTATACACATACAACATAATACCAGGAACGCATTAGTGATGGTTCGACATTAAAACAAACTAACAATAATGTCGTTCCCCTGATGGGGTAGGCAAAGGAGGTAGGATGAACAGCCCCACTGTTTTACTTGAAACATCTCCGGGGCTTTAATAAGTTTTCATACATCATGACACGTACATGCTCGTCAATATTTTCAACATCGAACATAGCCTCTATTTAAAAAAAACTAACTAATTAACCATCACGCCGTCTCCCCGAAGGGGTAGGCAGAAAGGATGGACTACCACACTTTTCTTTCCTGACATATTTCTCTCGCTTCCTCAACATTCATACATTGTGTGATGCACGCGCCTCGATTTCTCTGACTCCTCAAATGGCTGACATTCAATATTTGATTTATTTGATCGTGCCACGTTTTCCTCGGTCTTCCTCTATTTCTGGTTCCATTTACATCATTAACATCTATTTTATAATTTAATAATTTTATAATGCCGTGATTTTTTTCGGTGTATCACGATTTTTTTCATTTCACTGCTTGGATACATCCATTTATTCCGTGTGCCCAAACTATCTTCTTACTTTATTTTAATTTCATTTCAGAATTCTTTGCTTTTACGTACTTTCTTCTAAGTCGAAAATCAATAACCGTTATTTATATAATATAATGTGTTATAATATTATGTAGAGTATCAAATAAGGTTCTTGCATCACTAGAAGTTGAGAACACATCACGTGGTCTATATGTCCAGTTGGTAAATATGACAGGAACTCCCTAGTGAAATGTCGGTCACGAAAGTTAGTCCCTGAGGATTAACACTCTAACCGAATTTCCCAGTTTGGAGACATGCCAAGAGGCTGGGAAGGGAACGGTCCGCGCGAGAGTGAGATAATAATTTGGATATACCCGTACATACTATCAAATTGTTTTGAATATGAACTTTGAAAGCATTTGGTGTTTAAGTACCGTTAAAACTGATAGTGAAATTATAGAAATTCTTTCAAAATTACTGAGCAATGATAAAAAATAAAATAATTTACCATAAATTATGATAAATATACTATTAATATTTTTAATTGAAATTTCTTGGTAGGAGTTCATTTTAAATAATGAAAACAAAAAAAAATTATAAAATTTTTCTTTATTATTATACGAGTATATTTAGATTATATATTACGACAGAATCTCAAATGCTGATATAAGAAAGGAATGTTGAACGGAAAAAGGTATTATGAACAAAATTATGAAAGGATCGCTGCGTTGGTTCGGACATATGGAACGCATGGATGAAGAAAGAATGGTTAAGAAAGTATACGTTAATGGTGTAAATAGGGTACGAAATCGAGGCAGACCAAGGAAAACATGGCATGACCAAATTAATCAAATTTCAAGGGTTGGTCATGTTAGAAGTCGGAGGAATTGACGTGCGTGTATGACTCGTTGTATGAATGTGGAGGAAGCTAGAGAGGTTTGCCAGGATAGAGTAGTGTGGCGGTCCATTCTCTCTGCCTACCCCTGTGGAGAATCGGCGTGATGGTTTGTTTGTTTGTTTTTTTTTCCACTTGTGTTTATCATCGAACGGTTTCGGCAGCTTGCTGCCATCTTCTGGTACCTTCCCAGAGAGGAAGACAAGTGGAAGAACACTAAATATATAATAATAAAGAAAAAAATTTATAACTTCTATTTTGTTTTCATTATTTAAATATACTATTATTATTTTTATGATTATTGTTTTGTTGAATCGCTCTTTACATTATGACAGCATAAGCCAAATCGATGTAACAGGTATTATAGCTATCATAGTGATTCTCGTGACACGTGATTGGTAGCTAATCTATCCCCATTTTAGTGTCACGCGAATTCTACACCAGACCAAAGACAGTGTGACAATCACGCTGCCCTCGCCGGGAATTGAAACCGGAACGAAGTCATCGCAGTTTTTTTTTGTATCAGTATTGTTGTAGCTGTCGCGACAATTTATAAATAAATAAAATCAATTGTGATATTATATAACAGTGTTTTAATTGATGAGTTATTAATGTTGCACTTATTTTACATTCACACATCGTGACAGGCACGCTCGTCGATTATTCCTATTTCGAACATGGCCGCCTTTCAGTAATTGATTAATTCGGTTCTGCCATGCTTTCCTTGGTCTTCCTCGACTTATTTATCCATTCACAATACTTGAATATATCTTTTTAACCATTCTTCTCTCATCCATTCGTTCCATATGTTCAAACCAACTTAGTGACTATTTCCTTCATTCATCCGCCTTACATGTCTTTCCTACTTTATCATTTGGTATTCTATCATACATTGTTTTTCCGCACATTCTTCTTGGTGAACTCATCTCTACGACATTTATCCTAATTTTATCCTTCTTCTGCCAACTCCAAGCTTCACTTCCATACATAAGGGTTGGCACTAGAACTCCATTGTGTACTGCCATATTTGCTTCAGTCAATATATTTATATTTGCGGTTAAAACTTTGAGTGCACCATTTATTTTGTTTCCAGCTCCAACCCCTCTCTCGATATCTATCTCCGTTTTTCCATATCCTATAAACATGCTTCCCAGATAAATAAATTCGGCAACTTGCTTTTATTTCACACCGTTCGCACTTATGTCTCAATCCGTCATATATTCTTCCTTTTTAAATACAATTACTTTGGACTTTGACTTTATGAAATAACGTTTAAATTACCTTTTGGTATAGCTTTAATGAAATCAGATTTTTTTTAATATTTATGGTCTCAATCTCACTATGTTAAAGCTTTAGTTTCCAAAACTTCAAAAACATTTTATAAAAGCATTATACGTTTTATATACAAATTTAATTATTAAATTTTGCATGTTATGCTTTTGAAGCGTAGTTCTAAAAGAAAATATGTGGGACGAACCATGATCCTGGCCCTAAATGTTAAGGGTCCAGAACGGCAAGTACGAGAGCTAGTAAAAAAGGTTCCGTTCATTTAAGCTCTTAATTAATTTTTCCTTTTGACGAACTCATTCGTGTTGGTAATTTATTATTTATGCTTAACCAACCAGCATTCCTCTTACATAAGAAATTCAACGTGAAAATAGCACGACATACCTGTGAAATTGGAATTATACGTAGTAATTAGCGGAGATAGCATCTACGCTCAAAAGACACGTAATTTATGATTTTACTTATTAAATACTTGAAATGCTAGGGGCTCTCTCAAAGCGAGGGGTGACCTCTGAAACGAAACACAAAAAATCTCTCTGGTTTAGGATTTCTCTAATTGCGATTCCGTCA
The DNA here is from genome assembly GCA_022606425.2 of Lepidostoma basale. Classification (NCBI taxonomy): domain Eukaryota; kingdom Metazoa; phylum Arthropoda; class Insecta; order Trichoptera; family Lepidostomatidae; genus Lepidostoma; species Lepidostoma basale. The sequence continues at coordinate 314,416 of JAHDVF020001067.1, forward strand.
AAGGAAGCTCGAACAGCAAGGAAACATGAGCAAACCTTAAAAATATTTTAAAGCGACGGTTTTTCGCAAGTCGTAAAGATACAAACATTGAATGTTAAAAGAATGGATATTTATTATTATTTTTTTGCCTATTTTCATCGTGAGGCATATATGTAAACTAGAACAACAACCACAAACCCGCAGGGGTAGGCAGAGATAATGAACCGCCACACTACTCTATCCTGACATACCTATCTAGCTTCCTCGACATTCATACAGCGAGTCATACACGCACGTCGATTCTTCCGGCTTCTGACATGACCAACCCTTAAAATTTGATGAATTTGGTCATGCTCAGTTTTCCTCAGTCTACCTCAACTCCGTACTCCATTTACGTCGTTAACGTATACTTTTTTTAAATCATTTTTTCTTCACCCATGCGCTCCGTATGTCCAAACCAACGGAGCGATCCTTTCATAATTTTGTTCATAATACCTTCTTTCGCTCCACATTCCTTTCTAATATCAGCATTTGAGATTCTGTCGTACATTGTTCTACCACACATAGGTACCTCATATCTACCGCATTTATTCTACTCTCATCTTTCTTCTGCTAGTTTCATGCTTCGCTTCCATACATTAGGGTTGGGACCAGGACTCTATTGTAAACGGCCATTTTCGCTTTCATTAATAAATTCACATTCGTAATTGGAAATATGGAAATGGAAATAGAAATAGTGAAAGTCCGAGGACGTCACGATCTAATAAATCAAATATTATTGTAAATGTTGGTCACGTGAGGAGTCGGAGAAATCGAGGTGCGTGCAAGACACGATCTATCAATGTTGAGGAAGCGAAAGAAGTATGTCAGAGAAGAACGGTGTGGCGATCCATTATTTCTGCTCACCCCTTCGGAGAGACGATGTGATGGTTAGTAAGTGAGTTATTAAGTTTTTTGTGTAGTGCACCATGGTGTTCTTATACCGATCCTTATGTTTGGAAGTGAAGCGTGGAGCTGGCAAAAGAAGGATAAAAGTAGAATAAGTACAGTAGAAATAAGATCGCTGAGACGAATGTGTGGATACTCTATGTATAATAGAGTGTCGAATGAAAATATAACAACCAAATCAAATAAAATCAGTCTATTTCATTAATAGACATTTCAAAATTAAGATTTAAGACATTGATAAGAAAAGTGAATGCGGTGCGAATGATGGCGTTATGAACAAAATAATGAAAGAATCATTAAGCTGGTTTTGACACATGGAAAAAATGAATGAAGAAAGAATGGTAAAAAAATTATATATTAACGATGTAAATGGAACCAAAAATAGAGGAAGACCGAGGAAAACGGCACGATCAAATAAATCAAATAATGAATGTCGCCATGTGAGCAGTCAGAGAAATCGACGCGCGTGCATCACACGATGTATGAATTTTGAGGAATCGAGAGAAATATGTCAGGAAAGAAAAGTGTGGCAGTCCATTCTTTCTGCCTAACCCTTCGGGAGACGGCGTGATGGTTAGTTGGTTAGTTAGTTGATACATACGAGTACATATTAATATATTGTTTTATACCTATGACAATAAGAACCATAACTAACAAACTAACTAACCATCACGCCGTCTTTCTGAAAGGGTAAGCAGAAAGAATGAACTGCCACACTTTAATCGATGCGGCACTCCATCCTTCTCTTTTCGCCCCCGCGAGAGACGCAGTGTGATGGGTTGCGAACCTCATCGCCACCATAGGCATCTTCCGCGCACTCTTCGACCGTCCAAAGTCCACAAAATAAATTATATAAAATACAATGATATAAAATAAATTGTTTTGGTCAATTTGATTGTTCCCGCACTTTATAATAGTTTGATTCGTTTATATAAAGAATTTTGACTGGTGTAAAAAATAAAATAAAATTAATAATAAGAAGCATAACTAACTAACTAACTAACCATCACGCCATTTCCGGGGAGTGGTAGGCAGAGAAGATGGATCGCCACAATGCTCTGTCCTGGCTCTCGGGTTTCCTCTACATTCATATATCGTACCATGCTCGCACGTCGATTATTTCGACTTCGAATGTGACCGCGGTTTAGTAATTGATTAATTTGGCCATGCCATGTTTTCCTCGGTCGTCCTCGGCTACTATTTCCACTTACGCTGCTTGTGTACAACTTTTTAACCATCTTAAACCTTTTTAACCTTTTAAACCATCTCAGGGATCCTAAGTATTATAATAAGAAGCATTGTGATCCTAAACCGAACATTATGTTGTTTACTTTGTAAAATTATTTTTTAATACATGTAATCATTTTATTTTAGGTTCATAACTAATTAATAAACAGATAAAAGCCCCAAGGGGCAGAGATGATGAATGGCCAGGCTTGTCCACATATTAAACACAATCATCCGATCACAAAAGCGTAGATTTTCTCAGCACTTTACATGGTACATTTAAAAATAATTTACTCTGAAATCAAATAAATAAAAAATGAATCAAAATACTCTAACTCGAAATATCTTGGTATTTTCTAGTTCACCAAAATGTTGATTATGCGCATCCTCATATTATTAATATTTCTTCACGCTGGTGAAATTTGGACAGAAAAAATCCCGTGACCGTGCAAAGATTGACGCTATTGAAATGTGGTGATGGCATCGTATACTGAGGATCCCGTGGACTGAAAAAATGGAGAAAACCTCGGTCTTTAATGTACCTACTCAAAACTACATAAACACTGTCTGTAATTTGCAGTTCAGAAGTAGTGAGAAGTTTCTTTGGTTACTTCTTCTTCTTCTTCGATGGCCCTACAGCCCATATCGAGCCTTAGCCTCCAGTATTCTTCGCCTCCAACTCCTCCTGTCCTCCGCTTCGACCCTCCAATCTGACACTCTTAACAATCTTGTTCCATCTCTCCCAACTTCATCCTCCCATCGCAGCCTTGGTCGTCCAATTGGTCTTCTACCACCTGGGTGCCACTCCAGCAATCTTTTTGGGGTTCGCGATGACGGCATCCTCTGTACGTGACCGGCCCATCTCAATCTATTCAGCCTGACCTGTGTGGAGAGACTGGGAGCTTTGTAAATATTGTACAGCTCGTCATTATGCCGCACTCTCCAGCCTTCACCGTCATTCACAGGCCCCAGAATTCTGCGCAGCACCCTTCTCTCAAAAGTATCCAGTCGCTCTGCAGATTTCGCTGTCATTGTCCACGCCTCACACCCATAGGTCACTACTGTTCGGATGATTGTTTTATACAGGGTGATTTTGGTTTTCCAGTGTACGTTTCTTGATTTGAGCGCTGGTAGTAGAGAGAAGAATGTTTTGTTACCAATTGTGATTCTTCTTTCGATTTCCTTGTGATCTTCGTTTTCTTTTGTTATAGACGAACCCAGGTAAGTGAAGTCCTCCACCATCTTAAAGTTGTATCTGTCCTTGAATCTGATGGTTCGCCTTGAGTTATGGGTTGCATTCCTGGTTTGTTTCATTATTTGTGTCTTTTCTTCGTTTATCTCTAAACCCACCTCCTTGGCTGCTGTCTCTAAAGGCTCAAATACTTGGTGTATGGCTGCTAGGGATCTTCCTACAATGTTAAGGTCGTCTGCATATCCTATGATCTGGCTGCTATGAAAGTATGTGTTGGGATTCGTGTTAAGGTGGTAAGTTTTCCTTATGGCATATTCCAAACTCAGGTTAAAAAGTGTTGGGACTAAACCATCACCTTGTTTGAGGCCCTGTGATACCATGAATTCATCTGTGAGCTCTCCTCCTATCTTGACTCTACATTTTGTATTATCCATGGTTGCTTTTGCCAGTCTTACTAACTTCGTAGGGATTTTGAAGTTCAAGTTTCTTTGGTTACATTCACAGGAAAGAGATGGGTAACCTGGAAAAAAGGTGTTGTCACAAGTAGCGCTCCAGGCAAAATATTTAGATGCAGATCTTTTGCGCGATGGTATGACCCAATTAAGAAAATGACAGAGAGAGACCTTTGTGTGGGCTGTGAAGGACAAAATAAGAGATTTTGTCTTAGTCACAGGCAGCTCCATGGATCACGACCCTCAGCAGTGAGGATATAGAGGAAGAAGAAGAAAAAAGATTGAATTTGCTATTTTCATCTTCCTCGTTTATATGATCTATTTAGCAAAAAAATGTTTTTCATTTAAAATTCTTGTTTATATAAAATAATCTATTATATATTTTGTTCGTCGAACATTTGGACTTGACATCTTTGTCTGAAATTTATCACGTCTATCACATAACATGTGATTGTTATTCAATATACTTTAACGATTAGTGCTTTAACTAAAATACTATTCAGTACCAATTAAATACCAGGTTGTACCAATCGAATAATTTTAATGAAATCTTAAAAAATTAAGATAAACGAATGATTTTAATGAAATCTCTTGATGGAAGTTCATTTTAAATAATATTGAAATATAACGATGTTTTTTAATTACTTCCACCGAAACTGGGCGCTGTCAAAATACAGACAAAATCTTTATTTTGACAGCGACCGGTTTCGCCAGGCTCGCTGGCATCGACAGACTGGTGTCACTGTTATAAACTGACTCCCTTTATACACATACAGATCCGGTGTGATAAACATGATTCTTTACAAAAATATTATTAAAATAATTATGTAAAATTTGCTGAATTTAAATATTGATGTTAAAGTTATTTAAGAGCATTCTATTTTCAATGCAATGGAATTTATATTTATTTAAACATAATGCTTAAAAAATTATACTTTTATTTTTAACATTGCTAAATTTAAATACATATTTAATTTATTTTCGGTTAAACTATAGTATTTCAGTTTTTCTATCCATTAATCCGTGTTTGAGTTGCAAAGTTCTAGAATCCTAACAGAACAATTTTTCGGTAGTAATTAATTCTAGAAAGTTAAGGTTAGTGGAAAAAACATAGATTTGCACAACATTTAATTTGTACTAATCCAGGAAAACAAATACCTACGCAAGTTATGATCGCGATACATCCACGCAATATGTTTCTACTCTACTTAATGTCAAGCTAATAAAATTATAATTTCTATTTTGAGATTATCTCGATCGCTCCTATCGGAGAAAATTAAATAATTAATATTCTGATTTCTAAGAAATAGGTTAGTATATTATTTCTAATCCTGTCTCGCGCTCCGTGTGAACAATACGAGTTCCTACTCTGGTATGTGACGTAAATGCAACACTTCAAAAACAAATACCCTTCAATAATTTAATCACTTTTAGTTGGGTTAGATCAATCGAAGAAGCAACAGTGTCATCGAGATCTTCTTCGTTCTTCGAAACAACAGGTAATTTTTTCAATAAATTTAGCGAGTTCTCTTTTTGTGTATTTGTATTATGAGATTGTAAACACATGCGTCTATTTAATTTTTGCCGAATTGTAAAAAGCATCTGTTATTTAAAAGAATTTGCCGCGTTCGTTCAACCGTCTTGATTTTCTCAGCGTGTATATTGATATTCTTCATACTTAAATCATTTAAATAATGCTTAATTGTGAATCGTCCATTACGTAATATTATGCAAATTGTTTATTTTTTCTTGTTGTTATTTTATTGTTGCGATTTGATTAATCTTTATTTCAAAGCGTGTACCCAAATTGCGATGCGTAACTTATTCTGTAATATTGTTAATTATTTCCGATTTTTTTTATCGTTTTTTTAAACAGTTAAAAAAACATGTAGTCCTTTAATATTAAAGAAAACAAATATTCTGGAAACTGAAAGAGATAAATTATTTTTTTCTCCTGTAAAGATTTTAACAAATATATACTCTACCATATAAAAAACTTCTCGAAAATGTTATTTTCTTTAAAATATAAGAATGTTTTTTTTTTAATTATTATTTATTTGTGATAATCTGATGTAATTTTTTGGCATTATTTATTCAATATCATTTACATAAAAAAAATCACTTGACAATAAAATGGCGACAGATTAGCTACCTATATAATGTCACGAGAGTCAAAATGATAACTTTACCCTTAAAGTGTAAAGAGCGATTCAACAATAAATAAAAATATGGATTTTTTGTATTATATATTAATAAAATATATCTCTTAAAATAATTTTAGTTATATAACATTGTATCAATTTACTAATTTACCATCACGCCATTTCTCCGGAGGGGTAGGCAGATAGAATAGATCGCCACACTGTTCTGTCCTGACGTAATTTTCGCGCCTCTTCTACATTCACATATTGTGACATGTATGCTCGCCATTGTTCCTACTTCGAAAATGGCCGCCTTTCGTTAATTGATGCATTTGGTCATGCCATATCTTCCTTGGCTTTCCTCGATTTCTTTTTAACCGTTCTTCCCTCATCTATTTTTACATATGTACAAACCATCTCAATGACCCTTTCTAAATTTTATTTATCACGCATTAATCCACCTTACATTCCTTTCCTACTTCATTATTAGATAATCTATCATTCTTTTATAAAACATACTTATTAGTGACCTCATTTCTTCGATCATCCGAAATTCATCCTTCTTCTGTCAACTCCAAGCTTCACTGCCGTACATCATATTTATATTAACTAACTAACTAACTAACCATCACGCCGTCTCCTCGAAGGGGTAGGCAGAAAGAATGGACTGCCACACTTTTCTTTCCTGACATATTTCCCTCGCTTCCTCAACATTCATACATCGTGTCATGCACGCGCGTAGATTTCTCTGACTCTTCACATGGCCGACATTCAATATTTGATTTATTTGATCGTGCCACGTTTACCTCGGTCTTCCTCTATTTCTTGTTCCATTTACATCATTAACAAATAATTTTTTTAACATTCTTTCTTCATTCATTATTTCCATATGTCCAAACGATCTTAATGATCCTTTCATTATTTTGTTCATGACACCATCATTCACACCGCATTCACTTCTTATATTTTCATTCGACACTCTATCATACACAGAGTATCCACACATTCGTCTAAGAGATCTCATTTCTACTGCATACATATTTATATTTCTACTTTAAATACAACAACCATTTAATATACAATATATGGATGGATGCTTAATTGCCCCTTTCAATAACAAATTGATTCAGTTTTATTTGTTTATGCGCATGGGTAGAAAAAAATACGCCTTTCCCTCTGACGCGTTACTAAAAATTGTTTGTATACATTTAAAATCCTCGAAACAAGAACACCATGTGTCCTTTCGCACTATTATAATGACGATAAATTAGATTCAAGGTGACAAGGGAGGGTAATATTAATAAAAAAATTAATGGTTTGTTGTTTTTTAGGATGGTTCTCAAAGTGTGTAATTCAGTTCATTAATAATAAGTGGAAAGCTTATTCAGTATTTTTTTTTTTTTTTTTTTTTTATGTACACAAAAGGCCGTTTGAACCCAATTACTGTATGCAATTTATTTTTTAGCTATTATATTGAATCTCGTGACATGTGAAAGGTAGGGAATCGATCCCGGGACCTTCGGTATGGAAGTCAGAGCTCTTACCACTCTGCTACGAAGGTCGTCATTTTATTATATTGTTTGAATTTTTATATAAATAAAAGCTAAAGTGGTAGCGCACAATGGTGTTCTTGTACCTACCCTGCGAAGCGAAGCATCGAACTGGCAAAATAAGGATGAAAATAGAATAAATGCAGTAGAAATGAGATCTCTAAGACGAATGTGTGTGATAAAGTGTCGAATGAAAATATAAGAAGTGGATGTGGTGCAAATGATGGTGTTATGAACAAAATAATGACAGGATTATTAATATGGTTTGGACACATGGATAGAATAAATGAAGAAAAAATGGTAAAAAAGTATATGTTAACGATGTTAATAGAACTAGAAATATAAATAGAGTTGAATGAATGTCGGCAACGTAAGGAGTCAGAGAAATCGACGCGCGTGCATGGCACGATTTATGAGTGTTGAGGAATCGAGATTCATATGTCAGGAAGGAAAATTATGGAAATCCATAATTTCTGCTTACTCCTTCGGGGAGACGGCGTGATAGTAAGTTAGTTTTTAGTGAGTTTCTATTCTATCCATTTGTTTGCAGCAAGCCTGATCTTGGGATGCCACTTTGGCCTTTTAAATGTGGTAGTTTCTCATTGCTTGCCACATTTTTGTACACAACGGGTTATTTAAAATACAACGATCTTAGTGGCAGAGTAGAAGATCTTGATATCTCACGCTCAATTTGATATGGTAGAATTCACGTGACATAAAAATGGCGATAGACTAGCTACCTATCACATATCATGAGAATCATCAACTTAAACAGTAATTCGGTTCAAATAACTTGATGTTTTCTGAGTATCATTTTATAATCTTAAATTACTCTAATATCTGATAATATACTAGCTAAACAAAACATGTCACTCCCATGAAATAAAATAAAACATTTTCTTCAGATTATTTATTGTTTCTTGAACGATGGTGTAAAACTCCATAATAAATAATTAATACGAATGAAAACGTCAGTTTTCTAGAAGTTTTATTATATTTTATGGGAACTACATGTTTCGCACTTCTAAGGCAAATGATTGATAATGCCTTAGAAGGGCGAAACATGTCATTCCCAAAAAATATAATAAAACTTTTAGAAAACTGACTTTTTATTCGTATTAATCATTTTCTTCAGTATTAAACATACTAAGAAACCATCACGCCGCTTCCCCGGAGGTGTAAGCAGAGAGGATAGACCGCCACACTGTTCTATCCTGACATAACTCACGCGCCTCTTCTACATTCCCACATCGTGACATGCACGCTCGTCGATTGTTCCTACGGCATGCTCTCACTTCATTTATCCTACCTTCTTCCTTCTTCTGCCAAATTTAGCATCACTTCCATACGTTGAGGAGTGTAGCACCATAATTATAAAAACAATAAATAAAATGTAAAAAAATATACATACACCTTCACTTGCCAAGCTACACTTCCATACACCCTTATGTGTGGAAGTGAAGCTTGGAGTTGGTAAAAGAGGATGAAAGTAGGATAAATGCCGAGGAAATGAGTTCACTGAGAGGAATGTGCAGGCAAACGATATATGATAGAATACCGAGCGATGAAATAAGGCAGACATGTAAGGCATATGATTGTATCATAAGTAAAATTAGATAAGGTTCCCTGAGATGGTTTGGACATATAAAACGCGTGTACGAAATAAGAATGGTTAAAATGTTGTATACAAGCAGTGCGAGTTGAAAGAGAAGCCGCGGAAGACCTAGAAAAGTATGGCATGACTAAATTAATAAAAAAATGAAAGGCGGCCACATTCGATGTCGAAAAAATCTACGAACGGGCATGTTAAGATGTATGAATGTGGAGGAAGCTAGAGAGGTATGTCAGGACAGAACTTTATGACTGTCAATTCTCTCTGCTTACCCCTCCAAGGAAACGGCGTGATGGTTAGTTTTTTTAAATATATAAATATAAATAATTATAAAAAAAAACAATGTATAAAAAACAACGAACTATATTATTAGAAATGTTTACAATTTGCATACAGAAAGCGTTAGCAGATAAGAAACTGTTTTTCTTTCAAGCGCGCCACAGTTTTACAGGCGGCGTTCTCAGTCGATATTTAGTAATAATAAAAAAACACTTGAACCAAGCACGGGTATTAAAAAAATAAGCCCACATTCAAACGAACTTAATAGTTTGCGTTCTCAAACATACTATTTTACATCTAGGTAATTGTATGTTAATAAAAAAATATTTGAGAATAACATACACAAATACTCATAAAAATAATAAGATTCTGTTTATTGATTTTAAATAAGTTTAAAAACTGATTATTCAGTATGTTTGGCTTTATATAAAAAGGCGAAGGAATAACAACGAGAAGATTACTAATGATAATATGACGACCTTCGTGGCAGAGTGGTTAAAGCTCCGACTTCCATACCGAAGGTCCCGGGTTCGATTCCCGGCGATGGCCGAGTGATTGTCACACTGTATTTGGTCTAGTGTAGAATTCACGTGACAATTAAATGGCGATAGATTGGCTACCTATCACATGTCTCGAGAATTAATATAATAGCTAAAAATATAAATTGTATACAGTAATAGGTGCTAAATTAAAAAAAAAAGGTGGATTCGTAGAACATAAATTAAATATACAATATGTGCACCATCTAAAAAGAACATTTTGTGTAAAATTATTTTTATTTTGTTATTTTATTTTATATCATTGTATTTTATATTATTTGTTTTAGATTTATTTTGTGGGTGTTGGACGATCTAAGTGTGCGCGGGAGATGCCTATTGGTGGCGATGAGGTTCGCAACCCATCAAACCGCGTCTCCCGCGGAGCGAAAAGAGAAGGATGGAGTGCCGCATCAGTAAAAGTGTGACAGTCCATTCTTTCTGCCTACCCTTTCGGGGAGACAGCGTGATGGTTAGTTAGTTAGTTAGTAATAGGGTTCAAACAACCTGTTTTATATATAAAAAAAAAAGTAATAAAAAAAAAAATAATAATAAAAATATGGAGTGGAAAGCTTGAAATTGGCAAAAGAAGGATGAAAGTAAAATAAATATAGTGGAAATAATATCTCTTAGACCAGTGTAGTCCCAACATGTTAAACCCATGGCCCCCCTTTACGACACAAAATTATACAAGGCTTCACTTAAAATTTACCTTTTATTAATGAAATATAACAGAAACATGAAGTCTATTTCTTTCATATACGAGTACATACTTAATAAGGTACGCCGATATTAATTTGTTGAGTAATTAAAATTAACTAAATAATTCTAATGAGAATGACGAACCTGATGTATTAAGTATGAAAGAGCTAAAAGGGAGGGATGTAGGTGCCAAAATGAGCGGAGTGTCAGTAAGCTGTCTCTTGTATGCAGATGACGCTGTCCTACTTGCAGACAACGAGCATGAACTACAAGTCCTGGTGAATTGTATGTATGAAATGATCTGATGATGAATGTTAATAAATCCAAGGTAATGATTTTTGAAAAGGAAGAAACCATGACAGTCTGCAACATTGGCGTGAAAAGTGAAAATTTGGAGCAAGTAGTTGAGTTCGTGTATTTAGGTAGTATGTTTACAAGAGATGGACGAGTAGAGAGGGATATTGAAAGAAGGGTTGGGGCAGGCAACAAAGTGAATGGTGCACTTAAAGTTGTCATCGCAAACAAAAACCTTTCCAAAAAAGCTAGAATGGCAGTGCACAATGGTCTTCTTCTACCGACCCTTATGTATGGAAGTGAAGCATGGAACTGGCAAAAGAAGGATGAAAGTAGAATAAATGCAGTTGAAATGAGATCTCTTAGAAGAATGTGTGGATTCTCTGTGTATGATAGAGTGCCGAATGAAAATATAAGAAGTGAATGCGGTGCGAATGATGGTGTCATGAACAAAATAATGAAAGGATCATTAAGATGGTTTGGACATATTGAAAGAATGAATGAAGAAAGAATGGTAAAAAAATTATATGTTAATGATGTAAATGGAACCAGAAATAGAGGAAGACTGAGGAAAATGTGGCACGATCAAATAAATCAAATATTGAATGTCGGCCATGTGAGGAGTCAGAGAAATCGACGCGCGTGCATGACACGATGTATGAATGTTGAGGAAGCGAGAGAAATATGTCAGGAAAGAAAAGTGTGGCAGTCCATTCTTTCTGCCTACCCCTGCGGGGAGACGGTGTGATGGTTAGTTAGTTAGTTAGAGTATTTTTTTTTTTGAGATTTGAAACATCACAAAGTTATAGATGATAATATATTAGGTCCTTACATATGAAATTGGCGTTTTGTATGGGAGGAACATAAAGTTGATTTTTTTTAATATAATATATTTAGTTAATCAAAGTATGTACCATTGCTTTCTATGCACTTTTGCCATCTCATAGGTAGTTCATCGATCCCTTTACTAAAAAAAACATTCGGACGGGAATCAATAAAATCTTTGAAGTCGGTTTGGACTGCCCCATTGGAGTTGAATTTTTTCCCTTGCAAGAAGTTATCCAAATTTCGAAAAAAATGGTAATCTGTTGGGGCAAGGTCCGGAGAGTACGGCGGATGTCTTAGACATTCCAATTGAAGCTCTTCTAATTTGGTAACCGTCTGTTGTGCAGTGTGTGGTCTAGCGTTATCATGAAGCAGCAGTGGCCTAGAGCGATTAACCAGCCTCGGTTGTTTAGCAGCTAGCTTTTCCAGATTTCCAGGCCAGATTTAAGAAAGCTGTAGTGAACGACACCAGCACTAGTCCACTGTGTTTTCTTTTGCGGCACCGTCGCCATACACATCATTAATCCTTCGAGCCGTTTCCGCAGCACTGGTGCCACGGTGGAACTCGTACTCGTAAATAACGCGATATTTCAAGTTTTCCATTTTGTAAACTGAGTGACGCAAAGAAAAAAAAGAATTGAGGAAAAAACAAATTAATTATAATTTTCGAAACACAAATACTTGAGTAAACAGCTGTATAAATTTGAATTTGGAATTCCTAACCAAAGAGAAGATATTTGAGATCAAAGTTGCCAGTACGGCAAAACGCCAATTTCATATGTAAGGACCTAATATATTTTTAAGTTGATTTTATCTAAAACTTTTGGTAGGTAATATGTGAGATACGTATATACATCGTGAAATAAAGGATTTTTAAAATTCTATAAGGTTAAAATTTTTAGCGCCTCGTGGCCTCCTTTTTGCAGCCCCAGGGCTAGAATTACCCCCTCAGATCCCTCCAGGGGATCCACTTTGGGAACCTATGTCTTATATGAATGCGTAGTAAATCTATGATAGAGTGTCAAATGCAAATATAAGAATGAATGCAGTGCGAATAATAGTGGTATAAAGAAAATAATGAAAGGATCATTAAGATGATTTGGACACATAGAATGAACGAAGATAGAATGATAAAGATAGTATACGAGTATGTATGGTAACAAGAGGCCACCTGTTAATTAATGATTCCTTCTCTCTTCAAACGTCCAATACGTCTATAGTCCCATCCAAAAACAACTTAACTTCTCGGAGTTAATTTTGATAGTAATCTATGTCTTTCCCAACAAATCAATTAATTAATTGGATTAAGACAAATAAAACATATCCGTAAATGCCTACCTTCAGCTGCCGTTAAAACCCAAAGAGCTTAAAATTTTGCGGATCGTGCTTTTGGCATCACGGGACCGGTGCGGTGGCGTGAAACAGGCTGCTCTACAATATCCGCAATCAAGACAGCGAAAGAGTTTTCAGAACCTCTCTTAAAACTTTCCTTTTTAAGAGAAGCTTACGGACGAAGGGTGCCCTTGAAGTGAATCTCTCACAAAAATGGCGCTATATAAATCATCATCATCAAACGTAACCGACGTAAACGGAACTATGTAGAAATAGAGGCAGACCAAGGAAACCGTGGCACAATCCAATAAATCAAATATTGATGTATTATTGTTCAAATCAAATTAAATCAAATCAGTTTATTTCATCAACAGACATTACAAAATTTATTTTTAAGGCATCTATTGAGAACAGGTAAAATAATATATTATAAATAGTATACTACCAGAAACGCATAAGAGATGGTTTAACATTAGGAAGACAGGATACTCTCCAGAATTAAGAGTATTTGCCCTCTGAACGTACTTTCACTAACATGAAAGACGTCGATCTCCGAGGAGATCGCGTTCAGCAGACTAATTGCTCTTCCCACCGGTGTCACCAGAGGCAGATTGGTTCTGGCGGCCGGTAGGTAAAACAATCTGTGCTGTCGCTGTCGGAGATATCTATCGGGGACAAAAGGCCGAACACCCTCCAGTACGGCCGAGTTCTCGAAGTATCCCCTAATTAATCTAAAGAAATGGATAATTAGATGTCCATCTCTTCGAAGCTGTAGAGAATTGGTTCCGAGCATTCCCAAAAGAAATGCCGTGGGATAGAGCCAAGGATAGCTACCATAGCTACCAGTTGAGGAAACGAGAGAAGTTTGTCAGGAAAGAACAGTGTGGCGGTCCATTCCTTTCACATACGCCTTCTGTTAGCCTCTGACTTCACCACCGTCTATTATTTTACACACATGAATGATAATTATGTGTTTCGTTATGTTATTGTATTGCTCTGATGAAGCTTGGGTCCAAGCGAAACTACTCGAAGTTTTCATCAATTATAATGACGTGGTTAAATACAACATGTTTTAATTATTTTATGTCTATTTTTACTAGAAGTTTTTAAAAAATATTTTTATATTACAGCTGATACTCAAAGAAAATATTTTTAGTTGATATTAAATTTTGCCTTTTGTCTTTATTTTAAACATATGTTTGTGATCTTTTTGAATGCACATGCGTTTTTATAATTTATGGAAATGGCATGTTTCGAAAATGTCAATTTGATAATGCCCTTAGAACTACGAAACATGTTATTTCCATAATTTATAATAAAACTTCTAGAAAACAAACTTTTTAGTCATTTTAATGATTTGATATTTAGCAATATATCATTGTTCAAGAAACAATAAATACATATGCGTTGTTCATGATTAATTGTGTTATATTTTAAATACAATTTTTCAGTTTGCTATGTTGAATTCTGTTCTGTTTGATTTGCTCATTTTTTTATTATTCTTATTTATTTATAAATGTATTTGTTTTCATATTTTTAATGAAATATTTATTATTTTCATGATGTGTTAATTTTGTTTATTCAGATATATTTCTGATGTGTATGATTTTCTATATTTATAATTCATGAACTTTATATTGTTATCAAATACTACTCCATTAATTTAAGACGTATTTATTATCGCATGATCCTCCCCTTAACACAAGAAGAAAATTATAAAGGGAGTAAGTGATATGAATGTACAAATAAATCACCCCAATGTTGCACAAGGAAAATACTGATGATAATTACGTTTACTCAAATAATACTAAACTGAACATCACTATCGTTAATCTTCACTTTAACCTCGTCCGACATCATCGCTTCATACTACACAATACCAGACAGACTATTATGTAGATTGGTTTGCAACATAGCCTTGCACCTAGTCCTCCACTGCGCTCGATCTTATATAACCCTCTTCAGCTCAACATATGAAACACAGATCATGTTGTCGTACATTTGTTTCAGATAATCTTGTCGGAGGTGCCCTCTATAATTTGTCCTCTCCACCATCTCATTTTTTATGTCATGAAGGAGACCCTCATGGCGCATAATGTGGTTGATCCATTGGACTCGCCTATCTGAGATTCTTTTGATAAATTGCTTCCCTCAATCAGTTCTACTGAGAACATAAGTCATGATGTGTTACTTACTTACTTACTTACTTACTTAGACAGCCGTTGTCGTCCACTGCTGGATATAGGCCACCCCCATACTTCTCCACGTATCCCTATTTTGTGTCTTTTGCATCCAATCGTCAGCAATTCTTCAAATGTCATCGGACCATCGTTTGGGGGGTCTCATGATGATCTTCAGAAAATTACAAATATTATTCTTTAGCACCACAACTCAAAGGCTTCCAATCTGTTTCTATCTCCTCCGGTTAGGCACTATGTCTCACACATTAAGATGCTTGATACATATATTTTAATTTTGGAGTCTTGAATCGTATTTTTTCTTCTTTTACCATAGCCATTTCTTCACTGCTCGATGTGGCCTCTTCAAACGTTCTACATTTTTCTCTGAAATCTATGTATGCGCCTTTCGACTTCCTTTTATTTTCTACCATCCGAGGTGATTTTAATTCTATGTTACACATATTCTTCAACGTTTTTCAGAGTGGCTCCTAACATCATTACAATACACTTCATTTGGGGCTTACGTTTTACAATTGTGGGTGATACTCGTATAATAGTATCTTTGCAATTATGAAAAGATTGTTATATTTGAAATATCATTTTGAAAAAGGGAATTTGAATAATATTGGAATAATAGGGTATTGGAATAAAATATTCAATTACTTGCCACGCAAAATAATTAAGAGTTATTGTAAATCGAAATGGGGTATTTAAAAAAATTCTGCCACAATAGTTCACAATGGCCATTTTACATACGCATTCGATATTGCACACTTACTACATTGAAAGTGGTAACTATGGTAGGAGTTTTCATCATGAGGAATAGCGTTTTGAAAATACGCGAATTTTGACAGACATAATTATGTTTCATAAGATTAATGATGAAAAATTAATTTAATTTAATTTTTGTATTTTCGTTTATTTGCATATTAATTTACTGAAATGTACGCTTTCTTCTATGCGATTATTTAGATAAAAAATATGGCTAACTAATTGATATGTTTCCTTGTTTCAGCTTGACTGATTGCAGAAACGCCCGAATTAATGATGGGACGTTTAAAAAAAATGTTCAACAGGATTAAAAATTTTATGACTTGTTCCAACCTAAATGATTCGAGCGAGTCTTTGACAGAGGATTCGAACGAAACGTACATTTCCCTATCCGACATCTACGAGCCAATATATTATATACCTCCTGAGAAAAAACTAACAATCGACAAACCAACAACCCAAGACACTGATGTTGATAACGTATCAACTGAAAAACCTGAAAAACCAAATCGTCGACTAATCACCAAAGATGAATTGCAGATCCATCATCATTTTGGAAAAAATGAAAATCTAGAACCTGCTTCTGATGAATCGACCATTCAACATAGTTTCAAGAAAACAACAACTCAACAAGCTAGTGGCACTCAGGTGGCGCAACAAGCTAGCACTAGCTATTTTGAAAATTCGCTAACTATGATCGATGAGTGGTTTGAGCAACCTAAAACCATAAAGCCGAAGTCTCATCAGCGCACGGCCAAACAGCTGCTACCTCGAAATGCTGCAGCCAATAATAGCACAGGTGCTCGACAATCGGAATTCAACAAGTCGTCTATTCCAATCCAAGCAGGCACTTCCAAAAAACTGCCAGCTCTACAATCCAAGAAGCAGACAGTTATGAAGGCTTCCACTAAAAAAAATGTGGCTCAAGATAATGTTCCCGATCAACGGCATGCCCAATTGCCTACTTCCAAAGGACAGACAAGTCAACAGTTTCCTGCTAAATCAATCAATCAGTCTTATCGCAAAAAAACAAAATGTCTTCATCCTTCTAATAAAGTAACGGAAGCTCTTCAAGATAATATCGATGAGTTATATGATGAAATATCCATTGCTAAAAAACTAAAGATTCGGCTCTCTACTGTCAAACAGCTGGCACCTCAACAGAATATGGCCACGACGCTGGCGACTCTACAGGCTACTAGAAAAAAACTGGAAGCTCACCTAGCCCAACAAGCGCGACAAGATATTAGTGAACGGTATACTCAACTGCCTGCTCCCAAAAAAGTGACAATTCAGCAGATTAATATCACAAAGTTGGTCCTCCAACAGATGCTTATTTCCCAGAAACTGTTCACCCTTCAAGCTTCTTGCAAAAAGCTGGAAGCTCAACAAGCTGATTTCTATGAGTGGTATGTTCGATTGCCTGTATTCAAAAATCCGGCAATTCCACAAACTTCAAGTAAAAATCTGGAAACTCAACAAGTTGATGTCAAAAAGTTATCAGTTCAACAGGCACTTATAACCAAAAAAATCTTTTGTCTACAGATGACCAGCAAAAAACTAGAATCTCAACAGGATGAAATATATGAGTGGTATTCTCAATTTCCTTCACTAACAAAGCTGGCAACTCAAAAATCTAATGTCAAGTACTTGGCATTTCAACAGGCACGTATTACAAACAATCTTACAATTTTACAGACTAACAGCAAAAAATTGGAAGCGCAACAAGCCAACATTTATAAGTGGTATGCTCTACAGCCTATATTAAAAAATAAAGCAAAACAGGCAATCGTCAAAAATCCGGTGATTATAGAGACTTCAGAGAATAATCTTGAAGCGCAGAAAACTGACGTTCAACCGATAACCCAACAACATCAGTCAGCAGTACAGGCACTTATCAAAAAACCAATGATTATGAAGGCTTCTAGCAACAAACTCGAATCTCTGCAAGCCGATATCGAGTTGTTTGCTGATCTACCTAATTCCAAAGACAACATGCTACACCTTTCAAATGCCAAAAATCCGTTGATTCAACAGGCTAACAATAGACTGACTCTCCTGGAGAGTCTTACTGAAAAGCCAATAGATGAACTTGCAACTACTGCTCAAGACCAAAATTTTCAACAGCTTTCTGCTACGACGGAAAAGTTTTCAAATATTTCATACGTTTTTCAAGAGTTTTATTACTCGCATTTGGATTCTGATCCTCTGATTGAGATGTGTGAGAAAAAGTGGTACAGAAAAGCTTGCACCGTGGATTGTCTGAATGTACGCGATATTACACGCTGGAAAATAGTTTACCTATCAAAAGACTAATTTAACTTCTCCGAATTTTTTTTAAATAAATTTATTATATTATACTATGCATATACAGTTAACAAAGTGAATTTTGCACTAAAAGTTGCCACCACAAATAAAAACCTATCTAAAAAAGATAAAAGGGAAGTACACAATGATGTTCTTGTATCGACCCTTACATATGGAAGCCAAGCACGGAAAGAAGAATAAAAGACGTAGAAATCGGGCGTCAAATGAAAATATAAGACGTGAATGCGGTGCAAATGAAAGTGTTGTAACAAACTAAGGAAATGAATTTTAAGCTGATTTGGACACATGTAAAGAATAAATGAAGAAATAATGGGGAAAAAAACTATAAGTTAACCATTTAAATGGAGTAAGAAATGAAAGAAGAACGAGGAAAACGTTGAACGATGAAACAAATCAAATATTGAATGGCGGCCACGACAGGAGTCGGAGAAATCGACGTGCGTGCATGACACGATGTTTGAATTATGTCAGGATAGAAAAGTGTGGCAGCCCATTCATTTTGCCTACGTCAGTGAGTTAGTTAGTTAGTTAGTTGTTAGTTAGTTAGTAAGTTGTTACTAAAGAATTTACAGAATTCTGGAGAAGAGTTTATAGAATGGAAGTTCATAATAATGAAATAAAACGATGTTTTTTTAACTACTTGCACTTCCAAGGTCCAGTCTGTCGATGCCAACGACCCTGACGAAGTCGCTGTGGAAATGAAGACAAAAGTGAAAGTATTAAAAAAAAATCGTTTTGTTAAATTATTATTTGGTTAGTTTGTTATATTATAGATTATTATAGATATATTTAAAAGCCAAATTTGTACTATTCTTCTTCCTTCTCCTTCCTCAGCCTATTCCCGTCCACTCCTGGACAATGCCTCCTCCATTCGCTTCCATGTCACTCTCTCCTGGGCAGACTGCATCCAGGTTATTTTGACGTGTCTGTTCATATCATCCTTCCACCGTAGTTACAGTCGCCCTGCACTTCTTTTTGCCGTCCACGGTCTCCAAGTCAGCAGTCTTCTTGTCCACTTTTCATCTGAGCTTCTGGCTACGTGACCTGCCCATTGCCATTTTAGAGTCGCCACCCAGTGGATGATGTCAGTGACCTTTTTTTTTCTCTCACCGTATCGTTTCTTACTCTGTATCTTAGGTTTATTCCTAACATGGTTCTTTGGGTCACTCGTAGTTTCTCGGCACTTTGTTTGGATAATGTAACAGTTTCAAGACCATAAGTACCAACTGGCAGAACGCAGGCTTCATAGACTTTTTTTCAGGTTGATCGATATTTTCCGGTTTCTAAGAATGTAACCCATGTTTCCGAAAGCTGCCCAGCTTAGTCCAATTCTTATTTTTAGCTCGGCGGTTTGGTTAACTCGGCCCAATCGAATATTGTGTCCCAAGTATGTATATTCTTGGAAATTCTCAATTCTGTTGCCGTCCACGTTGATTTCAAGTGCCAATCACCTTGGTATTTGCCAGGTACTCTACATTATTATTAATATAATCAATTTGTTATGTTTTTCTTATTGTATCTATACAAACATTATATTATAATATACGCATGTTAATCTTGAACCATTAATTGTGTTTTTTTCTTTACTTCAGTATCATCAAAAAATCTAGAATATTCTTGAATATTCTTGATATTAAAAAACTGAGATTGTTTACATGTCAGGGTAATACGGATTTGGAAGCTATGAACTGTATTCTAATCTATTTTAACCAAATTATTATGAACAGTTAGAAACAAAACATTTATTCTCAGTGATAAAAAGTGATTTTAATTTTATTATATTAAACCATTTTTTTAGCATATATTTATTTGTTTAACTATTTATTCGCAGTTTACTCTCACACTTTGACGAAGCTCAGGCGGGAGCGAAACCGGTTTGTGTTACGAAATAATGTGGTGTTACTACAAATTACTAAAAGTGTATTATTATTTTATTTAATAATGTCACACCACAAATTAAGTGCTTCATATGAAAGATAAAAAAAATAATTTCGCAAGTACATATATAATTGATAATAAACAAGTGGGAAAAGTGGATTATTTTTTATTATTAATTTAAAATCCAATAATTAACACGAACGATAACGCCTGTTAAGTCAATATCAAATGAGATTTGAGAATGCCAAATATGTAATTTCAATACTTAATAATAAAACTTCATATGTTGAAGATATGGTCGTATAATTTAAATATAAAGGTCTATGTAAAAGCTAGTTTTAAAATATCTGATAGTATACGAAGTTTTGCTCTTACGATTAGGCATTAGCTAATAGGTTATTAACTAATAAATGTCGAGTTTAAGGAATTAAAACACACAAAACTATCTAACACAGGGACGCTTAGTGCAAATTAAAATAAGTCAACTATATAGGGTGATAAACGAAAACGTCTCAGAAATCGCAAAGCTAAAACATTTGACAAAATGGTGCCAGTGAAGATATAATTGAAACATTAAAAGAACACGCCCTACATTCAAAGACATTGAAGAATATTTACCCAGCGTCAGCTCCAAGTTCTGGATCAAGGTAATGATAATTATTTTTCCATTTTTTAGAAACTTGCTTTCACAATACCCGATCTAAACCTTAACTTTTCATTCTCCGTTCAAGGTGTCTGCATTGCGATAGCCTTGATCGTCTTAAAGCCATGAAAATAGACTACATATATATTAAATGCGTTATGAAATGATCAATTTTCAATTATATTTCAGAGACTTTTTCATTTTAGTTATTTGAACATTGTGTAATTATCGTTACACCACAAAAATTCCCCTTAAACCATTTATTTAATTGTACATGTTGCCTGCGGCTCAGCGACAAATCAATTTCTGCTTGCTTGTTGCTCAATAAAGAGCAAAATATGGCGGAATATCTGCTGGGGAATCTCATGAGATGGGAAAAACTCATCATTCCGCTACATTTGGGAAATCCTTTTGGGTCAACAGTTGTGTTGGGCCGACTGATTCCAATTCAATAATCGAGTCAATCGAATGTTTCTTAATAATTGTTTATTTTTTTAATAAACTTATTGAAAGTTAAGGCATTAACACTGTGGAATTCCACAGTAATATACTTTGGAAATTAAAAAACTTGGTTTAATCCACTATTTCATTAAAAAAATGCAAGGCAAATTAATCATTTTATTAATTTCTATATAAATTATGTATTTTCAAATGTATGTTAATTCTAAATTACAATTATTATTATTATTATTATTTTTTAATATTTTTTATATTATAATAACGGATTATTATTATTTAATATTATTTATTATTTCTTACTGCTAAAAAATAATTGTTAGTACTTACTTATAACAAATAGCCCAAGTTAATTTTAAATTTGAATTATTGTATCGAATTTTAAATGCGTCTTTTTATTAGTCTTTCTTTGTTTAGTTTTTGCTATATTTTTACACCTGAAGATAGAGGTATCCTCCGAAACATGTCGTGTTTTTAAGTATATTTTTTTAATAGTATAACCAAAAAAAAATAATTCCAAAGTATATTTTTTAATGAAATAGAAAAGTTTAATCAATTCCCTAGTCTTACAAAAATACTATGCAAATATATTTTTTCGACACTTCTTCTTCTTCTCAGTCGTATTCCACACGATTGAGAGTCGTGTCCATCCTGTGAACTATTGATCATGGCACGCCATGTGCTCCTGTCATCTTTCAGTTTCCAGGCTGCAGCTAATGAGAGATCAGTCAGCGTCCTGATTTGAACAGACCAGCGGCTTGGTGGTCGTCTTTGTGGTCGTTTTCCCTCTACTAAGCCAATGATGATGAGCTTTTCAAGGTTGTCCTGTTTTCTCCGGCCTATGTGCCCAAAATACTTAAACACTCTCTGAGAGTCTTGCTCTGATACTCAGCTGCCTTCCATGGTATACGCAGCATTCGCTGCCAGCACTCACGGAAGTCCTCAAAACTTGTTTGGTCCTTACTGTGTCTGCCCCTGCTTCGACGCCATATGTTATTATTGTTGTAATTGTATTGTTGTATTACGTAATAAGTAATTTATTGTTGTAATTGTATTGTTGTATTACGTAATTAGTAATAATATTCGACACATGTATTAGTAAAATTTTATTTCGTTTATAATATACATCTGAAATGGATACAAGTTTAAATAAATATAGTATTAATTTTTTACTAAATAAATAAATACAGTATTTAAATAAATTAAAAAGTTGAAGACGTTGATTTAATGTTGATCGTATTTTATACATTTATTACAATAATTTACGTCCCTCTTTGCTTAAAAAAATACTTTTTTACCTTGCATTAAAATTAATCGAAAATATTGCACGGTACCATCCCTTTCAACAATATTGCCATACATAAAAAAAACTTTTCCTAAATTACGATTCGTACTGTTAGCGTTCATTTTGCTAAGGTGACTTGCCCTCGGAATTCGATAACGGAGAGTGTACGAAAATGAGGTAAATTTATTTAACCTGATATTTGCACACATAAATATAAGGTTGGCGTAATTTATCAGGAGTCCCTGTTGGGAATACGGTTACCCGTAGCGAAACCAGGAGTCATTGATAATTCGAAGACGTGAAATTAAAGTACCATTGTATATCACGAATAATCATGAAAACCGTAACTGTGAAATTAGGATAACCCCAACAGAGATAACGGGAAACTCTTTTAAAATAAAACTGTCTTAAAAAGATTTAAAAAGAAACAGGTATATTTAAAAAAAATCATACTAATAGTGAGACATTTTAAATTGATAGACATATAATAATAAAACACTTTGTATTTAACCAGGATATGGATATTATATGTAATTGATGCCAACTTGTTTCGCTTGTACTCATTCATCAGGGCGATATAACTATTATTATAAAGCCATAATGAAACTTGGGTACAGCGAAATTTATCATGGCATTGTTAAATACAAAGAGTTTGAATATTTTATAACCATAAAATTATTAAATATAATAATAATACATTTGTAAAATTTGTATATAAACCACTTTATTCGTTATAAACCCCAACCCGTTTCGCGCCCGCCGGAGCATCGTCAGGGTAACAAAATATAATAAACATAAATACTTGAAGGAGAGTTTGTGTGAATCAGCGAAAGAATCGTGTGGTGTGTGTGTACAAGGAAGAAGGAAAGGGGATGCATGGTGGAATGATGACGTAAAGATTGCTGTTAAAGAGAAGAAAGATGCTTGGTTGAATATGTTGTCGATAAATAAGAATGACAGAGTTAAGTATGAAAGAGCAAAAGATTTGTATAAGGTATGCAAGAAGAGAGTGAAGTCGGTAGTGAAAGCGCGGAAAGAAAAGCTGAAGGAGGAAGAAGGGCTCAACATGACAAACAACTTCCAAGCAAATTTAAAAATGTTTTGGAAAGAAGTTAAAAAAGCCCGAAATCCTCCTGATAGTGGATGTGTGAAAGCAATTTTAGACAACGAGGGAAGAATGTTAACGGAGAGTAAGATCATACAAGAAAGA
The DNA here is from genome assembly GCA_022606425.2 of Lepidostoma basale. NCBI lineage: Eukaryota > Metazoa > Arthropoda > Insecta > Trichoptera > Lepidostomatidae > Lepidostoma > Lepidostoma basale. The sequence continues at coordinate 338,236 of JAHDVF020001067.1, forward strand.
TGGATGGAATATTTTAAGGAGATGTATGGTGGTGATACAAGCGTGATCGAAAGTATAACAGCTAGTGCGAGTGCGGGACCTATGAATGATAATATTGAAAAAATAAGTACGAATGAGATGAAAAGATCCGTGAGTGCAATGAAAAGTGGAAAAGCTGTTGGGTTTGATTGTATTGCCATAGACTTTATTAAAAGCGGTGGCGAAGTGGTTTCTACATGGTTATGTAAGTTATTTAACCAGTGCTTGGAGGAGGGATATACGCCGCTAGACTGGAGGAGAGCAGTAATTATGCCCCTGTACAAAGGAAAAGGATCGCGTATGGAATGTGGAAACCACAGAGCTATTAGTCTTTTGAGTGTCGTTGGTAAAGTCTATGGCAGAATTTTAATAGAAAGAGTAAGAAAATTGACGAGTGACAAAGTTTGGGATGTGCAAGGTGCCTTTATGAATGGCAGAGGATATATGGATCAAATTTTTGGACTTCGTACATTGACAGAGAAGTTTCTGGCCAAAAATCGCAAACTTTTCTGTGCGTTTGTCGACTTACAAAAAGCATATGATTACGTTAATAGAGAAAAGTTGTGGAAAATATTGTCTGAATATGGAATAAGTACAAAACTGATCACGGCCATTAAGTCGCTATACACGGAAAGCACTGCTAGTGTCAGAGTAAATGGAGATCTTACAGCCTGGTTTGATATCAATAAAGGTGTCAAACAAGGTTGCGTAATGTCCCCGTGGTTATTTAATCTGTATATGGACAATTGTATGAAAGAGCTGAAAGGGTTGGATGTAGGTGCCAAAATGAGCGGAGTGTCAGTAAGCTGTCTCTTGTATGCGGATGACGCTGTCCTACTTGCTGACAACGAGCATGAACTACAAGTCTTGGTGAATTGTATGTATGAGGTATGCATGCGAAATGATCTGATGATGAATGTTAATAAGTCCAAGGTAATGATTTTTGAAAAGGAAGAAACCACGACAGTCTGCAACATTAGCGTGAATGGTGAAAATTTGGAGCAAGTAGTTGAGTTTGTGTATTTAGGTAGTATGTTTACAAGAGATGGGCGAGTGGAGAGGGATATTGAAAGAAGGGTTGGGGCAGGCAACAAAGTGAATGGTGCACTTAAAGTTGTCATCGCAAACAAAAACCTATCCAAAAAAGCTAGAATGGCAGTGCACAATGGTGTTCTTCTACCGACCCTTATGTATGGAAGCGAAGCATGGAACTGGCAAAAGAAGGATGAAAGTAGAATAAATGCAGTGGAAATGAGATCTCTTAGACGAATGTGTGGATACTCTGTGTATGATAGAGTGTCGAATGAAAATATAAGAAGTGAATGCGGTGCGAATGATGGTGTCATGAACAAAATAATGAAAGGATCATTAAGATGGTTTGGACATATGGAAAGAATGAATGAAGAAAGAATGGTAAAAAAATTATATGTTAATGATGTAAATGGTACCAGAAATAGAGGAAGACCAAGGAAAACGTGGCACGATCAAATAAATCAAATATTGAATGTCGGCCATGTGAGGAGTCAGAGAAATGAATGTATGAATGTTGAGGAAGCGAGAGAAATATGTCAGGAAAGAAAGGTGTGGCAGTCCATTCTTTCTGCCTACCCCTTCGGGGAGACGGCGTGATGGTTAGTTAGTTAGTTAGTTAAAATTAGAGAGCAACATATGAGACGATAAAAAATTCTCCTACACACTTTCTCTAACCCTTCTTTCTCCACTCCATTTTAAATTTCTTTTTTCATATTTTGTTCTCTGATTTTATGTTATTCTGTTACCCCGACGAAGCTCCGGGGAGAGCGAAACTGGTTGGTGCTGAAAACGAATAAAGTGGTTTATATACCAATTTTACAAGTGTATGATTATTATGTTATATTTAATAAAGTAAATTATTATTATAATTTCTTATTTAAAGTAATTTGAAATGTAATATTTGTAAAAATGTATGTTTTATGGAACTTTATACATATTTAAAGAGATTTGAGAGTGAAATGAAATACACAACCCCTTTGAAATGTTACAATATTATAATTTTAATTAAAAAAGTAGAATCGATAACTTTTTTTTCAAGTTATATAACATATGTAAATAATTGTAATATTTCTTACAGTTATATTCACAAAACAAAGCAGCGATAAAATGCTTCAATTATAGAGCAATCAAAAAATTACAAAACTCTTTTACAAAAGGGAGATACTTGAGTCACATTTTGAAACAGATATCAGTTTCTCCAAGAGATAATGACGGGGAGAATGGGGGGGCGAAGAGTCTTTCTCGTACAAAGGAAGTCTTGGCTCTGCAGTATATAAAATAGTATTGGATCATACATTTGGGATACAACGTTCCGAAGAACTCTCAATTTTAATTGTCCATTATATCATCACTTTGTATTTTCACAACAGCTAATTTTTTTATTTGCAAAAATGTTTCGGTCGTTCTTTGTACCGAATAAGGACCAAAACATGTCAGCAAATAAAATAAAAATCAAATGTGAATCCTCAACACATAGTGAAGGCGAATATATTGTTGAAGAAATGATTTTATATAAATTATATTATCCTAATATATGTCTTGAAACATGTTGATATTTTTCAGCATCATTCAAATGCCGTTAGTTGCAACTCTTTATAAATTAATTTCATTAGAATATTCTTGTTTTATGTGAAAATATGATTCATGTTTCATCATGTTTTCTATCACCTATTGTTTATCTTGTTTTTGTGAGTTTTCAATTTATGGTAAAATAATGATCTTTATAAAATATTATGTCGTTATAGTAGAAGTTTAAAAAATTGTTAACTATACTTAGGCCAAATATTTCTTTAGAATGTGTTTTCGTATATAATAATTAAATATTATAAATGTATTAAATTATCAAGGTGTTAATTAATGAATGTTTAAAATCAAGTAGTTTCCATAAATTATAATTTGTTTACTATTCATGTACTAAATTATTAAGTTGTTAGAATCAATTAAACAACAATTAGTCCAGATAATATTTAAAGTCAAATATAGCTTTCCATTATTTTGTATTATTTGTATTGTATTGTATTGTAATATTTATTGTATTACAATATTTTTATTGTATTGTATTGTATTATATATATATATAATTGTTGGTTTTCCCCCAATGTAATTTGGTACCGGTAATTAAGATTTTAGTCACAATATTGTCTGTTAAAAAAGTATCGCGAATTTTGTGTTTTTTCAAAAATTGTTTATTTATTCATGAATATCTATTTTGTCCCCTTCAAAGTAATCCCGAAGGGGACACCCTTCAAAGTAATCCCCACCAGATATTACACACTTGTGCTAACGTTTTTTCCAAGACTTTAAGCATCTAAAACATCATTTTTTGTGATCTTGTTCAGTTCCTCCTTCTTTATCTCCTTAATCGTAGCGTAGCGTCATCCTTTCATGGGCTTCTTCAGTTTCGGGAACAAGAAAAAGTCACAGGAAGCTAGATCTGGGGAATACGGTACCTGGGGCATTATTAGTGTGTTGTTTTTGGCCGAAATTCGCGCACAAGCTACGATGCGAAATTGAGCAATTTTGGTACTAATCTCGCGGCGACCCTTCTCATGCTTAAATCATTCGTAAACATCAAATGGCACGAGCCGATCGATGTGTTTAAGTCCTTAGCAACTTCTCTTACGGTGATTCGACGATTGGCCAATACTATGTTCTTCACTTCATCAATGTTTTCGTCTGTTGTTGACGTGATCGGGTATCCGGAACGCTCTTCGTCGTTCACATCTTCCCGGCCCTCTGAGAACATTTTTTACCACCGATAAACGTTGCTTCGGTCCAAGGTAGCTTCACCATATGCCACAGTCAACATTCGGAATGCGTCCGCGCACTTAATTTTGTTTTTCACAAAAAAATTGATATAGATTCTTTGATCAATTTTTTGGAATGGGCAAAAATCGAAGACTAGCCAAAAACACGTGCAAACAAGTAGTTGTAAAAAATTAACTGATCATTCAAAATGACCGAACATATCGGCATAAGTGAGAGACATGAGTATCAGCATAACGCCATAAAAAATCGAATATACGTAACCTGCGGAAATTCAAAATTCGCGATACTTTTTGAACATACCTCGTATATAATAAGTGTTTCTTGTTTTAGTTTAGCTTAAGTAACTCCAAAACATGTTGTGTAGTCTATAAATAAAGTAAAGTGGAATATTAAACACTGTTTTTTTTTAAATCCAGTGTAATTAAACTATGCTAATATGGAACCAAATAATCATATGTCAATTCGAAAAATATCACTATACCTTCTACACCATAGGTTCCCATAGTGGCCCCCCTGGCCCCCCTGGCCCCCCTGGCCGTGCCAAATTCTACTGACCGGAAGTCACCGATGAGTTAAAAAAAAAAGGTCTCCAGAGATTTCGAACGACCAATTTCCCCAAATAAGCAAGAAAAAAAGGTAAGTTTCCAGGGGCCCTGTGTAATTTTGTGTCTGAAAGGGGGGCCATGGGTCAAAACAGTTTGGGAACCAATGATCAACACGATTAAAAAGTGTAAAGAGAAAGAATGTGACGATTCATTCTAGCTGACTCCTCGCTCCAAAATGGCCTAACGGTTTGTATTTAAGTGAGTATGATTTTTAATGAAAATATTATATGTTTATACATTAAAATTAAATAGATAAATTTTAAGTAATAAGGGTATGGATTATGTCAACACATGTGGAGTTACTTATTACTCGCGGAGTTCCTGGAAACAACACAAAGTCGGCCAAACCTTTCACCACAATGGCAAAAGAAATAGGAGAGATGATGAGACCATTTTGCGATTTTCGCGAGAGATGATGAGACCTTTTTGAGATTTTTTTGAGAAAGTAGTTTGAATATTCGGAAGATTCGATCTACTTGATTTTTTGTAACAAAATTCATCATCAGCCGTCTATCATCCACTACTGAATGCAGGCCTCTTCCGCTCACCGCTCCCATCCATCCTGTCCACCAATCCTCTTCAGATTGTAGGTCCAGCGGGAACGGTGACGTCCAACTCGGCGGAATCTTGTTCGCGGTCTCCACTCCAGAACCCGTCTCCCCTATCGGCTTTCGGTTCTCCGACAGATATGACCAGCCCATCGCCACTTCAGCCCGCCTATCCTCAAAGCCACCTCAGTCACCTTGGTATGTTGTCGAATAAATTCGTTTCTAAATCTGTCCCTCAAGGTTATTCCAAGCATGGCTCTTTCCATGGCGCGTAGGGCGACCTTAAATCTGTAGACTAGACCTCGTCACTAGAGCTAAATTCACGTATTAAATATTATATATCCCCAAAGGTAGCGGCCTATTCTACCATTTAATGATTATTAAAAGAGTTTCATTTTTAAATTTTGTGTGCATTATATGTGTTTATAGAAAAATATACCACCTCTTTCGACTGATATTAAAGGGAAACACAGAAGGACGTCCGGGAAATACAAGATAATTGACAGGAATGAACATAATTAAGAATCTGTTCTGAGTGGCGCAGGACAGAGATCCTTTCGCAGCAGTGATCTCCAATATTGGGGTGACCTGACAAAGAATATTGGAAGAATATGTGCTTACGTCAATATTTGATTGAATGTCATTAACCCTAGAAAAATCAGTAATGATACATATATATTTTTAGTATGTTTTCAAAAGCTATTTTTAATAATATTATTAAACTAAAATCAAGAATTCAAGTCGTAGTAAAGAAAAGTTTTGACTAACACTTTGTATACTTTCAAAATTCAATTATCAGTTTCAAAGAAATTTGTAACTAGGAACAAAGTTCAATAAATATGACTATTTACTGTAGGAAACTTTTTAGATTCAAATAAATGGAATCACAACAAAAATATCTAAAAGTTTGAACCTTCATTTGAATACTGAATAATTCTATCCAACATCCCCATCGTGGCGATAAGAAATTTCTCGTAATTTTATGTTCTCAAGTGCTTGGGAAACCCATGAAATTCTTTAAAAGTTATCTCGCTTTTACAGAACTTGTTTATACGGTTTCTAATTAAAGTTTTAAATTATGAAGTTTCGAAATCAAAATCCATAAGGTAAATCGAAAACTCTTATTATTAGAAATACCTGCAAAGTTCAGAATTAATATTATATTTCACAGATTCATTGTGGTTTTGAATTGAATTTAATAGCAATTCAAGTGTATTTATTTCAAATTTTAATTTTATCAATTTTATCACAATGGTGTCCTTGTTCCGACCCTTATATATTCATCATCAGCCGTCTGTCATCCACTGCTGAATGTAGGCCTCTCCCAAAGCCCGCCACCGCCCCCTATCCATTGCCTCTCCCATCCATCCATGTCTAGCAATCCTCTTCAGATCGTCGGTCCAGCGGGCAGGGGGACGTCCAACTCTACGGAATCCTGTACGCGGTCTCCACTCCAGATCAAATCATATGTATTCAGATCAAATCAAATCAGTTTATTTTCTCAAAAGATAGTTTATAGTTTAAAACATATTTTGAGAACAGGTAAAATATAATAAATATATAATAACAGGAACGCATGAGAGATGGTCCGACATTAGGAATACAAGATACTCTCCAAAGTCTATTTTTGAATATTTGTCTTCTGAACGTTCTTTCACGAATATGAAAGACATCGATCTCCGAAGCGATCATGTTCAGCAGTTTGATTGCTCTCCCCACCGGTATCACAAGAGGCAGGTTGGTTCTGCACGCTGGGAGATAAAACAGTCTGTGCTGACGCTGTCGAAGATAATCATCCGGAACATAAAGATGGATAGCCTCCAAGATGACATTAAAGCGAAGCAAGACATTATTATATAAACAGGATATTTAATAATGTCTTACTAATAGGAAACATGTCATTACCATGAAATATAATAAAACATTTAAAAGTGAAAATATCTACATCTAGTTCACTAATTATTCTATTGCAACACTCAAAGCGTTTTCTAATTTGTAGTTTTTATTCGTTATCGACACATCGGTTTACCATTCTCTCCCGTTAAATTGAAAATTATAGGAATTGAATTTCAACTCTAATTAACGCTTAAGTACTAACCCATTTTGTTTCATATGTTCGCAACAATGGGCCATTGTTTGTATGCTTTCAACAGAGGGTGAAACAATGTAATTGATTAACATCGGAATTTGCAACTTTGACAAACTCGTATCTATAATACAATACCCCAACAGCATAAATATGTGGAACCGTAACTACGAGACAATTGATAAAAACCCCTTGGAATCATTGATAAACCTTGTATGGAAAAAATGTAATATGATCAAGTGCATATCGTTGATCTAACAACCATTTTATTTATTTATTGTTTCTTGAACAATGATGTAAAATATTTGTGAAATGTATACTTACGAGTATATCTGTATACGAATCCTGGATTTTCACCTGTGGGTGGTTAATTTAAATTTTTTATTGTATCTCAATAGAGACGAAGAAACAAACTGGAAACTGAATATGGATGATCAAGGTGTTTACAGGACTTATGACCTGTCATTGGTTGGGTTAAGCGCACGCTTTATGTAATTACTTTATGTAATTACAATTAAAAATTTAAATTAACCACCCACAGGTGAAAATCCAGGATTCGTATACAGATATAAGTATACATTTCACAAATATTTGTAAATATTCTGGTCAATTCTTTGGCGTATAAAATAGGAGTGATACTCCAGGCGACTTCTAAAACAGTGCGCTAGGAGGCGGTAGCCTCTTCGCATTGTGTTAATAAAGTAGTTTGCTAAATGCTAAAAACAATCATTCTTCATAGATGGCGTTAGTGGGTGGATTGTATAGATTAATCTTAAAAATTAATTAGTACAATCAAATCTACATAGATGGCTAACTGGAACTGACACGTGAAGATAGGTATGGATTTGGAGTATATATACAACTTCCAAAAATGTATCATGCATGATCATAATAACAATGGTGGAATGGGGAATGTTGTAATTACATAAAGCGTGCGCTTAACCCAACCAATGACAGGTCATAAGTCCTGTAAACACCTTGATCATCCATATTCAGTTTCCAGTTTGTTTCTTCGTCTCTATTGAGATACAATTAAAAATTTAAATGATGTAAAACACCATATTAAATAATTTATACTAATGAAAACCTCAATTTTCTAGAAATTTTATTATATTTTATGGGAATGACATGTTTCGCCCTTCTAAGGCATTATAAATGTGTGATAATGCCTTAAAAGGGCGAAATGGACATTTCATATTTTTTATGTTGAGAAATTTTTACTTAAGAAAATTTCAATTAAGTTAAAACATTCCATGATCATATTAATCAAACATTAAATCTCGGCCACGCGAGGAGTCGTACGAGTATGCGAACATGATAAAATCTTTTTCTTCTTCTTTCTTGATGTAGACCTATGTGGCCTGTTCTCCAGAGTGTTGCTCCTCCTGTGAGATACACTCCTAGCAGTCTTTCCATATTTTAGGAAGTCTTCCACGAGGACGAGTCCCATGAGGCTGATTATTTAGTGCAATAAAGGGGAGTCTGGTGGTGTCCATTCTTTAAACATGACCTTACCAATCCATTTTTTGCTCTCTGCTCCATCTTATAATATAATATTCTCAACCCCACATATCTCTATTATTCTGGTGTTCTTCGTGCGATCTCTCAGTGTCTTCTTTGCTATTTTCCTCAGTAACTCCATCTCGGAAGTCCTCAAAACTTGTTTGGTCTTTGCTGTGTCTGTCCTTGCTTCGACGCCATACATAAAATATTATGTTATTATTGAGATAATAAAATGAGTCAATAATATAAAATCCAATATATAAACAATAGTAGAACTAGTATATAATAGAAAAGTATGAAACCGGTTGAAGCTCATTTGAAAAACATTAGTTATATAAATATCTTGATGGATTAGAAAACAAACCGACAGAAATTGATGTTGTTTTAGTAAAACTCGTTTATATTCTAAAAGAACATTTTTTTTTTTTTTTAATTGTAATAATGTGAATTGTATTAATTTTTTAAATAAGTGAAGCTAAGATGGCAGTGTATAATGGTGTTCTTGTGCCGACTAATATGTATGGAAGTGAAGCATGGAACTGGCAAAAGAAGGATGAAAGTAGAATAAATGCAGTAGAAATGAGATCTCTTAGACGAATGTGTGGTAAATCTGTATATGATAGATTGTCGAATGCAAGTATAAGAAGTGAATGCGGTGCGAATGAAAATGTTATGAACAAAATAATTAAAGGGTCGTTAAGATGGTTTGAACACATGGAAAGAATGAGTGAAGACAGAATGGTGAAGAAGGTATATGTAAACGACGTGAACGGAGCTAGAAATAGAGGAAGACCGAGAAAAACATGGCACGATCAAATCAATCAAATATTAAATATCGGTTACGTGAGGAGTCGGAGAAATCAACGTGCGTGCATGACAAGATGTATGAATGTAGAGCAATCGAGAAAAGTATGTCAGGATGTCAGAACAGTGTGACGTTCCATTATTTTTGTCTACCCCTCCAGGGAGACGGCGTGATGGTTAGTTAGTTTGATAAATATAAACTTCCCGGTTGTATATCGCTGCTGCAAATATAACTTTGAATTGGAATAGTTAAAGTTTTCTCATCCCATCACGCCAACTAAAAATCTGAAAGATAACTTTAATTGCAAATGCTCCTTCATAAGAGTAATTAAATACAAGTTAACATTCCCCTTGCATCTCAGAGAAGTACAATAAGCCACAGAATTTCCCGGTTGACTCCCCACCCTCGCGCTGCTAAAGTTTCGATCGCGTTGCAAGATCCCAGGCTCGAGAATCTTCTCATTATAGTAAATCAATTAGATATCGTTTAAGCGATCAAATAAGCGGGGGTGAATCGGATTAGTCTTGTGGAGTAATAATTAAGATGGTTATCCTCCTAACTTCCTAGTCATATTAGTAATTAGCCAAATACAGTATGTCCTAGTATTTGCTGAGTAAACACGAGAAACACACGATATGTTATGTTTCAGAGTTCATCAACCATCCTACTGCTGGTACTTGTTGCTAACTAAAATATTGAAGTTTAATCCAATTAAACTTTCTCATCTTTGGCGTACCAGAATGACGAGTTATGTTCATTCCAAAATAATTAACTAGCCATCACGCCGTCTTCCCGAAGGGGTAAGCAGTAAGAATGGACTACCACATTTTTCATTCCTAACACGCTTCTGTCACTTCCTCAACAAACATTATTATTATTATTATTTTGTTGAATCGCTCTTTACATCATGACAGCATAAGCCAAATCGATGTAAAGGGTATTATAGCTATCATAGTGATTCTCGTGACACGTGATAGGTAACTAATCTATCGCCATGTTTTTGTCACGTGAATTCTACACCAGAAATGACAACACGCTGTGACAATTACGCTGCCCTCGCCGAGAATCGAACCTGGAACCCTTGGGGTGGCAGTCAATGCACTTACCACTCGGCCACAAAGGTCTATACATCGTGTCATATATACATCGTGTCATACATACATCGTGTCATACATACATCGTGTCATACATGCTCGATTTCTCTGACTCCTCACGTGACCGACATTCAATAATTGTGCCATACTTTTCTCAGTCTTCTTCCATTTATAGTTCCAATCTCGTTGTATTAATGTAGTAGAAGCGAGAGAGGTATATTAGAATATTGTAGTGTGGCGGTCTATTCTCTCTGTCTACCATTCCGGAGAAACAGCGTGATGGTGTTGTTGTTGTTATTGTGATTTAATTGCGTAGATTTCACGGTTGGTAGCAAAATAAAATTTTTGGATCTTGGTAAAATCCATGTACGAGTACTTCTTCTTTCTGGGCCGACGTTTCTGAGATCGTTGCAGTCTCTATCTTCAGTGTGAGAGTAAGAAGGTTCCAACTGACAAAAATAAAAAGCTGTGATAAATGAAGTCAAAGTTTTGTTGGTATCGGGTGTGTATCTTGGAATAAAAGGATTTTATTCCAATTTCCAGAGACTCTTTTACCGAGAAACGTGTAAATTTTGTCTGGCAACAGTTGGAATAATAAAATTCTAAGTTTAAATGAATCCTTCTTCAGTGAATCGTGTGTTTTGAATGATCAGATGAAACTTGATTCTTTTCGTAACATCAAAATGATGATACTATTACATGTTTTTTTTAATTGTACGTATAGATAAGGTAAGTAAGAACCCTTTTCACGAAAAAAAGCCAAATGTGAAATTTTGTTAGTTGGAACCCTCTTACTCTCAGGTGACGTCCTTCTACGCTGTGCCGTGTCGCTGGCAATGTGACAGCGAATGAGACATCTCTGAGTTTTGCACGAGCAAACTGCTACTTCGCTCCGAGCCAGTTAGCACACAGCATACATTACCCACCACATATGTATTGCCACTTTGAAGATGGATACTGCAACGATGTCCGAAACGTCGGTCCAAAAAGACGAGTTCCACGGATTTTCCCAAGATCCTCAAAAAGCATGTCGTTGTCGTTGTTGTAAAACTAACTACCTAACTAACCATCACGCCGTCTCTCCGAAAGGGTAGGCAGAAAGAATGGACTGTCACACTTTTACTGATGTGGCACTCCATCCTTCTTTTTTCGCTCCGCGGGAGACGCGGTGTGATGGGTTGCGAACCTCATCGCCACCAATAGGCATCTCCCGCGCACACTTCACGTCCAACACCCATAAAATAAATCTAAAACAAATAATATAAAATACAATGATATAAAATAAAATAACAAAATAAAAATACTTAATAATTGTTGTTGTTTATCTTACAAATTTCAAAATAATATTTGTAAATGAATATAATAATATCATTAATGTTGTTTTAACTTAATTTTTGTTTGTTCAAGCTAAATATAAATGATATTTATTTTTTTCAGCTAAATATAATTTTTTTGCATAAATATATTATTTCAGCGGTCTGACAATGGACTGCCAAAACCACGCAATTCGTAAAAATGCCTTTGAATTGAAAAATCACTGCTCAAAAGAGTTATTATATTTAACACCCACGTTGCTATAAAGTGAGTAATCGATTTTATTATGATATTTGTGTGGTAGTCTACACGAGTCATCCAATTAGTGACAATGATTGGTTATCAAATGTACAAACTGTTGTAGAATGTGGAACAGCCGCATAGTTAATACTCTATTTTATTAAAACACCAACAAAATGAATAACATTACTGAACATATTGTTTGTATGGTTTAATGTATTCTATCATATCATATGGCTCACGCATCAATAAGGTTAGTATAGTATTAGAGACTTTAACATATATAATACCATTTAACAAAACTATAAACGACCCACAAAAAATGACAATGCACAATTACAAAAAACATGTAACTACGGAGACGTTAAAAAAAGGACGGCTTGAATGTATAATAGTATAATTTTTTAAAATAAGTAAATAGTTTAAATACTGTTATATAAGACAATATAGTGTTTAAATAGTGTTATATAATATATAAGTCAATTAATTTTAAGTTATACACTTTAGAATATGTGTTGCTTCCCTTAACTGCCCCCTAAATTTGTAAATTATATTATATATTGAAATTATAAAGAGTACTAGGAATGCCTCCCTAGAACGGGTTACCCCAGTTAGGAGGTATTAAAATCATGTACTTGGTAAATGATCAATAAATAAATATATAATACATAGATACCATAGTTATAATGTGTTTTTGTTGCTTAAATATGACGACAACATCCGTTCTAAAAGTAACTAACTAACTAACTAACCATCACGCCGTCAACCCCGAAGGGGTGGGCAGAAATAATGGACTGCCACACTTTTCTTTCCTGACATGTTTCTCTCGCTTCCTCGACATTCATACATCGTGTCATGCACGCGCGTCGATTTCTCTGACTCCTCACATGGCCGACATTCAATATTTGATTTATTTGATCGTGCCACGTTTTCCTCGGTCTTCCTCTATTTCTGGTTCCATTTACATCATTTACATATAATTTTTTTACCATTCGTTCTTTCCATATGTCCAAACCATCTTAATGATCCTTTCATTATTTTGTTCATGACACCATCATTCGCACCGCATTCACTTCTTATATTTTCATTCGACACTCTATCATACACAGAGTATCCACATCATCCTTTCATCCTTCTTTTGCCAGTTCCATGCTTCGCTTCCATACATTCTTCAAAAAGTAAACATTTATTTTAAGTACTCCTCTTACTAAGCTATTCATACGAACACTCAAGCATAAAACATTTAGGCAAAAAAAAAACAAGAAAGTGTAGGATAATATTTTGAATATAAGAGAGCGAGAGAGGAATACTATGTTTCTCTCCGAAAGTAATTTGTAATGGACTCGATACGCACGCCCGAAAACGTTCTGGATTATTTTGAATTTCGTGCAGATTATTGTTGTATGACAGTTGTGTAGAAGATAAAAGGAGAATAATTTGGAACTCATATAGTTAATTATGAAATAAAACTTAAAGCTGATTACGATTGTGCAGTGAACCAAGTTTATAGGGTAGAAAATCTTTACTTCCGTGAATATTTCAAGGGCGGTAGCTATTACAATATATAAATATTGTACTTAATACGTCATTGTTTATGAAACTAACTGAATAAAATAACCCCCTTCCCTTTACGGTTTGGACATATGGAACGAATGGTTGAGAAAATAATGATTTAAAAGTTGTATACTTATAATTAATGGAAAAAGTAGCCGAGGACAAACGAGGAAAATACGACCAGACCAAATTGAATTCTTAAGAGGTGGCTATAAAAATCGTATGCGGATTTTCATTAATACATTGACATTCTTGTTATAATTAAAAAAATCGATCTGGGTACTTAAGAACATCTTTAAAATAGGTATAAAATAAGTCTTTTGAGTGCCGTTCTAGAAAAACAGGATGAATCCAATGTCTTTTCTTTGTTTATTGTTTTTTGAACAATGATGTAAAACTCCATATTATTAACTAACTAACTAACTAACCATCACGCCGTCTCCCCGAAAGGGTAGGCAGAAAGAATAGACTGTCACACTTTTACTGATGCGGCACTCCATCCTTCTCTTTTCGCTCCGCGGGAGACGCGGTGTGATGGGTTGCGAACCTCATCGCCACCAATAGGCATCTCCCGCGCACATTTCGATCGTCCAACACCCATAAAATAAATCTAAAACAAATTATATAAAATACAATGATATAAAATAAAAGAACAAAATAAAAATAATTTAACACAAAATGTTCTTTTTAGATGATGCACATATTGTCTATTTAATTTATGTTCCACGAATCCACCTTTTTTTAATTTAGCACATAATGTAATAACACGTAGTGTTTTTTTCGATGTTGCACCTGTTGACATGGACGATCCTGACTTTTGTATTTATTTAATTTATGTTACACGTATCCACCGTTTTTTAAAATTAACTGTAATTAGGCACTTAACATATTATTATAGATAATTAATACGAATGAAAAAACTTATGTTTTTCTAGAAGTTTTTTTAAATTGTTTTATTATATTATGACATGTTTCGCCCTTCTAAGGCTAAATTATCAAATGTTTTCTTTGCTTTACGTTTCTTGCGAGACAAATGTAAACAATTATAAGATCTTCCAAATCCATATATTACGATTGTAATATTGCTCGGTGAAATGCACATTCCGTCGATTGACTCATTGGCTGCTCAATATTTCTGGCTGCAGCTAGTGCACGGTAGGCCTAAGAAGCGACTAAAAATAGGTTTATTAGTAATACAAAAAAATGTTCATTTGACGATGAAATACTAATTTGCTTACAGTTCTTATTATAGAAGTTTTTATGCGAAGTAATTGAATCGGAAAGTTTCATCTAGCGATAAACCAGTAAAGTCAACACGACCGGGAGAGCTGAGGGAGGATCATTGAAGGCGGGGAGCTGTACAAGCATGAAAAACTCTACATATAACATATAACTCTACTACTAATTTAGTACCTAGCTTTAAGCTCACGCTTAAAATAACTTGTTCTAAGAAATTATGATCGATTATAAAAAAAACATGAGAATCTTTTTTTTACAATTCTTGTATAAGTGAATGGAGCTTTAAAAATAGTTGTCGGAAACAGGAATTTATCGATAAAGGGGTCTGGTCTCAATCCTAATGTATGGAAGTGAAGCGTCAAACTAGCAGAAGAAGGATGGGAGCATAATAAATGCGGTAGTGAAGAGGTCCCTGAGATGTATGTGTGATAGAACGATGTACGACAGAATCTCAAATGCTAATATAAGATATAAATATAGAGTGAAAGAAGGTTATTAGTTAGAAAGTTTCAATCCTGGGATTGGTTTGCAGCAATTTCTTCTATTCTTCTCTTCCATTCTTCCCTGTCTTGTGCGGCTCTTTTGAAATCTGCATATGATGAGCAGCGTACGTCCACCAACAGGTTCTCTAGGTACTCTCGGCGTGGGCGTCCCCTAGAGTTTGTCCCCTCGGTCATACCCTCCATTATGGCATGCAATGCATACAATCTTGCATGCCATAATGGAAGAAGGTATTATATACAAATCTATGAAAATAAATTAATATTGATTCGGACATATGGAGAGCATGGATGTAGAAAGAATGGTTAAGAAAATATTCGTTAACGTTGTAAATGGAGTACGGAGTTTGGGTAGACCGAGGAAAACATGGCACGGCCTAATTAATTAAAAATTTAAAGGTAATTCATGTTATAAGTCGGATGAATCGACTTGCGTGTATGACTCGTTGTATGAATGTGAAGGAATCTAGAAAGCTTTGTCAGGATAGAGTAATGTGGCGGTTCATTCTCTTTGCCTACCCGTGGGTAGAAACGGCACGATGGTGTGTTTGTTTGTTTGTTCTTGTATAACATATTAAAAGTGATGCATGGAGCTGACAAAAAAAATACGAATTTAGAATGAATGATGTAGAAATGAGACCCCGTGGGAATTGTAACATATGATATAATACCGACAGATCAAATAGTAACGAAATCTTAAGCAGATGAATGCATCATATGTAATATTAAGAAAGTGTCGCCAAGACGGTTTGGATATATAGAGCGAATGGATGAGACATTCGCAATTCAAAACAAATAAAAAATTGTATCCAAGTAGTTTGAATGGAAATAGAATTCGATGATGACCAAAGAAAACAAAGCCTCACCATATTAATATTTGAAGTCAGAAGAATTGACGCGCTTGCATGTCACGATGTATGAATGTAGATGATACAGAGAGGTATGCAAAGAAAGGACAGTGTGGTGGTTTATCCAGTAAGTTTTTGGTAAACTACGCGATTGTGTTTGTATTGACTGATCACAGACTGGACAAAAGTAAGAACTCGTAAGGCGTTTGATCATAGAACGTGCACTGAAGAAATCTGTGACTATGTTTCATCGCTTTTATACAAGTAGTAACATTTCTGTGAGAAAGTTTCTCTAGAATTAAAACTCCCAGATTGAGTCGTAATCGATCCAGTGCGCACTTACATTTCATGACTTTGAGAGTTTTAAATTAAGTTGGTGAAATTAAAATTTGTCCAATTATCAGACTTGTAATACTTTAAGAACGAGAAAAAATACGAGTGAAACATTTACGGATTTATCCCGGTTTTTTAATGCCGCCGGCGAGATGCGAAGAGGGTTCTCCAGTACGTACTCACCGCGGGTAGATGCCCGGTATTTTATGGGAAAACAACCCTAAAAGTCTCGGGGACTTTATTCATATCGATACTTTCCATTCGAGCACTTTTGCTACCGGTACTTTTTATTTTATACGAATACACTTTTAACTTTCTCGGGATACTTGGTCTACGATAATGCCCGCACCAAGAAGAGTGAACATTTTACTTGATGTGGAATATAGATTTTATTATACGAAAACTTTTAAAGCTATTTAGCTCGTAATCTACAAAAACTGATAAATATCTTAATATTTCTCCAAACTACAGCAAATTCAGGAACTTTAATGAAATTTATTTTCATAATCAAATACTTTTACACACAATATAGTAATGTATGTATATAATATCACATTATTTGATTAACAATCATCGAACCTTTTACATTACATAATAAATCGTTTTCAAGATAATCAAATGATTTTACTGAAATCTCTTGATGGAACTTTCACTTTTGTCTTTATTTCGACAGCGAGCCTGGCGAAACTGGTCACTGCCTAAATAAAGACAAAAGCGGATATAGTTAAAAAAAATATCGTTTTGTTTAAATATTAATACATCGTTTTTTAAAAACGTTTAGTTGGAATTGAACATATAATTTTAAAACCGAGTTCAATACGTGATGTGTGTTTTATTAATGAATCTAAAAATGGAGATTCCCACGATCTCCGAAAAGTTGATCGCAAGCAAAACTACTAGTACATGACTAAATCCACTATCCAATGATCTTAATAATTGTAATAATTTATCCACACCTTTAAGAAAAAATCAATTCAGTTTCAAATGTAGAAAAAATATTCCCGGAAGCATTCTTTATTTTATTTCGTTTTACTAAAATAGAATCAAAAATGTATTTTATTTTTTATTATTTACAATATGGTACGTTTCTATGATTTAACCCACACCTACATATTTGACGTTTTCTCACCAAGACCACCATTCGCCAAATTCTTTGGAAGTTGCCATTTAAAGTTTTATAAAGTATTTATACTTAATACAATATGTACGAAATCATCATGACATACTCGTACAAACAAAATCATAAAATATTGAAAAAAAAATAAGTTTAATTCACAATAAAAGTGTTAAATAAAAATTCCTAAAAAATGTTTTTTATAATAACGTCAAAACGTTAATTTTTTTTAACCATTTGTGTACAACTATACAAACTACAATAAATTAGAGCCTAAATTACTCTAATTCCGCCGACTTGACAATGACAGTTCAAATAATGACTCCACAAGGTAAAACAACTATCAATAACAACATATTTTCTAAAACTTCACCTATTATGGGTTATTTATGGTGGGTACCAAAATTTGTAGAGAATCATAAATTATTTATTAATGGCTAGGTATATGTGGCTTTGTCGAAGAGGTTCAATAGTACTCCAAGAAGTGCGAGCGAGAAAAAGCATACCTATTAATTATCCAACATTATTCAAATTTATTTTAAATCGTTGAGTAAGAAGATTTTGTGATTAAACACTTTTAATTTTTTCCCGCCTCTTCCTGTTTCTCTGGGTCGGTTTTCTTTATCACTTGGCGCCAGGTGTTTCGGTGGTTCGCAATAAATAGGTTTGACTTGGCTTTTAAATTTTATGGTCGGTTGCCACCTGACACTAAGGCTGTGATCTTCTTGGAAGACTTAAGAGCCGCCTTTGGCCATTGCAGATTCATCCGTTGCCAGCTCTATTTAGTCAGCTCTATCTATCATTTTGACCTAAACACCCACCACAACCACGAACCTATGCTTCGCAAATGTCGAATATTGCAATTGTCCGTTTTCAAACTCCAACTTCGTTAAAGTCCGTTCTGTCGTGACTACATGCATTTTTCTTCTTCCTCAGCCTGTTTCCGTCCACTCCTGGACAAAGACCTCCTCCATTCGCTTCCATGTCACTCGGTCCTGTGCAGACTGCATCAGATCATCCTCCCACCGTAGTTGCAGTCGCCCTGCACTTCTCTTTGCTGACCACGGTATCCAAGTCAGCAGTCTTCTTGTCCACTTTTCATCTGAGCTTCTGGCTACGTGACCTGCCGATTGCCACTTTAGAGTCGCCACCCGGTGTATAATGTCAGTGACCTTTGTTTTTTCTCTCACCGTATCGTTTCCGACTCTGTCTCTTAGGCTTATTCCTAACATGGCTTTTTCCATGGCTCTTTGGGTCACTCGTAGTTTCTCGGTACTTTGTTTGGACAATGTAACAGTTTCAAGACCATAAGTACCAACTGGCAGAACGCAGGCTTCATAGACTTCGCTTCAAGTTGATCGGTATTTTCCGGTTTTTAAGGATGTAACTCATGTTTCCGAAAGCTGCCCAGCTTAGTCCAATTCTTCTTTTTAGCTCTGCGGTTTGGTTATCTCGGCCCAATCGAATATTGTGTCCCATGTATGTATATTCTTGGACATTCTTAATTCTGTTACCGTCCACGTTGATTTAAAGCCTTTCCGTGCCCATCACTTTGGTCTTTGCCAGGTTCATATTCAAACCTACAGTAGAACGTAGATGGTTTAAATATATTCCATCAACACAAATACAACATAGATGCATCATAATTGAAGAAATAATATGTATATATTTTTTATTAGATATCCATGCTAGATTTGGCGAAACGAACTGAGCAAAAAGCGCAGGATTGATGAGCTTAGAATAAAATCATCGGGGAGGCTGAAACTCTTCAAGGTTTCTATGGCCATAGAAAGTAAATAAGAAAAATAATTTCTTATAGTAAAACTGAATGCCTATGAATTTCAATAATTTTAATATAAGTACCATAATCTAATCATCATAATCTAATAAAAATAAACATCAATATTAGTACAATAATCTAAAAATAATTTTTCAAATAAGGATTACTGTCGATTTTGGAATCAAATGTAGATACGTATTTTATATTATTCTGTAAAGAAAAAAACCACCACCACAAGAGATTCATCTTGATTATCGTGTTTGAATATTTTAAAATAACAGAGACATAAAGAGTCTCCTAGCTCTCTCCAATATATTCCGACTGGTTGACCTTCTAGCTGGGTGGGTCAGCCCTAACTTTAAAAGGGACCGGACCGAAGATGATCCATGAAAACTTTTTGTAATATCGGTGACAAGGGTAACTTTTATCACGAAGAAAATAAATATTTTACTACCAATATATGCTTGTCTTTTTTGTTTTAGAGCACTTAATATCATACTGTGAGCGTATAACTCTTCTCAAAGTTCTTTTATTTTTATTATTGAGAGCATTTATTTTTTATATTTTAGGTACGTGGACGTGACGTTTCAGAGATAATAGTACTTTAATAAAAGCGTTATGGTTTTATAAGTCATTTTGAATTCTAAAATTAAATATCATTGAAGCTCATGCGGTTTTTTTTGTAATTGGTAATTGTCAACTGGATCCTTCGCCTTCATGCCGAAACGTCATCAAAGTCAGTCAACGTCATAATTATTAAAGAAGAAAGAGATGCAATAGCTAAATATTATTTTCGTATGCCTCATTCATCGGATGTGAGAATATCATATTCCAAAAAATAATTGTAATACGAGTATAAATAAATGCTAAGCGGAAAAAAAAGGATCACTGAGATGGTTTGGATATATGGAACGAATGGATGAGAGAAGAATGGTTAAAAAGTTGTACACAAGCAGCGTGAGTGGAAAAAGAAGCCGAGGACGACCGAGGAAAACATGGCATGACCAAATTAATCAATTACCGAAAGGCGGCCACATTTGAAGTCGGAATAATCGACGTGCGTGCATGGTACGATGTATGAATGTAGAGGAAACCTGAGAGGTATGCCAGGACAGAGCATTGTGGCGATCCATCCTCTCTGCCTATTCCTCCGGGGAAATGGCGTGATGGTTAGTTAGTTAGTTATAAATAAATGACGTTACCTTATTAAAATTAAATAAAAAATGATGTGAATAAAGATTTGAATTGAACAGAAATTACACTTTTTTGACCCTGGTTTTTAAAATAAGACTGTTAAAAATGTGTTACTAAGATATTGTTATATTTTAATAGTTCTAAGTAATTAATTAATCCATTAAACCGATTCTACAAAGGCGTATGATATGTGAAGTTAGCCAAGACAATAATGAATACGAAATAAAAGTTTTAACTTACATAATAAAACACTAAACTATGAATATCAACATCCTCATTTATCAAACAATAAATATCTTCGTCAATACTTGTAGCTTAAAATTTCATTAAGTTGTTGTTCTTCCGATTATAAAAGTTTACAACTTCAGAATCTCCACAGGGTGAATGACAGAAATCTTTTGTTTATATAAATTTTCTGATAATCATAGAATTTTCAATTATATTACTACTATATAATTAATATTA
This sequence comes from Lepidostoma basale, assembly GCA_022606425.2. Classification (NCBI taxonomy): domain Eukaryota; kingdom Metazoa; phylum Arthropoda; class Insecta; order Trichoptera; family Lepidostomatidae; genus Lepidostoma; species Lepidostoma basale. The sequence continues at coordinate 359,277 of JAHDVF020001067.1, forward strand.
TTAATGAATTTAGTTAATTAAAAATAAATTGTGAAGTAATGGATATTGTTACGATGCGTCTAGAGTTGTTTGAAATTGAAATCAATGTATAAATTTATTATAAATGCCACACTTCAAATGAGATATCTTCGCATTCAAAATGACTGATTATAACGTCTGAAAATGGTCTACATAAAATAATACCCATCCATTTGAATGGAAATTCGGGCGCCCTCTACCGACATTACTTTACAAAACCATTCGGTAAAGGTTTTATTGATGTTTAAGATTCTTTTCAGATCTGGCAACTTTTACCTTCGTGAAATTGAGTTCAATTTAACATATAAATCAATTTATAGCAGGCACAACGAGATTCGAGTACATCTACTACCACTGTTCTTATGGCTTTACTGCGGGAGTGTTTTATTATTTATGAGATGAATTTTTGCATATTACTTTATTCCATGTGGACTTGTGGAAATGGAAATAAACTATTCATGATGTTGCGATAAGCCATGTTACGTTAGTTACGAGAGCAAGAAGCTATAATTACAACATAATATACTTTAACATTGAACTCAAATATAATATGCATTTTTCTTCTTCTTCTTCAAGTACCCTGTCGGGTCCCCCCTACGTTGGCGATCACCTCGGCGAACCTGTCCCTTTCCTGCGCCGCTCGGAACAGCTCCTCAACACTTCGGATGCCGGTCCACTCCCTCACGTTTCGCAGCCAGGACATTTGTCTCCTTCCGGGCCCTCGGCGTCCCTCAACTTTTCTTTCCAATGAAGGGTGAGAAAGTGGTATTTTTCCCCACGCAATATATGACCCAGATGTGAGATCTTTCGAACCTTGATAGTTGATAACAATTCCCTGTCAACTCTAGCTCGCTTCAAGACTTCAGTATTTGTAACCAAGTCTGTCCAGGGAACTCTGAGCATTCGGCGATGGAGCCACATTTCAAATGCTTCCAGTCTGTTCATTGAGTTAACTTTCAGGGTCCAAGTTTCACACCCGTACAATAAAACAGACCACACATAGCATTTGATCATTCTCTAGCGGAGTTTCAAGTTTACGTTATCATTGCAGAAGAGTGATTTCATTTTATTAAACGTAGTTTAACGTCTTGCTGCCTCAATTCTGCATTTTATTTCTACATCTGGGTCAAGAGATTGCGTTATTTAAAAAAAAAATTAATTAATTAATTTTAACCATAATAGATTTTACGTGTTATGACATTTAAAATAATATTAATTATTATGCATTGACTATCTATTTAAATTTGAATATGAAAAATTCTTAGTACTTTAAGCCTAAGATTAAACAAACTGAAAAATTAAGATAAACTTAAGGCTAACACTGTGGAATATGGTTAAGACCGTGTCTATATTGACGATTTTTTATGTACTAAAAAACTGTTTTTTCCACTTTTGAGTTTATTTTTCTCAACATGTTTCGAAAGGGTTTACACCTTCATCATTGTAAAACGATATGAACTCATAGTTTATGATGATGAACGTATAAAGCCTTCGAAACATGTCGATAAAAAAAACCTCGAAAGTGGAAAAAACAACGTTTTAATTCATAGAAAAAAACTGATATTATACTTATCACAATTTTTATAAGATTGTGGTGACAGCTATTTTGCCAACCTATGTTGGCATCATCAGGTATTACAAACAACTGCAAACAGTTGTTTGTAACACCTGAATCCTTGTAATCTTATAAAAAAATATTATTTAAAAATTATGACATTTAATTAAAATTACGAGTATTACGCTGACTCCCTGAAAGGGTGGGCAGGAATAATGGACCACCACAATGTTGTTTCCTGACATACTTCTCTCACTTCCTCAACAATCATACATCGTGTCATTCAATATTTGGTTTAATCAATCGTGCCACTTTTTCCTCGGTCTTTCTTTATTTCTAGTTCCATTTACATCACATTCGCATATACTGTTATCTTTCATGTTACATGTTATCTTTCCATCTGCACAAACCATCGTAATGATCTTTTCAATATTTTGTTTATAACACTTTCATTCGCACTGCATTTACTGCTCGCAGTAGAAATGATATCTCTTAGACGAATGTGTGTAAAATCTGAGTATGATGAATTGTCGAATGAAAATATAAGCTGTGACAATTAATTTTATTTTAATGACGTCATTCTGAATCAACGCTTTTGGTGCCACGCAACGCTTGTATAAGTGATCTTACGTGAAATTCATCCTAGATTGTTTCACATCTGAATGCACAGCGTCCAAAACACGTCTAATGAGTACCTACCCGCAATCTGCCCCACACGCTTCGGTTGGTGCCCGCTGAGTTGATAGTGTTGACAGGGAGCGCGACAATAGCCACAGGTACCTATGTGTTTCCAGTAGCCATCGTATACTGGAAAAAGTAAACAAAAGTATTTTTCGACAAAGGTGAAAACTTTAATTAACTAGGAACTGCACAGGGTGAAGTGAATCATACATGAAGTGACTTTTTTGTGTTATGTACACAACAGGTCGTTTGGACCCAATTACTGTATACAATTTTTATTTTTTTAGCTATTATATTGATTCTCGCTATTTTAGCTATTATATTGACTCTCGTGACCAATCGTGACAATCACACTGCCATCGCCGGGAATCGAACCCAGGACCTTCGGCATGGAAGTCAGAGCTCGTAACCACTCTCTCTTATTTAGTGAATGAATCGATGAGGAAAGGATACTTAAAAATATTTATTTGAAAGAAGAGTAGAGAAGAGAAAAAGAAGTCGAGGAAGACATGGCACTACCAAATTAATCATTTACAAAAATACTGCCATGTTTGAGCGTGCGTACATGAATGTAGAAGAGTCGCAAGAGTTCTGTCAGATTAGAATAGTGTGGCGGTCCATCCTCCGCGGATGGACCACAACATTACTCTGGGGAAGTGGCGTGATGATCAATTTGGCCGTTTCACAACGTTTTATTTTTAAGATGATTAATTAATTTTTAGTTACCTTAAATAAAACGTGGCACGATCAAATCAATCAAATATTGAATGTCGGTCACGTGAGGAGTTGAGAAATCGACGTGCGTGCGTGACAAGATGTATGAATGTAGTATTCTTTCTTCCTACCCCTCCGGGGAGACGGCGTGATGGTTAGTTAGTTTAAATTAAGAGTATTTGCAAAGCTTTAGGCCGCTGCATCCTATAACAGCTTCGGATAAGCGGTGGGTAACCTTCTATGTCTTTCTTCTATGTTCGCCATACTTTGTGTTGTAGATGTTTTATATTATTATTTTTCTTTTTTATATATAATACTTTGTATACAACACTCACTTTTAAAACAAATTGATATTAAATATCAAACATGTTTCGAACTACCCGGTCCTTCCTCAGTGATATTTTATAGATATTTAAAATATTATGAAATTGTTTACAAATATGGTCAGTTTTAGCAGATGTTATAAAGATTTATTTTGGAACGTTTAAGCTTTTGTTATAACAAATATTATGAATAAATTTAAAATTAAAAAAATAAATTAAAGTTCTTATTGGGGTTTAGGTATTAACTTACTTCAAAGGAAATAAATCGAACATTGGACTGGACGTTAAATTAAATTGATTATATATAATATTTTCTTTATTTTTAATTGCTTTTTTTAATTTCTAAAATTTCGATATTGTTCAAAGTTATATTTCTATTATTAACATGCAAAATTTCAACGCCATTATATTTATTATCTTATCTTTATACATTTTTCTTTATTTAAGTGAATATTTGTTCATTTGTATATAATATAAAACAATCGCTGTATGTTACCCTACAATAAATAAATAAATCTTTAGACAAAAGGGTACTCGAATGGCTCGAATATATTGCTAAGGGCATTGCTCAATTGAAATAAATATATCTTGATAGATTTATCACAAAAATTGTTATTGTGATGTGTTTTACAAACTTAAGACATATTACTTAAGTTTTACTTTACTGACTATTTACTTAATATGTCCATACAACTCTAGAATCTTAGTCTCATTGATGATTTTCTTCCGAGCTCCTCGACCATGCGCCTTTTGTCCCCAGCAGTCCGATTTTCCCAACCTAGCCAGATCAGCGAGAACATCATCAATTAGACGTTGTCTAGGCTTTCCTAGATGTTTTATTCCGGTTGGTCTAGACGCGTACAGGGTCTTGATTGCTCTGTTCCCTCCGGCTCGGCATAAGTGCCCAATCCATATTAGGGGACCGGATCTCACGATGCTCGTTATAAGGGGCTGCTAGCTCTTCGTACGGATCTCTTGATTGCTTTTATGACTCCAAGTTCCAGCTACAACACCAGGTCTGGGTCCCAGGATCATTCTTACGATTCAATGATCAAGCCAGTAGATTCTTTAAGAGTCATTTGTCCGCGACTCAACCATATGTCACAACTGGCTTGATGATGGTACGAAGTATTTACTTTAGTATAGAATAAATGCATATTTGTGAAAATGGAACGATATTCAGAAACCACATTTTACTTCACTTCTGTGTTCACTTCACACAAATATTCATAAAATTGTCATAACTAAAATTATAGTTTTGAGAAAAATATATACTGGCAGAAGAAGGATGAGAGCAGAATAAATGCGGTAGATATGAGGTCCCTAAGATGTATGTGTGTTAGAACAATATACGACAGAATCTCAAATGCTGATATAAGAAAGGAATGTAGAGCGGAATAAGGTATTATGAACAAAATTATGAAAGGATCGCTGCGTTGCGTTGGTTTGGACATATGGATCGCATGGATGGATAAATATTGGTTAAGAAAGTATACGTTAAGGATGTAAATGGAGTACGGAGTCGAGGCAGACCAAGTAAAATATGGCATCACCAAATTAATCAAATTTTAAAGGTTGGTCATGTTAGAAGTCGGAAGAATTGACGTGCGTGTATGACTCGCTATATGAATGTGGAGGAATCTAGAGAGGTGTGCCAGGAGAGGCGGTCCATTCACTCTGCCTACCCCTACGGCGAAACGGCGTGATGGTTTTTTGTTGTTGTTGTTGAGAAAAATATATCTTAAAATTGTTTTAACTCTCCCTTGATCCAGTATGAAACTACCAAAATAAAGGACCGCACTTGTGATACGTGCATTGTAGCAGAATGTTACAGTGCAAAATAGATTGTATTAGATCTCTCCTTTTGAAACAGCAACGGACTGCCCCTGACAATGGTTGGTTGGTTAGGACCCAAATAGTCGTCTAATCAATCAATGTTCTATATCCGGAAACTTGTACGTAGATTGTGCGGGCCTTTACGGTGTTACTACTTAAAAAATATTAAAATATAATAGTATTGAGCTATGTTATACGAGTATACGTAATAATTAACTACACTGATGAAGGGCTTCTTTGTATGTGTTAATTTAATTTGAAAATTTAATAAAGCGTTGTTAACAAAGAAATAAACATTGTTTAGTGAATCCGCGACACAAAGTGATGGTGAATATAGAAGAAGTTAATTTTCCCATTATATCGTACCAAAATTTAAGGTATCCATACAATTGGTAATTTTCTTTCGCCAGGTTTTTTAATATGTCTTAACGTTTTTTCAAATGGTTCTCCTAGTTTTGACCGGCTTCGGCAACTCGCCACTATCACTGTATTGAAAGTTAAGGCGTTAACATTGTAGAATTTCATTGTAATCACTTTGGAATTTGAAAAACAACGCTGTTTATGTTCCACTCATAATTTATTGAATTTCTATATACAATAAATATATTTAACACGACAATGTTTCGGAGGTGACCTCCATCCTCAAGTGTGAATATATAACTTTATTTACACATAAGGGTAGTTTTAAAAATATATTTTTTTAACGATTTTTTGGTATTTAGTTTTTTATTACTAATAATGAACTTCTACTAATAAATTCCCACTATCACATTTTTTTCTCTAAAGATATGTAAAAAGGACGATATTCCACAATACGGGTGGAATAAAAACAGTGTTATAAATTATATTTATTTTTTCTTGAACACTGATGTAAAACTTCTTATCAAATAATTAATATGAATGAAAACGTCAGCTTTCTAGAAGTTTTATTATATTTTATGGGAATGTCATGTTTCGCCCTTCTTAGGCATTATCAAATGTTGATAATGCAATATTTGATAATGCCTTAGAACAACATTTGATGATGCCTTAGAAGGGCGAAACATGTCACTCCCATAAAATATAATAAAACTTCTAGAAAACTGACGTTTTTATTCGTATTAATCAATTATAAATTCTAATCTAAATAACAATGGAATTCTACAGCGTTAATGCCTGAACCTTCAATAAAACTTAGTATATTTACAAGTTATGATCATACAATAACATACATCAACCTTTATTTATAATATTTATCAAACAAATATAACCTCAAACAGAATCAAGTATTGGATGCAATGTGTTTGGATTTGAAATTCGAACTGTTTCTAAATTTTGTTTGCGGTGAAATGATACAATACCGTAGTTCTGTGAGGAAAAGATAGGGATTGGAAAATAATACTAAAAGAAGCTTTTGAATTTTTTTTTCGATGAAAAATTCGATGTTATTTGAACACGTTGACTGCGGATCACTGACTGCAGATAAAGTGTTAAAATATGTTTTTTTATTATTATCAGAGTTAAGCATCACAATCAACAGTTTATACATCATTACATTGTTTTTCTGCTGTTATAATATTATTTATCTCAACGTGGCTCGAAGGACGTGTACTTCCATAATCGAGAAAAAGTAAAAAGTTCTTCTTCTTAAAGTGCCCTGTCAGGTCCCCCCGACGTTGGCGATCACTCTGGTAAACTCTTACCTATCCTGCGCTGTCCGCAATAGCTCCTCCACCGTTCCGATTTCCGTCCATTCCCTCACATTGCGCAGCCAAGCCAGCAGGCGATATATTTCTCCTCGTAGAACGTGACCCAGATATGAAATCTTGCGGACTTTGATCAATGTCAGCAGCTCTCTATTTATTCCCGCACGATTCAGTACTTCTGTGTTCGTCACTCTGTCTATCCGTGGGATCCTGAACATTCTTCGGTGAAGCCACATTTCAAATGCCTCTAACCGGTTCATTGTATTAACTTTTAATTTCCATGTCTCACACCCATAAAACAGAATAGACTTCTAATGTATTTATTTATAATAAAAAATTCCATGTACGTTCCGCGTACTGAATTTTGTGTATTATTAACGAACAAAGACTATGTTACAAACGATCGTATAATGTGATTTTGTACGCTTTGTAGCTGGGTCCAGCGTTGAGCAAGTAAGGGTCCTGTAATAAATAAATAAGGACTATCAGGAATACATTCGGTTTTCCGTCGGCGGGGGGCGTTCTCCTTTCGAACCGGTCTCTTTGCCGACGTAAGTAGCATAGGCGTCGTCTATTACGCTCAAGTGTTCTGGAAACACCCCTTTACCCAGCATATTTGGTCCGTTTAAAACCGTTCCCGACAGTATCCTACATAATATGCCCCTATATACTCGCCTTAGTATTCGGTCACCCCTCCATTGAAATTGTTCCAGCAATCCAAATGTGTTTTAAAACTTTGTCGCAAATTCCTCTTCGGGGACCACGAAGGAAGAAATGTATTGCGGGAGAGAATCCTATTCTCACATATTTGAGGTCTGTGTTATATTCCATTGAATTAATAATATAATTGCGTTTAATTTTATTGAAAAATTGGGCTTCGAGGCAAAGTAATGATAATCAATTAAAATAGTGCTGTAGAATAGCAATTACTGTAAAATACTAAATGATTTAATGGTAACTCAACACACTTATATAAGTGCTTTTGTTTCAATTTGTATTTTAATAAAAACCAATAGCTTTATGATATGACATGATGTTAGTAATTTGAATAATATTTCTTATATATTCACCATAACTTTGTGTTGCGGATTCATTGAACAATGTTTTTTAAACTTTGTAAACACCACGAACTTTATTTAAAAAAAAAATTTAATACAAACATTTTTCGGACACAGAAGCCCCTTCATCAGTGTTTTGTGTATACAACATATAAATATTAGAACAATTTTTTCACGAATATGGTTAGTTTTAATAGATATTAAAATGTTTTTTTTAACGTTTATGCATCTGTTATTTCAAATATTTGGATAAGTCTAAAATAATAGTTTAAAGTTTTTATTGAGGTCTAAGTACAATATTTGTTTATTTATAAACCATCAGTTTACGCTCGCGACTATGTTTCTTTAGGCAATAAATTCTCGATGAATTGTTTGGTCCAATGTGAAGGGCATTATTGTTTTCAGTCATACCACGACTCGGTAATATAGAAAAGAAATTGAAAAGATCAGCATAATTTGCTGATATGTAATTTGTCAATCAAGCAATATTATTGATAGCACTTACAACTATTTACATAACGTGTTTCGAATTGACGTCAACCGTTTTCAGAAAATTGGATGTATGATTGTGAAATGGAAACATTTTATTATATTCTTATTTTCATTGATATGTTCCCTCACGAAATTTTCAAGGTAATTTTTGAACTGTTCATATTTGAATATTCATCCGAACATTTGAAAACTGTTTTCTAAATATTAATTCCAAAAGGCAAAAAGATGGCGTACTCGAGTTTCGTTTGATCCGATTAATTTAAATTTAAAATCACATGTTAACTTGAATTCATAAGGATTTACGTAAATAGACAGCTTTTTATACTTATGAATGAAAAGTAATTTATTGGCGATTTTAATATAAAAATCGTATCTAAAAATAAAATTCACTAACTTACCATCACGCTGGCATCACGTGGGCAGAAAAAATGGACGGCCAAATGTTGTTTCCTGACTGACTTCTCCCGATTCCTTAATATTCATACATCGTGTCATACACCCACATCAGTTTTTTAGTTTCCTCACATAGCCGACATGTAATATTTAATTTATTTGATGGTACTAAATTTTCCTTGATTTTCTTTTTTTTATAGTTCCGTTTACGTCGTATTCATAATGATTTCTTTACCATTCATTCATTCCATGTACTCAAACCACCTTCATGATCCTTTCATTATTTTGCTCAATTATTTCTCTTGTAAACAAGTATATTGTACAATAGTATTTTCTGAATAATATATATTTTTTTGCTGTCAGTTTCTAAAGAATATATGATTTTTAAAAGAAGGTACAAAATTTATATTTTGTTTGTATTTTCACTTTTAGAAAGACGCAATAAAGTTTTAAAGTCATTTTTTCCGAGTAATTTTGTTCCCAAGTAATTTCAGCTACATTTTCTTGAAAGCTCTCTACGTTACCTTGAATAAAGTGATATTTGACTAGGAGAGGAACTGGAATCTGTGGCCATTCTCCACTACTAAAATTGAGTTGCTAAAGGCTGAATTGAACGTACTCTTAAAGTATCTCGATTATAAAGCATTTCAGTAATACAGCATCCATAATACACAATGATTATAGATAGATGCAATTTTCCAGCTTCTGAAGAATTATTATATTATGAATCTATTAATTTAAACATAATATAAATTTGTTAATAAAAATAAATATTTTAAAGGATTAAATGTATCTCAATAGAGATGAAGATGTAAACTGTTTTCTGGAAACAGAATGTGGTGGTCAAGGCGCTTACAGGACTTATGACCAGTCATTGGTTGGGTTAAGCGATCGCTTTATGTTAACAACATTCCCCATTTTGCTCATTTATATTTGCCCATTTTGCTCATAAATGTCATTTATAATGTGAGATTTGCTGTATGTACCAACGAAACAATCATTCTAGAATCACATAAGGTTAATACAAAAAAAAAATCCGTTATTTCTAACTAACTAACTAACTAACTAACCATCACGCCATCTCCCCGAAGGGGTAGGCAGAAAGAATAGACTGACACACCTTTCTTTCCTGACATATACATCGTGTCATGCACGCGCGTCGATTTCTCTGACTCCTCACATGGCCGACATTCAATATTTGATTTATTTGATCGTGCCACGTTTTCCTTGGTCTTCCTCTATTTCTGGTACCATTTACATCATTAACATACAATTTTTTTACCATTCTTTCTTCATTCATTCTTTCCATATGTCCAAACCATCTTAATGATCCTTTCATTATTTTGTTCATGACACCATCATTCGCACCGCATTCACTTCTTATATTTTCATTCGACACTCTATCATACACAGAATATCCACACATTCGTCTAAGAGATCTCATTTCTACTGCATTTATTCTACTTTCATCCTTCCTTTGCCAGTTCCATGCTTCGCTTCCATAAGGGTCGGTAGAAGAACACCATTGTGTTAACAACATGGGGAATGTCCGTTATTTCTACATTATTTTTACTCAGTTATACAAAACCGTTAAAATATAAAATAACAACAATAAGTAAACAAACTCTTAGCTTCATATTATAACCATGAACCAACTTCTCAAAATAATATATCAAATAATAAAATAAATAATATAAAAATGTATTTGAATAATGAAATATATTTATGAATGAAAACGTAAGTTTTCTAGAAGTTTTATTATATTTTATGGGAATGACATGTTTCGCACTTCTAAGGCATGATCAAATGAAATTGGATTATGCCTTAGAAGGGCAAATCATGTCATTCCCATAAAATATAATAAAACTTTTAGAAAACTGACATTCTCATTCGTATTAATTATTAAATATGGAGTTTTACATCTTTGTTTAACAAACAATAAATAACATTAATTACCAAGTTAATCCAGGAGTAGGCAGTGCGTGTAATAGTGAAATGCAAAACTTCAATACTGCGGATTTGCCGTGATGCAAAACATATTCGGATAATTTTTGTACTGAAAATAATTTAGAGAGTATATAAAATTATTAATTAGAGACTTTTCTAGATCTTGGTATTTCGAGCTCCTATTATTATTTTTAAAGAGATATTTTCTTTCTCACAAATGTATTCGATATTCTACACTATCTTCCTTTTTAAATATTTATTTATTTTCCTACGCACATTTTTTTATATTAGTATTGTGATAATTCAAATTGCGTTTCTTTTTTTTCGAATTGTTTAATATCACACATTAAATAATAAAGATTAAAGCAATAAATATAAATTAAACCGATTTTTTACATTATTTTCGTTCCTCTTAATATTGGAGATAGTAAGGTTCAGATAATTTTCTCGTGCGAACTGAAAAATCTGCGTAATTATATTATTTGAAAAGATTTGGTTTGGTGACTTTTTTTTTTAATGTAAGACAAAAGTTTATAAATATATAATAAATAAAGTTTGTGACAATATTTGTTTGCTACTCTTGGAAATAGTGATTACTTTGATTGACTTTGGAGTATAAATAAAAGTCACGATTTGCTATGTTTGCAAAGTCTATCGTACTTTTAAATGAAAATTCAAATATAATATAAAAGTCTATTTTACCCAAAGCTCTTCTCAAAAAGGTCATAAATATTCAAACCAATAAGTATTGGGTTGTCATAGGCATTGAAAGTTTTTCGTGAAAAAGTCAAAGCGAAAAGTTTTTTGTTTTTTTACCGGTTCGTTGTAAACACTGAAATATGTCTCTTCCAGAACTTGGAATTTCTTTATTGATATTAACCACTCGATTTCAATTCTTAACGCATCTCAGCAGACATGTATTTTATTTTTTCGTAAACTTTTCTGTACTTTCTGGACACAAAACTTTTCTCAAATGAATTTCAGTCATTTCTTAGATACATACCTTCACATTGTACGTGTAAACAGTAAAAGCAAACAAATGCTCAATTGGTTTTAAAATAAATCTCAGATATTTACGTATTTTAATTTTATATATCATCAATGATGCATTACTTTATATGCTGAATTTAAAAGAAAAAATCTAAGTTTTCTTGAAAATGTCTCCAAACATTTATCATTTCTGACATGTCTCACATTATGGAAGCAATATCAAATGCCGCATTACCGTACTTCTCTTGGGCATGCCAGTAACCAATCTTTTGCATTTTCATAGAAAATGAATTTTAAATTTCCTCTTTTTAAATTCATTAAATCCGCCACACTTCTATATAAACATCCGCAGCTTATATGAAATAAACTTTATTTAAAACTATTACATATCAAAATTAGACCTTTATACAAAAATATTAAAAATCAGATTTCTTGTTTGTTATTAAAAATCGTGTTTTGTTTTAATATCAATTTCGAAACCTCGGTAACCAAGACCTCGAAATAACCCCACTGTATAAAATGCTAAATGTGACAAAATAATTTATTTAAAATATACACATTTAATTTGAGGGCTGCACTCGAAGTATTTGATCAGCATTTACATAGAAATATAATATTTCTAATATGAGCGTTTTGAGTTTCGATCTAAACTCTGATGGGTTCTCAATGCATTTGAAGTATGCAGGGAGATAGTTCCAGGCTGTAGAGCCAGCTACCGCGAAACCTCGGTCACCAAAGTTTGTACGAGGACAGCGTTTTGGCACAGACAATCTGTTCATCGCAGTTTACATTTATTAACCACCTTTACTTTCTTTATATTATAATGTACCATCTTATTCTGTAATTATTAATATTCAAAACATACTAAAATTACTGTCTTACAGTATAAATTCATCATGATTTGTTACTAGGTACATAATTCAATCTAAATGACTTATTAATGTTACTGTGTATCATTAAAAGGAAAGATGGAGTGGTGCAAAACTTAAAAAAAGGCGGAGCGAAAAGAGAAGGATGGAGTGCCGCATCAGTAAAAGTGTGACAGTCCATTCTTACTGCCTACCCTTTCGGGGAGATGGCGTGATGGTTAGTTAGTTTTTAGTTAGTGTATCATTATGTATTGAACCTCAAAAATTCCTAGAAATTCTGTTATGAATTTACTAATCACTCATCGTTGTTTTATTTAACAACCCAAAAATTTGCATCATTCCCCCGACCCTAAGTTTTCTAAAATCAATATAAGGACACACTTTTTGGCGATTAGGTTCAGTTTGAGAATGTCCTCGCAGGGCGAAACAAATTTGTCACTACTATTTATATAATTCATTATGTAAATTAAATCCAAGTTAAACCAATTAACAATCGTGTTTATTATCATAAATTAAGGAGTAAATTGGAGTTTTGCAAAAATATTACCTCAACCATCAAAAAGCTGGTAATACGAGTACACCATAGACTGGCTCGCATTCAGGCTCTCGGTGATGCAAAGTTCCAATATATAAGCTGGTGTCATTTCATGGAAAGCCTTAAGGACAACGGTCCAACGCATTCTGAATTGTATTTTTTTTTGACATTTCAGTCAATGGAGTTCAATACCACTCCGGATATTTTTCCCCAGGTCATCACTATGATAAAGGTGATAGTCAACGTTAGGGAGACCTGACAGAACACAGAAAGAAGAAGTATGATTTTTGATTTGATTGAACGACTGAGAACTTATGTTTACTAGAAGATTTGTTATATTTTATGGGAATAACATGTTTCGCTTTATAAATACATTATCCAAAAATGAAATGCCTTAGTAAGGCGAAACATGTCATTACTATTAACTATAACAAAACTTCTAGAAAATAGATGTTTTCATTCGTATTAACTATAGTATTTAATATGTAGTTTTGCACCACTGGTTCAAGAAACAATAAATAAGTTTGAAACATGTTATTTCCAAGCAAGTATTTGTATTATCAAAAATTCAGTTCATCCTTCCATATTTTGTATATTTCAACTAAACTTCAATTTATATTCTGGGCTTATTCAGATTCAAGAGCACTTCCTTCCTCGGTAGAAGAGCGTAAGGTCAAATAACTGTATTGAATTTTGGAAAGTGAAAATATAAATATAAATATTTATGTAAATATATTTAAATATACTGTAAACCTTCCATATAAAAGCAAAGTGAATTTTACTTTATGGATTTTTCTTTATAAGATGTACAATTCAAACCAAAATCTTCTTAATTTGGAAACAAAATTTTACGTTGTGATAAACGTATTGATGTGGCGCTCCATTTTTGTGCCTACCCCTTCGGAGAGACGGCGTGATGGTTAGTTAATTAGTTAATAACTCCCGAGTGAGCACTATATATGCTTATATATTAATAATAAATAATTAATAATAAATGCAATTTACAAAAACACTATTTTTATAAAAAAACATTGAAACTCTTAATAAATATAAAACACATCAGTGATATTGCATATCTAGAAGTTAGTATTTATTTGTTGAAATATCGATTAAAAGTTTATTCTATAATCAAATGATTTTACTGAAATCTCTTGATGAAAGTTCATTTTGAATAATAATTAAATAAAACGATGTTTTTTAACTACTTCCACTTTTGTCTTTATTTAGACAGCGACCGGTTTCGCCAGGCTCGCTGGCATCGACCGACTGGTGACCAGTCTGTCGATGCCAGCGAGCCTGACGAAACCGGTCGCTGTCTAAATAAAGACAAAAGTGGAAGTAGTTAAAAAACATCGTTTTATTTAATTATTGTTTATTCTATAATTTACAGATGGAGACGTCGCAATACGTGGTTACATACGAGTATGTACGTGCAATACATAAACGGGCATATTTATTTCTATTTTGTTGATTTCGTGAAAAGATCTGTCTTCAGATGGACGCAGAGAAGTTTTTAAGAAATTTTGGAAGTAATATCTGCACTGGATGAGGCTATTGAGAGTAGAATAGTGTTGATACTTCAAAAAAGCATATTAAATGAATTTTGCTATCGATAAATTAGATTTAAGTTTATTTGATATCATCCGTGCATTTAAGAAGAGTTGATGATTTGAGATGAAAATTTGAATTTTAAATCAATTTGACAGACTAGTGTGTATATGAGTCTAATCTATTGATATATTTCAAAATTACTCATTCATAGATCTCCACGATAAGATGCATTGTTTTAAATGTATTACATCTAGTTAATATTCTAAACGCAGCTATTTCCTCTTGGGAGTTCACTTTTTTCAGCTGATTGGCGGCCGTACACATAACTCGGATGTCCTGACTGATGTAGATCTATTGTTCCCTGATAATTATCTTCGTCAAAGATAGCACATTTTGTTTTATTTACCACGCTGCAGAATCAATCTGCCAATGGTTATGCCAGTGGGAAAAGCAATCTCATTGCTTAATTGGATCGCCTCGGAGACCGAGATATTTCGTGATAGTGTGATTTGCCTAAGGGATGTAATATCATTGTTGTGATGCGTAGCATTTATGTATTTTGTTTATTATTTTTTAATATTATTTTAAAAATAATTCTTAATATGTAATTGTGCGGTTGCAGATGACTTGAATAAAGACATTCGGAATATTTTTAATCTTTGTAAAAATAAATGAAATTTAATTTGCATATATATTTAATATGCATGCAGATAATTTTTTTGACGAATTTTTATGAATTAAAACACTGTTTTTACACTACTACAAACTGATTGCAAGAACCTAGAATTATATATAACATGTGTTTGTTAACTTGGATAGACATATCAATGGGTTAAATTTAGGAAGGATTTTTAGATCGAAGTTTATATTTTAAGACAAAACAAATGGACATTGACACAAGTTGAAAAAATAATACTTTTACTCAATAGAATTAATACCAAGAGATCCGTCTCACGGTTTTATGATTGTACGAAAGAAATGACAAAATTATTTCAAAAGTAACTCATTAACTTTGTGCCCATATACATAATAGGCCAAAGCAGTAATAATTTTTTTTTTGTTTAAATTTTTATTTAAAAAGATTTAAAAATGTTTCTTAATAAGTAAAATCCGTTAATATATAATAATAATAGTGAAATTATTAACAGCGTGTATAATATGGGTATATGAAAATACACTCAAATTTTATAGGTCGGCCATATAAAATAATATTGTAATTTTATCTTTCGATCGGTCATTTTCCAGCTTAATTTGGCTTCGAGTAACAAAATGGCTGACAAAACAAAGATATTGCGCCATATTGCGGGACGGAACGGTTTTATTGCGGTTATGCCTTTCCATCCCATGAAGCTATTGCGACAGCCTTAATGTCCCGGATGCCTCTATGGTCGGGACCTATCTTCCATGGTGGTCGGGTCGTGTGAGTGCTTGTTCTCAGGTGTCCCTCGTAAACAGGAATTGCTTTTAGAAAACATTCTTTCCCCATGTAACAATATTTAATTATTTACAAGTACTTGCTTGCGTGTGTATTTTAGTGTGCTAGTTTTGTATTTATGGAACGATTTATACTATACTTCAGAAACACATCAAACATAAATTTTATATCGATAATAAAATTAATTTAAAATTGAAAATTATGTGTTGAAATTTTACATGTTTATTAAGAAATAAAACTTTGAATAATCTCGAAATTTAAGAACTTAAAAATAAAGAAAATATTATGAATAATCAAATAAATTTAACTTCAAGTTCAATAATTTATTTATTTTGTTTGAGGACCACAATACGAACAATAAAATATTATTTTAGATTTATTCAAAAGATTTGTTATAACAAAAGCATAAAAGTTCGAAAAAAAATCATACCTGAGACCACATTCATGAAAATTTTGTTAAAATATTTAATACACTGATGAAGGATTCTGTGTCCAAAACATGTTTTTGGTTTCATGTTTTTTTTAAATAAAGTTCGTGTTGCGTAGAAAGTTTCAAAATAATAATTTAAGATTGTTCGATCAAATCAAAATTTTGCATAAACGTAGTTAATTCAAAGAAAAATTTCATGATCAGTATTTTGGTATGAAAAAAAAAGTGTTTTTTGGTAGTATACAAAGTGTTTAAAAGTTTGTTTTACCTAATATAAAACATAGTTGCCTGTTTGTTCTCTCTTTGCGCCACTAGGAACACAATTCACTCCCTTTTCCTAATTTAACACAAGAATGTATGTTTGTCCCTATGTTTGCTTAAATGAGATTGTGTAACAAGATTTAGACGAAAACAGACGAAAATTACCAAACAAAAAACTTGTGATTCCGTGTCATCGCTTTTAATATCATAAACTATAAGTTATATATAATATAAAAATATATGCTCGTACAACTTTTAAAGTATCAGAACTTTATAAACGGAAGTATAGCTGAACTAACTTAAGATGAAGTCGTTTCTCTGAAGAGGTAGGCAGAAGGGTGGACCGCCATACCATTATATATTATATATTTAGATATACTCGTATATTCATACATCGTGACATGAATGCTCGTCGATATTTCCGCCTATGTGTAATGATATGATTTTATCATTTATATTTTATAGATTGTTTCTTTATCCCATAACCATTTTTCTAATCCCAAAAACCAAACATGATTGCATACCGAACGAATAAGTTAGCAAAAAACATAAGGCGAATAAGTGAGTCCTAAATAAAATGAAAAAAATATTTCTACGATTGCTTAAACATATGGAACGAATTAATGGTAGAAGATTAGATAAATAGATAACATTTATAAAAGTAGTATAAATGGAATAAGAATCTGGGTAATGTCAAGGAAGATATGGCATGACCAAATTAATCAATTACTAAAATGGGAAAAATTCGAACTCGAAACAATCGACGACCGTGCTTGTCACGGTGTGTGAATGTAGGTAGTGGCGCATGAATTAAGTCAAGATTAAACTGTGTGGTGGTCCATTCTTTCTCCCTACCCCTCCGGAGAATTGAATTGATGGTAAGGTTAGTTAAGGTAGTACTTTTAATAGTTTTTTTTAGTTTATTAATCTAAGAGGAGTTTTATCTAATACTAATAATTTACCTAACGCTGTCATTTTTTAAAATATGAAATTGTTGGACTTTAATTTGTCAGACATAGTCATAAGAAAGGTGGAATGGGAAATGTTGTAATTACATAAAGCGTGCGCTTAACCCAACCAATGACAGGTCATAAGTCCTGTAAACACCTTGATCAACCATATTCAGTTTCCAATTTGCATCTTCGTCTCTATTGAGATACAATTAAATCATGAATTGATAACCCGCATTGGGCGAAATCCAGTATTCGTATAAAAGTATATGTATACATTCAAAAAATATTAAATTGTGGCTAAATATTCCACTACGTTATGTCTTAAAGGACTTGACCACGCGATTTAAAAAAAAAGTTTTTTTTATCAAACTGAAATATTATTTTAGTGCGATAAGTTTTTGTATTTTCAACCACCTGAATGAAGGCTCTTTAAGGCAGCTTTTATTATTTGGTCTCGCCAGTGATACAGCCGCAGCCTGAATATTTCAATCTGGACATTTTTAGGCACGCTGAACTTACTTTGAATACCCAAATTCCGCAAGGAAAGAAAACGTTTTTCTATTTCTCTATTGTATTTTTTTCAGTACATGGCCAATGGAATCCTTTCTATTGATGAGTTGGCGGGAAATTCTTATTTCTTGAGGAAAAGGTTTTTTTTTTCAATGGAATATTCGATGGTTTCCCAATACATATTGTATGTGGGTAAGGTGAAGACCCCACTTTGGGAATTGTTTAATATTATTAAAATAATTAAAAAAGGGGAAAATTTTCACTTAATTTTGTGAATACGAATGAAGACATCTGTTTTCTTAAAGGTTTATTATATTTTATGAGAATGACATGTTTCACATTAATAAGGCATTATCACATTCTCTAAACATTCAATAATGCATTAGCCAGGCGAAACATGCCATTTATACAAATTTCTTCTTCTTCTCGTCTTTTTCCCTTTATAATAAATCTTGTGATCTGTTTATATTGGAAATCAAATTTGTTTCTGTGATGAAGATATTCAGCCTTCATCACAGAAATTAGATTAGTCTACTTCGTACCGATAAAGTTATAAATATAGCTTTTCTTCTATACACGCTATACTTTATGCTGTTATGATAGTTTATATCTCTTTTTCTTTTTTATATACTTTGTATATACAACACTTGTATTAAAAAAAATTTAAGTCTGTCAGATCATGTAAATAATTAAATAATATTTCAATTTTTCTTTTTAATACACATTGTATATACAACACTGATATCAGTGTTGTATATACGAAGTGTATAAAAAAGAAAAATTGAAATATTATTAAATTGTTTACATGCTCTCACAGATGATATAAAGATTTTTTTTTTTTTTTAATATAAGTGTTGTATATACAAAGTATGTAAAAGGAATAAGATAAATAAATCGGTTCTTCCAATTTGGATAATCTTCGTGAAAATTATTGTACATATGTATTTTTTTAAATGTGTTCTGTATAAGAACATAATTTATTAAATACATTTTTAATAAAATAATACATTAACTTTAGATACATAATATAATGAAAAATATTTAATATGAAGTACGAAAATAAAATTGAAGTGAATGTAGTAAAGAAACAAAGAAACAGTATCATTACCGATTTTGCCACAAAGGCCTTGTTTTAGAGTCGTTGTATCCTCAGTTCCACGATGACCGCTTTGTTAGGAACCGGCGGCCTCAGTCTTTGCATGGGATACTAACCCTTTTGGTGTTTTAATTAAAGGTGAAATTGTTTTGAAACTAGTTGCGGGCTATGGCTGTGTAAAATAAATTTCAGACACAAGGCAACTAATAAAGAGGGCTAGCTGGGGCGCAGCCAGAAGATAGTGAATTTCACAAAGATGAAACTTAAGGGTTCAAATCCAAAACCATACACACAAATCTTATCATTGTAAAATGGAACTTTATGCATATGTATTGTTTCTTGAACAATAATGTAAAACTCTATATTATATAATTAATACGAATTATTATTATTATTATTATTTTTTTTTTTTTGAATCGCTCTTTACATTATGACAGCATGAGTAAAAATCATAGTGATTCTCGTGACATGTGATAGGTAGCTAATCTGAATTCTATACCAGATCAAAGACAGTGTGACAATCACACTGCAAATGCCGGGAATCGAGCCTGGAATCTTAGGTGTGGCAGTCATAGCTCTCGTCACTCTGCCATGAAGGTCGTCACTGGTATTATGCTATCTAGACATGGCTTCTTTCCCCCCATCTATAATTATTGTTAATATCATATAATTATATAACATTTTTCTAATATATCATTTTTAAAAAAAGAAGCCTTCGCAGGGAATCGAGCCCGGCACCTTCGGGGTGGCAGTCAATGCATACACCACTTGGCCAAGAAGGTCGTTGAAGAATGTAAGCGTCTGTTTTCTAGATGTTTTATTATAATTTATTTTCCTGTTTCATTATAACATATTTTCTATTTGATATAACTTTAGATAGCCAAAATATGTAATTCATGTTAATTATAAAAAAAACTTTCAGAAAACAGGCATATTATTTTTAGCTAAATGAAGAAGATATGCGAAGATTAACCATTCTTCAGAATAAAGCAATGAGAATAATTTTAAGAGGGAGGAGATGTGCCAGGATTAAAGTGATGCTGAAAGATCTAAAAATTATGTCATTATAAAATAATTTCATACAACGTTTTATTACTAATACACAAAATTCTTAATGGGCACACCTCCCAAGATTTTTAAAGATGATAAAAAGTAACTAAAATGATCATCCATTTGATATAAGAAATAAAAATAAATTTAGGCTCACATTCAGAAAAAAAACAAATCTCAGAATTCTCTTATGTATAAAGCATTTAAAATTTATGAAGATATACCGGAGGATGTTAAAATGGGATTAAAAAAAGATGTACACAAAATGTAAAGTATTGATGGTAGAGGTTGTTGGTTTTGTAAAACTCCATATTAATTAATAATAGTAAACTATATTGTTTAGTGGTTTTACTTGGATTTAATATAAATTGTGACAAATTTGTTTCGCCTTTAGGGTCCTTCCTAAACTGTTTGAAAATATAACCTTATATTGATGTGTATGTGGATTATTATGATTGAATGTTTAATTGTTTTTATTAGAACATGTGTACTATTTCAAGTAAATAAATAAATAAATAAATGCTTGTTCCTGTAAAAACATTATAATTTTTTCTCAAATAATGATGTAAAACTAAAAATATATATTTGTTAATAATGAAAACATTTGATAAAGCCCTATCAAAGCGAAATAAATCAGGAAAATATTCATTTTGTTAATAGATTTTTATTTAATAAAAAAAAATGTTATAATTTATTTGATATACGCGTATAGGTTTATTCCACTTCATCAACTCGCTGCCAACTTCGGGTCCCAGAAAATGGAAGCAAGCTGCCAAAACCAAAACCCAAAATGGAAATTTTTTTTATAAGTACTAAACCTATCATAAATCAAAATTTTCAATAACTGTGTTTCATGTGGATTTGCGGTATAAAATATTAGTAATTTATCTAAGTGTAAAAAGTAAAATTCATTCCAAATTTACGACGTTAACTCACTATTTTGTGAGGCGATAGCTGTTTTGCCAGCCAATGTTGGGATTATCAGATGTTACAAACAAAATATATGGTATATGTTGTTAAGTTTCTAAATAAAGTGCGATATTTTAGCGTTCCAGATTAATAAAATGAAATTGAATAACTCATATTTTATTTGAGGCCTCGGTCACAGTTCGGGGGCTGGTATGGTCCCAGTTGGGCAGGGAGTCTGTAAATTTATCGCTACGCCATTGTGGCCAGCATTATATTCGGTCAAATACCAGCGGATTTTTTATGACCACCGTCCAACCTCACCCCGCATTCGCGTTTTTTACTATTTTCCTTGCCGGGAGTTTGTTTTAGGGATAAATCATACTTAGACGAAGTTTCTTGCGAGCACTGAGGTACTCCGAGGGGAGATTTATCAAATGTTTTAACATTATCACACGTTTTATTTACGGTGTACAATTGAAAATATGCTTTTCAAACAAATACTCGTTTGGATTGAAAAAGCTTTTTATGTTTATTAATTATCTTTATTCGAAATAAAATGTATCTTGAACGATCTATAATATTTAATATCTTACTTAACTAACTAACCAACCATCACGCCGTCTCCTCGGAGAGGTAGGCAGAAAGAATGGAACGCCACTCTGTTCTGTCCTGACCCACTTCTCTCAATTCATCTACAATCATACATCTTGTCATGCACGCACGTCGATTTCTCCGACTAAACAATAACACTTTCGTTGGCACCGCATTCACTTCTTATACTTGCATTGACACTCTATCATTTACAAATTTACCACACAATCGTCTTTATTACAGTAATATAAAATAGATATATATTAATTAATTTTGTAAGGCTTAACTTATTTCATGACAACGTATAATAAATAAGGCACTTTAGGTGTGCTGTCATAGTGGATTTATGGTTCCAATTTATAAAAGCTTAGAATATAACTAGTAGGAGAAGAATGAGAGCAGAAAAAATGCAGTAGAAATGTGATTATTAAACGTATGTATGCTAATACAACGTATGAAAGAATTTCAAGAGCTGATATCAAGAATGAATACAGAGCGGAAGAAAGTATTATAAACAAAATTTATGATAGGATCATTGCGTTGGACATATGGAATGCATTAGTTAAGAAAATCTTGTTCAGAAAGTGTACGTAAGCGATGTGATTCTACGGAGTTGATAAAAACCGGATAAAATATGATGACCATATTATTCAAATGTTTAAGATAGGCCAGGTTAAAAGTCAGGAGAATCTATGTGCATGTATGAATCGCTGTATGAATGTTGAAAGAATTAGAGAGGTTTATCAGAATATAGTAGGACTTGTCTCGCTGTCTGGTCTACCGGAGTAACGGCCTGATGGTTATTTGTTGTTGTTGATTTAGCGGCCATGAAACAACGTACAGATGTACAACACCTGATGTGCAGGCAATCCGCATCGCATTTTGTATTACTACGGACCCCGGCTTTCTCCAGAATTATTCGCCACTCTCCCCGGTCCATCGTCCGCATTCTCCAGTTTGTAACACCAGTTGCCCTGAGGTCCATTTCCACACCATCCATACACCTCAGTTTTGGTCTTCCCACACTTTGCTTTCCATCTGGTCGGGTATTGAGAATCTTTCTTGGGATTTGATCTTCTTCTACTCGTTGGAGGGATCCCAACCATCTTGGATGCTGGATTTTTTTTCTTCACATTTTATAAAGGCCTATAAAATGAGTAAGCTAAAATAAAGAATACAGGAAACGAATATTTTCCAAGATTTAACCCATATCACCTAGGTCAGAAGTTAAGTGCTACGAGAGAAGTATGTCAGGAAAGAACAGTGTAGCGGTTTATTCTTTCTGTCAACCTCTTCGAGGAGACGAGAACGTGACGAGTTTGTTCGTTAGTTACAAAACACGCTTTCATTCATAATAATGATTGAGTACGGAGTTCTACATCAATGCTCAAGAAACAATACATAAATTTATGTGGTATTTATTTATCAGGAGAAATCTTTTCCTTAATGTTGAAATGGGATTTCCGATCAATTCAGGAGGCTGAGAGCTAACGATGTCACCTATTTGTCAATCTACAGAGAATCTCGGTACCTGGTGACCGCCGACCTGCTGGAAGCGGAGTCTATTAGACGGGACTATAGGACGAGCCGGTGGGGCGGGCGATGGGGCGGGACGATTAGGGTGCTTTATATTCCGGACGCATCTGTAGTTCCGGCAATCGACTCAGAATAGAAATCAGTCCAAGTCTGTAATCTCGATTTGAGATTAACACTTAAAAATAATGTTCGACATTATGGAAAAGTATAATCCTTTTTCACCTTTTATTAATTTTCTAGTATACTAACAAACCATCACGCTGAAATATACCAAAGGATAGAGAGAAATAATGGACAGTCACACTGTTCTTTCCTAATATACTTCTCTCAATTTCTCAATATTCATACATCGTGTCATGTAGGCACCTCGATTTTTCCGACTCCTTTTTTCGACATTCAATATTTGATCGTGCCACGTTTTCCTAGATCTTCCTCTCTTTCTAGTTCCGTTTACATCGTTAACAAATAGTTTCTTTACCATTCTATCTTTATTCATTCTTTCAAAGTGTCCAAACTATCATAATGATGCGATTTCATTATTTTGTTCTTAAAACTTTCATTCACACGGCATATTTTTATTTTTTATTTATTTGACACTCTATTATACACAGATTTAGCCCACATTCATCTAATAGATTTTATTTCTACTGAATTTATTCAACTTCATCCTTGATTGTTTTTAATTTTTACTTTTTAAAGAAACAAAAACATTAAAATCTTTTTTCCATCTTCCAAATGTATTATATAAAAAAAATTGTTTCATGTATTAAACGATTAATTTTTAATGAACCTTTCCATTGACACGAGTGTCAAGCAATGGTCTGAAATATATACTGGTGCTCTCTGGTGTCGCACCTAAAACAGTCTCTTCTTCTTTTTTTTGTCCTGTCACACCTCCGTGGTGCATAGGGCCTCAAGGAATCTTCTCCACCCGACTCTATCGCATGCCTGATGCTTAACATCATCCCAAGTGAGGCCTGCTGCCTTAACCTCGTCCTGCAGGGTTCTTCTCCAGGTGGCTCTAGGTCTACCTCGCTTTCTCTTTCCCCCCATAGGGGACCAGTCTAGTGCGCCACGCACCTAAAACAGTATCAAACACAATTTGTATTAAACTCACCTCTGAATTCGGAGCCAGTGAAGTTCCTTCAGGAGTGACGTGGTAGCATTTCTGTTGTCCCAAAATCAATTGGCTGAAAATTTAATACGATTTGTATCCTGCTTAATTGATTATTTAGTAATCCAGTTTATGTAATACCAAAATACCTTATTCTCTATCCGCTTATATTCCGAGCCAATGGGTTAAAGAGCTAAACTTCTCTGCACTTATGTTCTAACATAACTTAGTACATTAAATATATTCGCATAGGGTATCACGTTTGTGACCATAATTTAGTTTTGTACATTTATATATATATATATATATATATATATATATATATATATATATATATATATATATATGTTTTTTAATACTTAAAAAAGGTTACGAATGTCAATCTTGCTGATAATTTTGTATTTTTTTTTAATATTTCCGAAATATGAGTACAAACACTGACGTTTACTGAGATTCCCCGATGACAAAATTCTGTTAGAATATCTCAAACCACTCCGGAAAATGCTGGAAGATTCAAACGAGTCTTCAATCTAAACAAATTGACCCTAAAATTAATATAACAAAGATAAGAATAATGACTCACATACAAAATAAAGATATTAATATTCACAATAAAAATATAGAAACGGCGGATACAATATATAATAGCTAAAATGAAAATCAATATAACAGCTAAAAGAAAAAATGTATGCAGTGATTGGGTTCAAACGACCTGTTGTATACAAAAAATATATATGTGTACCTTGGTAATTTGTTGGCTTCTAGAATAGGGGGTCAAGGAAAATGATAAGAGAATACAGCCCGGTTGGTCTGCATTCGGAAGGTTGGGCAACATCTTAATGTCGGACATACCACAAAATTGAAAGGGACGGGCCTGAAGAACACTGACAAAAGACCGATAGGTATTGCGTGGGGGGTGGAAAGGGTTACATCCAGCAGTGGTTGTACATAACTAGTTTTTACTTATCTACATACAACAGAATGTAGATAAGTTAACTATCGAGGTAATACGTTTGAGTAGTAGTCCTTAATTTACCGGTATTACTCGTCGCCGGCTAATTTTGTGCCAAAAGAAAGTGTACATCATTTCTGAGTTGCAACACAAATACCAATTAAATGTGAACACCCAACTGGAAGTTTTACTTACTCATGATATTCTCTATAGCATGAATATATTTATACCACCATATTAAAAAAATTATCTCAAAAACGATATCAGTGTGAAATTTTCCCATATTACGGTGAAATTTTGGCAAACGTTCTTATTTCATTATTCAAAATATTCAACATTTCACATCTAAATATGGAATACCTGAAAAGGCAAAACCGGTATAATATTATGAAAGGAATTAAATTAAAATAGAGGAAATTAATATTTCATAATATAATGGTGGAATCAGGAGAGCGATAAGTGATATTGGAATAAGAGGGCTTCTACCTGAAATTTCTGGAAAGGTTTCAAAAGAAGAATGTTATCCAATTACCTTTGTTCACATTAACCACGAGTTATCCCTCATCACTACAGAAATGGTATAATATTTAATGATCATTTTATTGTATAAAAAGGACGATTTTCTTTTTATGCTTTATACCTAAACCACAAGTATGAAACATTCAAATATCTCATGTACATCAGGCATCCCTCCCCATTATGGCATGCAAGAGGCATTCTTGTCGTATTACATGGCCGATGCATCTTGCACGCCTTATACCATACATACTTATAATAATTTATAATTTCATATTTTAACTTATTGAAAGTTAAGGCATTAACACTGTGGAATTCCATAGTAATCTACTTTCATTCACTCTGGAATTCCAAGCTACCATTCCCAACCTAATGCAAATTAATCATTTATTTATTAATTTTTATATAAATCATTTCTTT
The DNA here is from genome assembly GCA_022606425.2 of Lepidostoma basale. Classification (NCBI taxonomy): domain Eukaryota; kingdom Metazoa; phylum Arthropoda; class Insecta; order Trichoptera; family Lepidostomatidae; genus Lepidostoma; species Lepidostoma basale. Next base: position 385,697 of record JAHDVF020001067.1, read on the forward strand.
TCAAATGTACGTTTTTTCTAAATTATATAATCATCATGTATTATTATTATTTAATGTTATTTATTATTTTACTGTTAAAAAATAATTGTTAGTACCTACTTATAACAAAAAGCCCAACTTAATTTTTAATTTTGAATGTTTGTATCGAATTTTAAATGCGTTTTTTATTAGTATTCCTTTGTTTTGTCTTTGTTATATTTTTTACACCTGAAGATGGAGGAGGCATCCTCTGAAACATGTCATGTATTTTAATATTTTTTTATTAAAAAAGTGGTCTAAACAATGTTTAATTAATTCCCAAAGTAGATTTCATATTTTAACCCAAAGAAACTGGCAAATAGTTGTCTAAGTAGTTATATTAACAATGTTAAACAATGAAAATAACGTATAGTCAGCTGTAATTATAAAAATAATTAAGAGAATGCCTCGTATAGTAGAACCGAGGTGTACGCAGTGTTTTGTAATCTGGGCTCCAGCGCCTGTGTTTAAGCATTGTAATATCCCGTCGCGGAAATCCCCGTCCTATGGTGGCGTCATTTCGTATTTGCACAAAGGAATAATGATAGTCCCAAGTTTTTGTGCATTCATTCTTTGGTCTCTAGCAGCCTTTACAAGTTAGTGGGAAGAATGACTAAGTACACCGCCGTGCTCTATAATAGCACCGTCACCCGGGACGATTTGAATAAAAGCTCGGAAGGGTGGAGGGATCTCTTATTCAATGGTTGGGTTGGCCATTGCAATATGAACTATCTAGTTCAGAGGTTTTAAACTATTTTAAATCTAGCAACCCTTTTAAAAAATAGATATACGTTAACTACTCCGAAACTATAAGATGGGCCGGTCACGTGCAGAGGATACCGTCATCGCGAACCCCAAAAAGATGGCTGGAGTGGCATCCAGGTAGTAGAAGACCAATTGGACGACCAAAATATTGAAAGAATCATTAGATGTCCTATAGAAAGAAAAAATGGTTTAAAAAAGTATTTGTTAACGATGTAAATGGAACTAGAAATAGAGGAAGACCGAGGAAAACGTAGCACGATTATATAAATCAAATATTGAATGTCGGCCACGTGAGGAGTCAGAGAAATCATCGCGCGCATGACACGATTTATGAATGTTGAGGTTTGGTAAGAAAAGTGTGGCAGCAATGGTTAGTTAGTTAGTTAGTTAGTTGAAAATGTAATATCACGTAAAGTGTTTCTCTGTGTTTAAACATAACATTATTAAATCCCTCTCCACTACACCATCAGAGGAGCTTAAGTATACTCTTAATAAGATAACATTTGTGTTGGTCTGCCTTAATTGAGTATCATTATGGTTCTACCACCTTCTTGTTTTATTTAATGTCCCCATTTGCATCCTGGGCTACTGCCGCCCCCTGGATTGTCTCAGCACCCCCTGGGGAGGCGGTGGCCCTCACTTTGGGAAGTGCTGATCTAGATCATAATATGCCTACCGTTTGTCATAAAGGAGGACGAGATACTCCGGCCGATCCAGAGTTACATAAATTTACATAAAGTTCTTGCCGTAAAACGACGTTATTGGAACGGTCGAGGGAATTTAGAGTGTATTATTTTTGAAACGGAAGATATGATTTATTTTTTATTCTAGTCGATAAAATCGTCTTCAGTGGACGTGATTTCATTTTTTAACGTTCATTTTATTTTACTATGTATTAGATGGCCCCTCGCGGGGTCGGCCATAAAAATATTATACGAGTTTCCCCATTTTAGATGTAGCTAATTCAGCTTTTACTTATTTTACATTGAACGTTTTAATATTGTTTGTAAAATTTTCTTTGTAGAAATCTGTTGTAAAAAAAGAAAATTAAATGAAATTAAACGCTTCAAACGAAAGTTTAAAAAAAATTAAATAAAAAAAATAATAAAAAAATTCGTTTATAATATGAACTTAGTTTAAACTCTACTTGATTTTATGGCATCGACCGGTTTCGGCAGCTCAGCACTATCTTCTGGTAACTACATACATCAAAGTTTGTTAGGTTTTTACATGAAATAGTGAGGCTTAAAATTTAATAATTCTATCATATATATTCCATTTATAAACAAAAAATGTTAATTATTGTTTCTTGAACAATGAGGAAAGGGTCATTAAGATGGTTTGGACACATGGAAAGAATGAGTGAAGACAGAATGGTAAATAAGGTATATGTAAACGGCGTGAACGGAGCTAGAAATAGAGGAAGGCCGAGGAAAACGTGGCACGATCAAATCAATCAAATATTGAATGTCGGTCACGTGAGGAGTCGGAAAAATCGACGTGCGTGCATGACAAGATGTATGAATGTAGAGGAAGCGAGAGACGTATGTCAGGACAGAACAGTGTGGCGTTCCATTCTTTCTGCCTACCCCTCCGGGGAGACGACGTGATGGTAAGTTAGTTTTTAGTTAGTTGAACAATGATGTAAAACTCCATATTAAATAATCAATACGAATGAAAACGTCAGTTTTCTAGCAGTTTTATTATATTTTATGGGAATTACATGTTTCGCCCTTCTAAGGCATTATCAAATGTGCATTTGATAAAGCCTTAGAATATTTTATTTATAGAGAATAACTAACTAACTAACTAACCATCACGCCATTTCCCCGGAGGGGTAGGCAGAGAGGATGGATCGCCACACTGGCCTGTCCTGGCATACCTCTCGAGCTTCCTCTACATCCATATATCTTACCATGCACGCACGTCGATTGTTCCGACTTCGAATGTGGCCGCCTTTTAGTAATTGATTAATTTGGTCATGCCATGTTTTCCTCGGTCGTCCTCGACTTCTTTTCCCACTCACGCTGCTTGTGTACAACTTTTTAACCATTCTACTCTCATCTATTCGTTCCATATGTCTGAACCACCTCAGGGATCCTTTTATAGAGAATTTATAGAGAATTATATATGATAATGCCTTAGAAGGGCGAAACATGTCCTTCCCATAAAATATTATAAAATTTCTTTGAAACTGATGTTTTCATTCGTATTAAAGAAATATTAGTTTCTGTATTATTAAAAAACGATCATGGGTTAGACATATATATTAATCATAGTACCTACATTATAATGTTAATTTTTTTTATTATAATAAATACCACAGCAATATAATTAAAATTATATAGGCTAAGGATACATGATTTGGACACATGGAAAAAATTAATAAAGAAAGAATGATAAAAAAATATTTGTTAAAGATCTAAATAGAACTAGAAAAAAAGGAAGACCGAGGAAAACGTGGTACGATCAAATATATAAAATATTGAATTCCAGCCACGTGAGGAGTCGAAGAAAGCGACGAGGATGTATGAATGTTGAGGAATCAAGAGTTATGTTTACCAAGGCTATGTAGTAATAAATATCAAACATGTAATCATATATAACTGTGTATAACAATGTTTTTGTGTAGATGGCTATGAGTAATAATATGTGTATATGATTATGAGTCTTCTTCTTCTTCTTCTTCCTCAGCCTATTCCTGTTCACTCCTGGATAAAGGCCTCCTTCATTCGCTTTCATGTCAATCTGTCTTGTGCAGACTGCATCCAGTTAATTCCGACGTGTCTGTTCAGATCCTCCTTCCACCGTAGCTGCGGTCGCCCTGCACTTCTCTTTGCGGTCCACGGTCTCCGAGTCAGCAGTATTCTTGTCTATTTTTCATCTGAGATTCTGGCTAAGTGACCTGCCCATTGCCATTTTAGAGTCACCACCCGGTGGAAGATGTCAGTGACCTTTGTTTTTTCTCTCACCATATCGTTTCTGTCTCTTTCTTAGGCTTATTCCTAACATGGCTCTTTCCATGGCTCTTTGGATCACTCGTAGTTTCTCGGCACTTTGTTTGGACAATGTAACAGTTTCAAGACCATAAGGACCAACTGGCAGAACACAGGCTTCATAGACTTTTCGTTTCTGAAATGAAAAGTCTATGATTATGAGTTATCAATATCAAACATATAAACATGAGTTATACATAATAAAGTAGTGGGAATGAAATAAGTTGTACGATATGTTTGATAAACAAATAAAAATTTGTTGAATTCAATTACCTATTCAAACAATAGGTAATTAGGTTTTAAAAGAGCTTGAAAATATTATTTTTTATATTTTAATTTTTTTGGTGTTGTTCGGTTGCAAAAACACGCAACAAGTGTATGTAATCTTCAAAAAACATAGGAAAGTAGGTAAAATTTGTCCTGATTGAAGAGAATAGTACTCGCGTTGGACAAAGACCGATGGAGACAATTCTTGTGGCGGTGCGCAGTGGGATTCAGTACTAACTACTTGCGGTCAAAAGAGCTGGATTTCCTACAAATATATTAAATTCAAGAGATATCTCAACCGGGAATCGATTTCCGAATCTAGTGACTCAATACTTACCGCAACTCTGCGCTATTAGGGCTAATATTGTTGTGTTGAATGAAAATGGCGAGCTCGAGAAATTCTATCTACGTGATTTGAAAATACTTAAGGGGCTAAAGGCAGTCAGAGGTATAAAAAAATAAGTATTTTGAATAAATAAAAATTGTCAGTAATTAAATTTATTTTACAAAACCAACAATATTAAATGATTACATTATGTTATTTCTTAATTTGACCCAAATTTGAAAAAAATTCTACATGTTCGCCATATTTAATGGACCCTGTTCCATAAGTGATGCTTTGTATTTTGCTTACCATTATAACTTCTTACAGGTTCATCTAAAATCATTCAAATAAAAAAAAATCTTTTCAATAGTTAATCTAATGCCTGATCGAAGCTTTTCTTAATAAACAAAATGCCGGCCTCTGATAATTTATTATACTTACGGATTTTCAAGGAAAAATGCAAGGTTTTATTGTTTATAAAAAAATGAAGTGATTAAAAAAAATACTTCGATGAGGCACTAAATTAACTATTAAAATATTTTTTTATTTTAATGATTTGAGATGAACCTGTAAGAAGTTATAATAGTCACCGCATTATGGAACAGGGTCCAACAGATATGGCGGTAATTTATATATTTTTTTCAAATTTAGATTGTTGGTTTTATAAAATAAATCAAATTACGAATAAAAAAAAAATTAAATACTGTTTTTTTTCATACCTATGACTGCCCCTAACCCCTTAAACTATTGAAATCGGTTTAATAAATTTCTTGGCTAGTTACAATCCAAGGGTAGTTCACAGCAGAGTGTTACATTTCTGTTGATTCTTGGGGTGCTACTTGGGCTTTTAATGCGGTAGTTTCATTTTCATTTTTCATTTTCATTTACCGTTGCTTTCCATATTTATATACAGCATGTTATTTGAACCCAATTACTGTAGACAACTTTTTATCTTTAGATTCTCATGACATATGATAGGTAGCTATTATATTGCCATTTTATCGTCACGTGAATTTTACCACCACAAGAACTTACTTTACAGAGATAATCAGACTGCTGAGCTTCACAGAAGAATCGATCTTGGGTAGGCGGCATATGACAATCTGAAGAAGTTCTTTAATAGTAAGATTCCCCAGTGTCTGAAACGCAAAATGTATTATCAGTGCGTACTTTCAGTACTGACATATGGAGCAGAAACGTTAACCCTCACCAAGTCGACCATAAGGAGACTCCGTGTAGCACAGAGGAAACACGAAAGAGCCGTGTTACACGTAAGACTCTAAGACCGGATAAGAAATACTGAATTACGTAGAAGATTGGGAGTAACAGATGTCGTCGCAAGGGTAACAAAGCTTAAATGGTCATTTGCAGGACATGTTGGCAAGTTGGTAGACGATAGATGGACCAGAAGGGTGGTAGAGTGGAGACCCCGCGAAGACAAACGAAACAGAGGGAGACCCCCCAACACGATGGTCCGATGACATTAGAAGAATTGCTGGCGATTGGATGCAAAAAACACAAGACAGAGATACGTGGAGAAGTATAGGGGAGGCCGCGTCAAGTAGTGGACGACAACGTCTGTCTAAGTAAGTAAGTAAAGAATTCTACACCAGACCAAAGACAGTATGACAATCACACTGCAATCGCCGGGAATCGAATTCGGTATGATAGTCATAGCTCTTGCCACTCTGCCACGAAGGTCGTCAAATAATACACTACGAAGAGATAAAAGACATTTAAACATTTTAGTTAACTATTTCACTTCAACAAAACAGACGTCTATAGTCGTAAAGTATATTCTGTACTTTCACACGAGGGCGGGAATAGCTCGGATCCAGAAGCTGAAGTATGTTCCTGTGGTTATTGCTATATTAAGAGACTGATGAGGACTTCAAGAATTTCATTAACCGAAAAACTTGCGGAGAAAGAATATTCCAAGAAAGATAGGACATTTTTTTCCTTTCTGCATTAAAAGAGTTTACAGCGTTTTCAGCTGTTTCAAATTGTTTTTTATGACGATGCGTATATTAAATATGAGAAAATATTTGTAGACTTTCTTCAAAGTCATATAAAATGTATATGATCTATTAAATAATATCGTTATCTTAACCATTTTAAATATCAATTATCGGGCTGTAGTTTTTTAGGTTTTAATAGTTCATTTATATTACACTTTATTCTATTAATATAATGAATTGATTATTGACAAATACTTTTGTTTTTTTTAGAATTATCAAACATTTCAAAATCACACTTGGTTATGACTTAGCAAGTCGAAACATGTCGCTCTTTTAGAATATAATAATATTAAATATTGAACCGGAGTTAAACATTATTATATTTTTCTTTTTCTTTTTTATATACTTTATATACAACACTAACTTTTAAAACAAATTAAAATTAAACATGTATATAATATCCCTGAGGAAGGACCGAACATGTTTGATATTTAATTTTAATTTGTTTAAAAAGTTAGTGTTGTATTCAAAGTATATAAAAAATAAAAATATAAAACATCTACAACACAATGAATGGCGAACACAGATGAAATTAAACTATTATATAAGAATGCCTTGTTTTTTATTGTAATTATTATTTAAAATACGTTCAATTAAATAATAATCATCAAAGTACAGACAGTATCCACATTATCTATATGAATATTTTATTCCAACCACCGCCGAATAATTTTGATAACATCCATATTCATATCCGTATCGTAAAGTAAAAGGTTTTTCGTAAAATTTAATTTAATAATTCTTCTTCTCTGGTTTCAATCCTGGGATTGGTTTGCAGCAATTTCCTTTATTATTCTCTTCCATTCTTCCCTGTCTTTCGCGGCTCTTTTGAAATCTGCATATGATGAGCAGCGCACGTCCACCAACAGGTCCTCCAGGTACTCTCGGCGTGGGCGTCCCCTAGAGTTTGTCCCCTCGATCATACCCTCCATTATGGCATGCAAGAGACCTTCTTGACGTATTACATGGCCGATCCATCTTGCACGCCTTTCGGACAAGGTCCTGAGCAGGTGCCTTCCTCCTTCGATTCCTTGAAGAACTTCCTCATTCGTTATGTGGTCTCTTCAGGAAATTCCAAAGAGTCTTCTATAGGACCACATCTCAAAAGCCTCTAGTCTCCGCTTATCCCTTTCGGATAGGCACCATGTCTCGCAGCCGTACATCAAGACACTCCATACATAGGACTTGATGAGGAGTATTCTCAGTTTTAGGTCTATATTATTTGACTCTATTATTTTCGACCTTTTATTAAATGCAAGCCTAGCCTGATGTATACGGCTGTCGACCTCGCTCTTAGACCGAATAATTAACATTATATAATTTAATAAAAAATGACCCTTGAATGGGTTACCCCAGTTAGGAGGTAATAAAACCATGTACTTGGTAAATGATCAATTGTAAACGACATAAAATAAATTGTTAAATGAAGTCTTCAGTAGATATGCTTCAAACACAACATATCTTAATTATTAATAAAAACAAAATAGGTATTTTTTTATATCACGTAAAGCGCACTCATTTTTTTAAATATATTTTACACGTAAAAATATCCTGATTGCAAGGATGGTAAAGACTGTAGTATTGAAATTGAATTAATTTGGTACTGTGGTTATAGAAATGTCACCCCCATGAAAAGATAATAAGCACATATGTAAGTCAACGACGCACACGAATAAAACTTCCTACGGAATTTCACATAAGGAGTCGTAGTCTCTTTGACAAATAAACGTATCACTTTCCACATTTGGATTGGTGCAAAATCTCTCTGTACTTCACCGTATCACTTTCAGAAACGCTCTCGAGAAACACAATTCTCTGAAGTGCACCATTCTTTCTGTTGCTAGAGTTCTGTTCCCTCGAAAACCTAATACGCTTGTGCTCGATCACGTACTATTATATATCCTGGAATACGTTAACTTTCTAAAGAACTACACTATTTGCCTTCTACACTATTTGCAAATAATATTAACTGTTTAATTGAATCGCTGTTATAATATCACAATTGATTATATTTCTAATAAATTGCCGCGACAGCTGTTTCACTAATAAATGTTAACATCATCAGGTGTAACAATCAGTTAACTAACTAACTAACCAACCATCACGCCGTCTCCTCGAAAGGGTAGGTAAAAATAATGGATTATTTTAATAGTTCCTGAAATCAAAAGAATTAAATAAGATTTTTTTTTGACAAATAAGCATATATCCTGGGATTTTTAGAACTCGGTTAAATAATTCTAATTTTCTATCTATCAAAACACATGTTTTACATTTTTTGAGAATTTTTGACATGTTTCAAAAGTTTTACGTAGATACCTATATCATCGAGTACTGAAAGATAGAAAAGTTTATGATTCAATAAGATAAACTTGTTTAACTTTCCCCGATGACGCAGGTGTTATTGCACAAAGTATGTGTATCTTTATCAAGAGCGAAAGGTATAAATGCTTTGAAACAATTGTTATCAACAGTGAGCAATATCTTTTATTACACACGTGTTAAAACAAACAATATTTTCAATTATAATAGACTAACTAACTAACTAACCATCACGCCGTCTCCCCGAAGAGGTAGGCAGAAATAATGGACTGCCACACCTTTCTTTCCTGACATATTTCTCTCGCTTCCTCAACATTCATACATCGTGTCATGCACGCGCGTCGATTTCTCTGACTCCTCACATGGCCGACATTCAATATTTGATTTATTTGATCCTGCCACGTTTTTCTCGGTCTTCCTCTATTTCTGGTACCATTTACATCATTAACATATAATTTTTTACCATTCTTTCTTCATTCATTCTTTCCATATGTCCAAACCATCTTAATGATCCTTTCATTATTTTGTTCATGACATCATCATTCGCTCCGCATTCACTTCTTATATTTTCATTCGACACTCTATCATACACAGAATATCCACACATGAATTATAATAGTGAACAATTAAATATATATTTAAGAATTTTAAGCTTGAAAACGAATTTACTTCACACTTAATTTGAAAAATACCGTCAACGAGAAACATTGCAAATGATTTCAAATATTCAGATTTTACTTCAGTTATAGTTATATTTTCAAAGCTCTCATCATGTTTCCGTCGACTAATTTAAATGCGGTCCATAAAAAAACCATTGATTCGGGTTGACGTTTAAACAAAGTTTTGTTTCAGATGCTTTAAAACCACTTTTAATTCAATATGTACATTAAGCAAAGCTTAAAATGAACAAACATGAATGCCAACATAGAAAAAAATTAAGCTTAATGATTGAGAATACCGTTAAAATGAAAAAATAATATTATTTGTAAAAATATGTAAGTGTTAAAATAATATATACGTATATCAATTATAATCTATTTGGTGGTATGAGTCCTAGCGCGACGGCAACGCTACACGTGCCTCTACAATAGACACAAAAATAAGTTAGTAAATAAGCACAATCGCGAAGAATTCACATAAAAGATAATATCATTCCAAGTCTTTTACGTACGAGTAGATTCGTTCGATGCTCCCTTTGATACATTTCTGGAGAAATTTATATTTCAATATAAATCAAATGGTTCATTTTTTACACGCATGAAAAACTCGCACACATTCCTACCCTCCGGTCTCCCGGTAGAACAAAAACCTTTTTATTCCCCTCGTTTTTTGCTTATAAATAAAAAAGTTTGAATAATAAATCGTAGGATAGTGCTAACTGAATACATTACGCTGTTCATTTAAGGGAGAATATTTATGTCTAAGTTTAGTCTCTCTCAATTTAAATACAAGACATTACTTTTCGCTTGTTTAATTTTAAATAATACTAAAACAGTTTAAGAGTAGCCAAAAATAATCTATAGAAACTAACTTTCCATTAAGATGTTTAACTGTAAGGATGATCTAAAAATGTGGGGAATCACACGTTTTTTATCCTCGCAACATAGTTATTACCCTGCTTTAACCCCCAACATAGCCTTTAAACATAGTTATTACGCTGTTTTAACCCTAAAAAGATTGCTGGAGTGGCACCCAGGTGGTAGAAGACCAATTAGACGACCAAGGCTGCGATAGGAGGATGAAGTTGGGAGAGATAGGGTGAAGTTGTCACGAGTGTCAGATTGGAGGGTCGAAGCGGAGGACAGGAGGAGTTGGAGGCGAAGAATACTGGAGGCTAAGGCTAATTATGGGCTGTAGTGCCATAAAATAAGAAGATACCCGGCTTTAATTATATACAATTATAACTAACTATCTAACCATCCCGCCATCTCCCCGAAGGGGTAGGCAGAAATAGTGGACTGCCACACTTTTATTTCCTGACATATTTCTCTCGCTTCCTCAACATTCATACATCATGTCATAAACGCGCGTCGATTTCTCTGACTCCTCACGTGGCCGACATTCAATATATGATTTATTTGATCGTGTCACGTTTTTCCCGGTCTTCATCTGTTTCTAGTTCCATTTACATCGTTAACATATCATTTTTTTACCATTCTTTCTTCATTCATTATTTCTATGTGTCCAAACCATATTAATGATTTATTAATTTATACTCGTATTTGAACACATAAAGTAAATTTTTATTGGAAATTTAAAAAAAAACGAAATACTCGTACATTACCTATGTCATCATTTTAGGATTACATTTGTGAAAGGAAATTAAAACTCTTCGTAAAAACGTGAGAATAGGTAAATCACAATTGTCTAACCAATGCGTTTCAACAAACATTGCTTTATAACAAGGGTATATAATATTATTCTTTTTAAAAACACAAAATAATAATATTTAAATTAATTTGAATACTTATACTTCTTCTACCACTTCCATAATTTACCTCGAATAGTGATAAACAATTTATCATACTTCAGTAATGCTTGTAATGATAAAATACGTTTTGTATTTTTTGTTAATAGCAAAATATTTCTAAATTAATGTTTTCTATTTTTTTTTCGCAAAATCTTGTAAGAGTACAAAACTCATTTCATCTTGTTTAATTACAAGTTTACTCTATTTGAAATTCGTAATTCGTAAAAGGGCAAACGACATTTGAGAACTGGCTGTAAAATTTTACTGCCCCCAACCTACGAACATTAATTTTTATTGCGGAAAATAATTCGAGTGTCTCATTTTCACATTAAATAAAATTTTATGGGGAGCTCTTACCAAGTTTTGAGCTGGCCGAATCTTTTTTTAATATCGTGTCTTTTACGAGCGGATTCTTAGCAGATGAGACAACAATTGTCTTTATTTTTACGTTTAATAGATTGTACCATTGGCCATAAAGATGGTAAATGGGTTTTCATAAATTTGTTTACGCGAGTTTGATTTTTTATATATTTTGAATTACATTCAATTTGTATAATAGTGTATAACTTGTTTATCTACAAATCAAGTACTTTACTTTATTCTTCCTTATTCTTCCTCAGCCTATTCCCGTCCACACCTGGACAAAGGCCTCCTCCATTCGCTTCCATGTCACTCTGCCTTGTACAGACTGAATCCTGGTTATTCCGACGTGATTATTACGTGTCTGTTCAGATCATCTTTCCACCGTAGTCCCGGTCGTCCTGTACTTCTGTCGTTCTTCTTGTCGTCCACGGTCTCCAAGTCAACAGAATTTTTGTCCATTTTTCATCTGAGCTTCTGGTTACGTGACCTGCCCATTGCCATTTTAGAGTCGCCACCCGGTGAATGATGTCAGTGACCTTTGTTTTCTCTCTCACCGTATCGTTTCTGACTTGTAGAATAAAATAAGTAGAATGAATGGAAAAAGAAGTTGAGAACTTTACTTTATGAGCTTTTAATGTTAAAATAACTAAACGTGTGCTGTTCAAAGTGAGTATCACACATTTTTATATAAACATTATAAGACTCTTTAACCCCCTAGAGTAAGGTGGCAAATATTTATGCCACCACAAATAAGGGTCATTTATCTTAGTTAATTTTAATCGAAAATGATATTTATGTATTTGTAACATTACTTATGTAGACAGTGGTCAGTATAAGTAAGACTTAAATCGTTTGCTCCTATATTTTCTAGCTACATAGACCCATGTTGATTGAATTAAATTAAGTTTACTTAAAAATGTCTTCTGCTATAAATGATTAAACAGCAAATTAATTGAATTATAATAAATTTATTTGTTACGAAAAATTGTTACGAACACACTTGTCTTGAAACTGGCGAGAAAATAATTAAGTTATATTAATACAGAACTTATTTTATCAAGATTAATATTGTTCGAAAGTTTTTTGTTTAATTTCTGTCATTTAATTAGAATGTGGACTGTACATTTCCTTACCATATTCATAAGTTTTTATGCCAAAAGTTTCTACGTCGTTTAACTGATCTCAATTTAAAATGTTAATTCGGACGCCACTGCCTTATCTTTAGTCTCAAAACCATGTTTGGCTTTCTAGTTCAAGTCCGCATGTTTCTGCCCCAATTTTGCCACATTTATTAAAAATATTAAAATCAATTTAGAAAATTTCATGGATTTTTTTCTGTTCTTTTATGAATAAAAACTCATAAACTGTTTAAACCTCTAATTTTCTATGCACCCTTTTTAATTTTATTATCTTTTTTTTATTTATAAAAGAAATTATTACTTCGCAGTACATGCAGTACATCCGATTACCTTTCATTTGGACAAAGACTACGTGCGAAACAAATCGTTTCTCAAAATTTAGTCCAAAATGTAAACTTTCTAAAGTAAATAAATCTATCTAGATGGCACTGCACAACGAAGTGCTATTGCTGACCCTTGTGTATGAAAGTGAAGCTTGGAGTAGGCAGAAGGTCAAATGCCACATAAATGAGGTCACTAAAAAGAACGTGCAAAAAACAATGAATGGTAGTGTATATCTAATGATGAAGTAAGAAAGCGATGTAAGGTAGATTAACACGTGATAAATAAAATTAATAAAGAGTCACTAAGATGATCTGGACATATGGAACGAATGGATGAGGTAAGAAAGGTTTAAAATATATTTACAAGAAGAATCAATGGAAAAAGAAGTTGAGTAAGGCCGTGGCATGACCAAATTAATCAAGTACTAAAAGGCGGCCATGTTCGAAGTAGGAACAATCGACGAGCGCACATGTAACGATGTGTGAATGTAGAACAGGCGTGAGAGCTATGTCTGGATAGAACTGTGTGGCGATCCATCCTAATGCCTACCTCTCCGGAGAAACGGCGCAATTGTTAGTAAGTTAGTTAGAATAAATCTATTGAGAAAATACCACACATCAACAAAACTCCTTCAAAATATTACATTTTAACCAGTGTAAAAGACTTCAAAAGTATGTTTTAATAAAATGAACATTTTCGAACTTCAACAAAAATATGAAACTTTTTAATGTAATATTTTTGGGAGTTTTGTTGCCATTGTATATTTTCTAAATTCACTTTTGATTCAGTTTACATTTTGGACTAAATGTTGAGAATTGATTACGAAATGATATTTCGCATGTAGTCTATCCACATCAGAAGCAATCTGGAATACAGCATGTATCGCAAATTAATTGTCCATTTCGATCAATCCCGGTGTGTAACTAGCCTTTAATCACGTGCGGAAGCTGGATTTCGGGTAATCAAAGGGTTCGTAGTCAAACACAATCTGACAGGCTAATACACAATACATCGTAGTGCTACAGCAACGCCAATCCAGCTTAACCCTTAACGTACCGTGTTCAAAACAAAACGCTCGCTCCCATGTGGTCAATTCAGTTTACCGCTAACTTTATCTAAATATCAAGCATATGACTCTATGAATCAAATTTAATTTATGTCATCTTGTAGGGAATTTCATTAGGAATAGATCGATATCTATAACATAATGGATTATTTGAAAAACATATCATTATTAATTTTTTTCTGAAACCATGCGATTTCTGATATGGAATGCGTCACAGCATACGAGCAACTGACACCAAGTATGAACTTGTCTCGCTCCGCCGCGCCGCGCCGCGGCCGCGCCGCTATAATTTTACGTATGATAAAGGCACCTAGGCAAAATGTATAGTACGTTCAAGACAACGAGTACGTATTAATATTTGTCCCTTTTGGTAAAGTGTTAATATTTTCACAGTTCTGATATTATTAAGTTGCGTGCTGCGTTTCCGTCCACAGTCGGTATTATTACGTACCTATTAGAAAAGGCCAAACATATAATTTATAATACGTTCAAAACAGCGAGTAAGTATTTGTCACTTTTGATAAAGTTGTAAATATTAGCAAAACAAATTCTACCTTAACACGAATGAAGGTGAGGGCAGTCTTAAAAAATATTTTTTTTGGGATGAAGGAAGTAATTTTTTGATTTTTTTTTTTTACGAAATATTGTGAACACTTCAATGGAGGATTAAATTTTTTTTTATAATATTAGGGTCCATAGGTTTTAAGAAAATCAACTTTAAATTGGCAATGGAAACTCAATTGACCACATGGCAACGCGACGGTTAAGCATCTCGGTATATGACTGGAGAGTTGTAATATTTTATGAGGTGATATAGGACGCAAATAAGTCAATAGGAAACATTTTTAACTATTCTAGAGTGGAGACCGATTGAAATGTTGATGCGAAATCATATGAGAGAAAAGAAGAAGGAGAAATACATGAATTAGTTCCAGTATATAGGTAAACGAATACTCATATTTATTGTTTCTTGAACAGTGATGTAAAATTAGTCTTTTTCATTTTTATATACTTTGTATACACAACACTAGCTTTAAAAAAAAATTGCCTATCCGATATGTTTCGGACAACCGATCCTTCTTCAGTGATATATATTATAAAGATACGAATTAAAAATATTATAAAATTGTTTACAAATATGATCAGTTTTGACAGTTGTTATATTATTACATAAAACTGATCATGTTTGTAAACAATTTTATAGTATTTTATAGTAACTTCATATTAAATAATTAATATAAATGAAAACGTCTTCTAGGAGTTTTATAAAATGACAGTTAATTTTTTTACAATGAACTGCTACTAAGAAATTTCAATTAACATTAATATTTTGAAGATTTGAAAATCAATGGAAATTGGGGTGCTCTACTTGGAAATCCAGAGTTTATGTGTTAATCCCTAAATAAAAGTTCTCAAAATCGTATCTCGTTTTATTTTCCAATTTACTGAATGTATTCTAATGATTCTTCTAGGATTTCACTTTGCACTATTCGCATGACTTTAATAACTCATACATCAAGTTATACCATGATAGATAATTTAATTTAGTTGTTGTATTGGAAAGATTGTTCTTCGTATTTTCTGGCTATATTCGATTCCCATGTGCTCCGCTCTAGTCGGCTTTCACATTTTCTCAATTTCTCTTTTCTCTCCGGATCATAAATCGTCTTTCCAACATTCAATCTCCTTGTCTCCTTCATTTACCTCTCACAAGCGCCGCCATATTTGATATATTCCTGACGAACCGAGACCCCGTAGCGGTGCGGCGCCCTAAACCGATCGCTGATTTTGGCAAGTTCGAATTTCCTCCGCCGCGCTTCCACCGTCATTTGCCCAAATGTCTTTGCGTCCATCTATCTTCAACATCTATGACACACATCTCTACATATTGGATAGTTTGATCATCGTTTAAAAATTGTTCTAAGAGCACTAACGAACACTTTATGGAAAAACGAAAATTTTCACAATGTTTGAATTTACTACTAATAAGACATTTTGAATTAGCTTAAGCATTCATAAATTTAATTTACGGTTGCCCTAGCATCTCATGAAAATTCCTCATTATTTTTTTTTTAAATTTAATTCTTTGAACGTTATTATTAATAAAATTGTCGTTCAAAAGAATTTTAAACGCACTGAAAACATGTCAGTTGTAAACAAATTAAATAATTCAATTTATTTCATCTGATTAGTTTTGAGGATTCGTGTTAAAAAACTGACGATTATAGAATCTGAACAATGATCTAAACAATGATGTAATATTCCATATTAAATAAGTAATGAAAATGTCTATTTTCTGCAAATTTTATTTTAATGTTATGGAAATGATATGTTAAACCTTGCTCAGGCATTATCTTACGTCATGTCACAAAACTTAAATTTTCTAGAGTTAATATTTTATTTTATCGAAGTTGTACACTGTGCTAATATAAAATATTACGGGATTGTCAATTTATTGTGTATCTAACTAACTAACTAACTATCGCGCCGTCTCCCCGAAGGGGTAGGCAGAATGAATGGACTGCCACACTTTAACCGATGTGGCACTCCATCCTTCCCTTTTCGCCCCCGCGGGAGACGCGGTGTAATGAGTTGCGAACCTCATCGCCACCAATAGGCATCATAACTTTCCAAAGTATAGTATGTTTTCACCATAGAATTGAATACACATTAAGAAGTGACGTTGCAAAAATAAAATATTGTAATTAAATATTTAACGATTATTATTATTTTTTTAAATAATATGCTACAAAACCCGAAGGATATTTAAAAAAACCGAATGAATTTCATATTAGTCTAAACCTAAATAGTGCATAAGATCTCTATTATTTTCTTTTAATTATCACACATATCTTTTTCGTTATTTTTTATTGGTACCTGCAAAGGACCAGTTATGTGGGTTATGTATTCAATAGTATCTTCAAGTATCTATGAATTGTGCTTAATTCGTACACGTAATCGGCCAATTACTTGATTGGCGTCTCGTTTACTATGGACCAGCGATAGTCATTCTCTAATGAGTCAAAGACAGCACAGATTGTTTTATTTGCCACGCTGCAGAACCAACCTGCCAATGGTTATGCCTGTGGGTAGAGCAATCTCATTGCTTAATTGGGTCGCCTCGGAGGTCGATATATTTTGTGATGGTGTGAGTTGCCTCAGGGATGCAATATTAATGTGATGATTCTTTCGAATTCTTACTCTTCACGTTTTTTTATGCTATTCTTATAAATTATTATTACAATATGTTATTGCAAACGCTCTGGAATTACATGTTTGTAATGTTTGTGATTTTTATTAAAATAAAAAATAATACATTTGATAATTTTTAAACTCTCGTTTTTATGAATTAATCATAATCAACTCACGACGCTATGAAAATACTACATGTTAAAATCTAGTTATAAACTATGTTTGATATTCCTGACGCAGTCGATTAACATTTGCATCAGGATGTTTCGTGTCTTGATTTCAACTCTGACTGGCTCTTAATATTCTTGAGATCTTCTGGAAGATTATTCCAGGCTGAAAGGTCAGGCTAAGGCGTAGGCCAACATTTGCGTGAGTATAGCATTATGATCAGACAATCTTAACATCGCAGAAGATATTATTGATCTCAATGAAGACTACATAATATGATGGTTCTGGGTGATGTTGAATTGATATCTTACCTGGTGCTATTCCATTAGAGATTAGTATGCATCGAAGTCTAATCTTTGATTGTTCTTGGATTGCCCCTTGGGCTAGGAATGTGGTAGTTTTCCTATGCTTTCCATGTATTTGTATACAACTGGTTATTTGAACCTTATTACTGTTTAAATGATTGTTACTCCCTTTAGATGGAACAAAGACTAAGTACTTCTAAAAATAAATTTTAATTAAGAGTTATCACATTACGCCAGCGACAAAGCGTCAAAGACTGGAAAATAGACGGGATAGTAAATAGTACAATAGATAAATACGAGATAGATAAAAGTGGAATTAACAGTGTTTATCATTCTATTTCAAACGGAATAGTGTTTAAAAAACTATAAAAAATGTGAAAACCAAGATGATGTGATTTTATGAAATTTTGGGTTTAAGGGTAATGTGGTAAAATATCTCACCTTTAATTTTACACTCTGTATAGATAGCTCAGCCCACGCGCTGTGTTTGATCTGACGTCATTATTTCGCTTCCTTACATTTGATTTGTATTAGTTGAGGTATTTTCTCATAGAAACGTTCATTCAAATTGGACCCGTGCTTTCATACAAATGTGATTATGATGGAAAATGGATATTTGGATTTGACGTCAAGTGCACGGCCCGTCAGCAGCACGCGCCGACTTGGGAGGTTTAAGCTGGTGACACACAGAACAATAATCGAAGAAATACTTTGCCGACGTTTTTAGACCGGTACAACGAAGCATTTCGTAGACCATTTTACTTTTTAAATTTGGTGTCTACTATTGTATTATTGGTCACGTCGTAAGAATGCCTGAGACAAGACTCCCAAGGAAAATTATGTACTCTCAGCTGAACCAAGGGAAACGTTCACACGATGGCCAGAGAAAACGCTTCAAGGACTCTCTTAAAGCAATACTCTAAAATATAATACTAACATTGATTGTGATTGCTTGGTAAAAACTGTAGAAGACAGACCGTCACCTGAGAGTAAGAAGGTTCCAACCGTCAAAAGTAAAAAGCTGAGAAAAATGAAGTCAAAGTTTTGTTGGTTTCGGGTGTGTATCTTGGAATAAAAGGGTTCCATCTGAATCAGATGAAATTCTTTTACCGAGAAGCGTGTAAATTTTCTCTGGCGACAGTAGGAATAATAAAGTTCTAAGTGTAAATGAATCCTTCTTCATTGAATCGTGTGTTTTGAATGATCAGATGGAACTTGATTATTTTTGTAACATCAAAATGACGATACTATTACATGTTTTTTAATTGTACGTATAGATAAGGTTAGTAAGAACCCTTTTCACGAAAAAACGCTGAATGTGAAATTTTGTTAGTTGGAACCCTCTTACTCTGAGGTGACGAAACCTAGTTGGAGAATAACAGCACACAAAGGCACGCACTTTGAAGCACAGCGCAGAAAGAAGAAGCAGGAGAAAGGAGAGACCATTAGGAGACAGTGACCAGCGCCTTTCCCTGCCCAAGATGCCCCAGAATGTGTGGGTCCAGGATTGGGCTCTTCAGTAACATGCGGATCCACAACCGTAAGGACAGGCTTTCTCAGACACGAGGGACAGCCGGTCTATATAAAACTGTTATGTTTTGTTTTCAACGGTTTCAAATATAGAATTTCAAACTCCGTACAGCGTATTTTCAATGCAACAAAACCTTAAACCACCAGCTAAGGGACGGTATTCCCTATAGAATATCCCTGGAGAAGGCAATGGGAAACCACTGAAGTAACACTTTAAAAGAACCTTGACGATAAAACATTCTCCACAGCGATCGCCAAGGTCGGGATGGAGATAGATTAGAAGAAGATACTCCGATAAGAGAAAGATACAAAATAATGATTCGATTGTTCTAAAGAAATAACCCGTTATCTAATCTAACCTGATATATCTGCGGCATAAATAAATAAATATATACTCACTAACGTCAAGCCACAGTAGAACGAAAAAAAATTATTCTAATTAAGTACACAACTCAAGCTGACTAACATCAGTCTTAGGCGTCAATAACAAGCAAGCTGCACCTCCCTGTTTCAATATAATCAACGTCGCGCCGAGGGTGACACGTGTCGTCTCCTCGCCAAGTGTGACACCTGCCTAAATGATGGCAGCTGGGATATTTCAGTACGTGAATCGATTTTCTCCGATAACGCATATTTGATTCTTGACGTACATATGTGATTAGATATGTTTTCATGTACAATATTTCCCAATTGTCTAAATCGTTTTTGATAAATTATATAAATAAATACAATAAAAACAATAATGGATAGTACAAAAATAGTGCTTACTGAATATACTTCAAGAAATTAAAATGTTTACATCCACAAAATAAATCTTCATAATCCCAAAACCATGTGGTGAAGATCACCTTGATTTGAAATTAATTCAAAATATTAGTTTACAGTTGTATGGAAAATGCTATCAGACTCAAAATCAAATCAGATTTATTGTATTCCACATAAAAATACAAAATTGAATATTTCATTGTTATTCTAATGTGGATCGACAAAACAAAATGACGGTGAACATAAAATAAAACATTCGGATAAAATAACAACAACAAAAAAACGGTAATAACATATTACTAATTAATCTTCTTCAGTAAATTTGAAAAGAATTGGTTGTATATATTTATTTTTTATTTTTTTTATTTATTGTTATAAACGGAATAAATTCCAATCCATTTTTTTATTACAGACAGTTTACTTAAATCTATGAACATTTTATGAGCAACGGTAAAAATTAAGCCTAAGACGAGTTAAGTCTGTGATCAGTCTTAATAATACAGAAGTATTGTAATAGCTTTTTGATGAAAAAATGACACTATTATAAATGAGAATACAGGTATGTCGAGTAATAAAGAAAGGACATAGTTAAAATTAAGAATACAGGAATAAGATTATTAACGGGAGAAGTACAATTATAAATCTAAGACTACAGGTAGGTATATAGATTATTTAAGAACTACAAAAAGATTACAAAGGACTTATTCAAATCGACATAGAAACAGAAGGTTCGAAAAATCACGTACATTAATTCTAATACATCATGTACTTTAGATTAACAATGTGAACATGGCAGACAATTAGCTATGGAACTTGAACTAGTTTAAAAATAAAAATAAATTAAGGGTTTGTTAGAGGTCGATACTTTTTAAGTGTAGAAATAAAGGAATTTAGATTTATTCCAAAAAAATCTAAATCATGACAAGAATTTGCCAGTCTAGTCATTCTCGGTATAGGTGCATTATATCCATAGTTGGTTTTATTCTTGAAAAGTTTAAAATTCCTTAAATTTCGGGTTGGTATATTAAATTTTATACTGTCGAGTAGACAGGGTGCATCAAAGTGTGAGTTTATAATTTTGAAAAAGGAGATTAAGTCATAATTACTTCTGCGATTAACTAGTGGTGAAATATTCAGTAGTCTTTCCAGGTCGGAGTAGGAATAGTCTTCTCTATCAAGACTTAGCATTCGACCAATTTTCCTAAGAAAACGATGCTGTACGGACTCAATATTGGAAATGTGAATTTCATAGTATGGAGACCAGACTACTGATGCATATTCTAAGTGAGGACGAACTAAGGCGAAATTCTATTAATAAAGCCAAGAAGTTTATAGGATTTGTTGACAGCTAACTCAATATGTGCGGTGAAAGATAATTTGGAGTCTAGTGTAATTCCTAGGTCGCGTATGCAGGTTTCACTTGAGAGCTGTATATTGTCAATGTTGTAAGGGTAGTTAATTGGAACATTTTTCCGAAAAAATCTCATAATTTTACATTTGCTTGTGTTTAATTTCAGGTCATTATGTACACACCACTCGTGAAATGAGATTAAGTCAGCTTGAAGAAGTAGACAATCTTCGGAAGTATTTATGACTTTAAGAATTTTGTTGTCATCCGCAAATAACCAGAATGAGGAATTAATAATTGACTCATGTACATCATTAATAAATAGATTAAATAGTAAGGGAGCAAGGTATGTATATTATATTTTTTATATGGTAAATATGTATTTGAGCTAATATAACGTTGAGAATCGAAACTGGTTAGTTAGCTTCTTATTATAAAATTAATACCAATGAAAACGCCAGTTTTCTAGAAGTTTTATTATATTTTATGGGAACGAAATGTTTGCCCTTCTAAGGCATTATCAAATGTGACAAAATTTCACCTCGTTGCTGTTTATATTATACACTAGTAAATTGAGCAGAATAGGCTATTAACGAAAATCTATGTGACTTTATACATTTTTAGCAAATAATTATTTGGGTAGGTCCTGAAATATTGGAAAGTGTTTGAAAATTGGATTTTTTGTTATTTTTATTAATTTCTAATTGTTCCAATAGGTGAAAGTGTACCCTTTATTATGAATTGGTACGTTAATTAGATCTAGGGAATGTTTATTGTCTAGTAGATGTTTGGCGAATTGGGAGTTTGATTTATTCAGTCTGAAGGATCTAACGTGTTCTGAGAAACGTGTTTCGAAAGAATTCCCTGTTTGCCCTATATATACAGCGTTGGAATCATTGCATTCTAATTTGTATATTCCGCTATTTTTTAATATACAGGTATATATTTTTTGATAAGAGTTTTCCAATATTATTTGTACTACCTTAAACAACTTACTTTTGATATATATAATATCATTTAGTATGCCCTTACATGTAATCATCATCATAAAATTTCTTAACAGGTTCTAAGAAACACTTTCCAATATTTCTGGACTTACCCAAATAATTATTTGTTAAAAATGTATGAAGTCACTTCAATTTTCGTTAATTTCTATATTCTGCTCCATTAATTAGTGTATATAAACAACAACAAGCTGAAATTTCGTCACATTTGATAATGTTTTAGAAGTGCGAAACATGTCATTCCCATAAAAAAATAATAAAACTTCTAGAAAACTGACGCTTTTATTCGTATTTATTATTTAATATGGAGTTTTACATCATTTTTTTAGAAACAATAAATAGCTTCTTGTTTTTTCTTTGGCTTCAGCAAAAACATTGTCCGCGTAGTAAATAATATGCATTGAAGTTAAACAGTACATTTGCCCGCGTGTCCAATATCGTGGGACAATAGTCCTTTTGCAAGAAGACATGCTAAATTAAAACAATATTTGTTCAGGCGCACAAGCGCGCAGCAAGGTATAAAGATAACCGTACCCAAATCGCTTCATCTGTGAAATACCCCAAATGATTTAGGCAAAACTGGGAGATAAAGCTCGGAACAGCAACACTTGTACACAGACTACCCCACATCAGAGACGAAAGAGAGACAAAAGGTTTGCACTGAAACAAGTTTATATTTCCTGAATGATTATTTTTTTGCAATATTTTATCTTGTTTATAAACTTCAGGCGTTTACACTGTAAGTCCATATGATAAATTTATTAATCAACATCATCATCATCAGCTCTCTGTCATCCACTGCTGAATGTAGGTCTCTCCCAAAGCACACCACCGCCCCCTATCCATATCCGCTCCCATCCATCCATGTCCAGCAATCCTCTTCAGATCGTCGGTCCAGCGGGCAGGGGGACGTTCAACTCTGCGGAATCCTGTACGTGGTCTCCACTCCAGAACCCGTTCCCCCAAACCATTTAATTAGGTAGAAACAATTTCGAGAAAGAAGCCGACCGAAGAATACCGTTGGGTTGGGCGGCCTTTGGAAAATTACGTCATGTTCTCATCTCTAAAATACTACAATACCTCAAGACTAAAGTCTTCAACCAGTGTGTGTACGGAGCCGAGACGTGGACACTGACAAAAAGTCTAATCTACAGATTCAAGGTCGCCCAACGCGCCATGGAAAGAGCCATGCTTGGAATAACCTTGAGGGACAGATTTAGAAACGAATTTATTCGTCAACAAACCAAGGTGACTGAGGTAGCTCTGAGGATGGGCGGGCTGAAGTGGCGATGGGCTGGCTATATCTGTCGGAGAACCGGCGGCCGATGAGGGAATTTATTTATGAAGTAATGAAATATTTTTTCAACTCTTAATTTCTTTTTTTTTTCAAATTTTTACGCATTCATCATCGGGAGAACGATATAAACTCATTTATTTATATCGCGTTCGCTTGTAAAGTTTTCAATAAACTTGAGCAAAAGTTTATTGTTAACTAAATAAAACTCTTTTACATAGCATAAATATTGGAACTAAAGTTGTGAAAATGAATGAACTTTTTGTGAAAGTTTTGGGATATTAAATTGTAATCACGCAAAATTTCCGAATAAGTGGGCAGAGGGGATTGATATTCAAACGGTTTTTTCCTACTTCTTTACATTAATTTACATGATATATGATATTGAGGATTTTATTTTCTCATCGTGTTTACAATTTTTTATTTAAGTAATTTTGTTGTCAATAACGTAAGTAGTTTTGTTGTCGTTACGTGGAGTTAGAGCACAGATTTCAGATAGAAATATTTTCTTCAGCATCTTTGAAAATGTGCCTGAAGTCCAACCTCGTGTCCAGAAACTACAGACTGCATATACAGTAAGGGACAAAAGCTTTAATACGAGTAGATCACACCTTCATTAAAGCAGTGGTGACATATGATTCACAGTGACTCGTAAAGAAGAACAAACAAGAAGCCTTAAAAATATAATCCTAAGAATGATCTTGGGATCTGGTGTTGCAGCGGGACTTGGCTATGCGATCAATCACAGAGATCCGCATATTGACTAACCACCACATTAATTGAGCACGGTTAGATGCGGTCAACTGGCATGGATTGGACAGTCCGGAGAGACAAACGCGATCGAGATGTACTCACCAAGACCAGCTGGAGTAAGACCTATATGAAAGCCTAAACAGCGCCGAATGGATAAGCATGGCGCAAGGGACTGCTGGGAACAAAAAGAGCCAAAAGCACAGCATCAAGAAGATTGGAAGATTGGATTGGAATATCAAGGAGATTAAAACTCTTCAAAAGTTGTGGAGGAAGCTAGAGAGGTATGTCAGGATAGAGTAGTGTGGAGGTCCATTCTCTCTGCCTACCCCTGCGGAGAAACGGCGTGATGGTTTTTTGTTGTTGTATGGCCATATTAGTAAATAAAGATCTGATCATATTAAAACATATTTTCAAAACATCCATACCTTAACAAATTTCTAGTGATACCATTTTTGCTTTAAATAACATTGATATTTTATGCAACAATAATTTTCAACTTTATTAAATAAATAATAATAATACTATTGACTAAATAAACTTGAACAGTATAGGGCGCGCTCTCCCATTCTTCTTTCGTCACCCCCAGACAATTCCATTAACATATTTTATATCAGACGAACACACGTCGGATCCATGCTTTAGCATTCAGGTCGCCCAATACAGAATTTTGATTTAAAAAAGACTTCCAGGATAAAAGAGGGACTGGAGGAGTTGACGCCCAAACAGTTAATTCTGGGGCGTTTGCCTCCCAATCCCAATATGAATTATTTATGAACAAGTCTGAATATCAAGTAGACGTTTGACATTTGACTGAACGGTCAATATTTGAATATTCGTCTCGAGTAAAAAATAAAATCATATCCAGTGGGGGTGAAACACGTTTTCGCAATTTTCTAATAAGCCGGAACATACCTGGTAGAATAAATCAAATCAAATTTGGAACATGACGTAATTATGGTAATTTAAATAATATAATAATAAAATTTGTCTCATTTTCTTTGATGCCACAAAGATGAAAGAAAATATAAATGTATAATGCAAAATTTAATCGCATTTTATCAATATATTTTATATTTAAGAATTATTGAGTCTTATCTGACGAATGTGTACAGGTATGTTATAATATATACATGAGACATAAAACGTTGATTTAATTTGTTTGTGCTGAGCTTAGGGTTTATGCTATGAAGGAGAGAAAGAACAGTGGCCAGAATCAAACCCTTATTAACAAGATCAGAAACTTAACGATAATTCAATCAACCAATTAATAATATAACATCTTATAATCTTATAATTAATCATATAAAATCTTTATAACATCTGTCAGATCACGTAAACAAGTACAATTTTATAATATTTTTAAAAATGTATCTTTACTGAAGAAGGACTGTTTGTCCGAAACATGTCTATATAATTTTATTTTTTTAATATAAGTGTTGTACGAGTATATACAAAGTGGATAAAAAAGAAAAATAAAAATAAACCATCATAACAACACGTGTATGGCGTATATAAAAGAAATAATATAACAATTCAAGTTGGTCTGGTCTGCCTATAAGTACCGTCTTCATCGATTGCTTTGATCTTCTTCTTGTGCCATGTTAACCAGTACTTCTACAGAGGCTTCTTCTTTACGACCCTCGATATAACTCTTTTGCGCTCCTTATTTCAGTTGTGTGTTATATTGCGCAGTCAAGACGTTTGTCTTCTACCAGGTCCACGTCATTCTTCAATCGTTCCCATTGTCATGGGTTCGAGTTGAACTCATATCAGTCTCCATGCAAGATGTTACCTAAATATTAAAGCTTTCGGACCTTACTGGATTTCTAAAATTACCTAATTCAATAATCTCAACTGAGGACTTCGGAGTTGATAACGAATCTATCAACCGGTTCAAAGTATGTACTTCCTTTCTAATGAGGTTAATCCCCAGACTCTCTTCATCAGGGTGTGGCAGTATACTTCAACTCCATCTAGATTTGGTCCATGTCCAATTAGTGCCAGATCTCTCTCTGATGTACGCCAATCTTAATCCACACACTCAACTTGATCACTTAATTTTCGTTATTTTTCTTCGTGTACGAGTACCAACCAATTTTGCTGTGCTGAATATATAATACGTAGATTTTTTTTTCTCTCAAAGACGTTGAAAAATTTATGTATATATTTTATTCAGTGTCCGGGTAACTGAAGCGTATATTGTATATGAGGACAGTTTTGATAAGGGTTTTATACAGTGTGGTCTTGTGGTACTCTTCGAGAGTAAACGAAAATTAAATTGATATAGGAATCCGAAGTTTTGGCATCATCCGATGATATGCTCTCGGTTCATCATCGGTTGTGTTATTTTCTTCTTCTTCTGAAAGTGCCCTGTCAGGTCCCCCCGGCGTTGGCGATCACTCTGGTAAACTCTTCCCTATCCTGCGCTGTCCGGAATAGCTCCACCACAGTTTCGATTCCCGTCCATTCCCTCACATTGCGCAGCCAAAAGATCCGCCTTCTCCCTGCCCCCCTGCGGCTTTCCACTTTTACCTTCAAAATCATTGTTATTTTGGCTATATTCTATACACATAAGTAAGAATTATAGGCACTGTTGTTAATACTAATAACGGCGTTAGAATGAGATCCTGCGTTGTGCGGCCACAATTATTTTGTGTGGTAAATATGAAGGCTCATATTTATTCAAAACTGTAAGATTACTGATCGATTTGACTGAAAATGCTTATTGTAGATTCTGTTCCGAGATGACAGTTATGGCACTAGAAAGATATTGAATGGGACTCGAGACTCTGGGCCTCTCCAATCCAATCCGGCGTCACGGATGACTTTCTCTATAGCAATCTTAAATAAGTCGTACTAAAAGTCTGCAAATGATCGGTCCGATCTTTTCGTTACCACGAGCAATTCAGGATTCTGTATTTCCTCGAGGTGATGTATTATCGCAAAAGATTTTGTTTTAGATAAAAAAAATCCCATACGATCTTTACAGGATATCACTCAAATCCAAATTTTAATATTAAAACTGATAAAATCTTCTTATATCTTATTTTTCTTCTTCTTCCTCAGCCTATTCCTGTCCACTCCTGGACAAAGGCCTCCTCCATTCGCTTCCATGTCACTCTGTCTTGTGTAGACTGCATCCAGGTTATTCCGACGTGTCTGTTCAGATCATCCTTCCACCCCAATCGCGGTCGCTCTTTGCCGTCCACTGTCTGCAAGTCAGCAGTCTTCTTGTCCATTTTTCATCTGAGATTCTGGCTACGTGACCTGCCCACCGGTCGCCATCCAGTGGATGATGTCTTCTTTTATAGCACTATGAAATCAGTATTCAGTGTATCACTCGAGAGATGTCTAATACTTGAACTCTAATCTTGATGTCTAATCTTTGAAGAATTGAACTTGAAGTCTAAGAACTTGAAGTCTAATCTTGATGTCTAAGATGAACATGACGTCTAAGAAGAACAAGAACTTGAAGTCTAATCTTGATGTCTAATCTTTGACGTCTAATACTTGATGTCTAATATTTGAAGAATTGATAAACTGTTTCTAATATCTGAAGATAGAGTGGCTTTTCCTCAAGTAGTAGTCAACACTGAGACAGTAGAAGAAATGTGATATATACTCGTAAATTACTAAAAATAAATTTGTTTGTTAGAAAAAAATGCAAAATGGCGGTATATAATTTTTTTGACATCAAATGTGGGGATTTGATAAACAAAGCAGAGTTACTTTTTTAAAATAAAAATGTCAAATAAATACAACAATAAAATCTGCGCCCACGTAGGTACGCTAATTTTGGAATACGGTGTACAAACAGGTTATACCAAAAAAATTAACTCGAAGCTGAAAAACGTCCTAACTAACCTCCACTCTTGAATTGAATTACACCCAAAGCGGCGGAATATTTTTTTTACTTTTTAAAACACAGGTAAATTTACTTCCCATGTTTATTCGCAATGGCCAGTGCCCCAACTAGAGACTCCCAAACATAATCGGTTCATCGGGTTCTTTCCACTGGCTGAAAATGCACGTATGGAATACAACGTTCATTTACTTTGTGAGATTAAATACAAACTAGTAAACTAAATTAAATACAAACTAGTAAATTATACGCGGACAACGCCGTTCTCGTTGCGGATAGTGCGGACGAATTACAAGTCTTGGTGTCGAGAATGTATGAGGTATGCAAGTCGAACGATTTAATGATGAATGTCGGAAAGTCAAAGGTGTTAGTTTTTGAAAGGGAAGAGCAAATGACAGTTTGTTATATAAGTGTAAATGAAGAGAACTTGGAACAGGTGAGGGAATTTGTGTATTAAGGTAGCATGTTCACAGCGGATGGCCGAACGGACAGTGATATTGAAAGAAGGGTTGGTGCGGGTAACAAAGTGAATGGAGCTTTATAAGTAGTTATTGGAAACAAGAATTTATCAATGAAAGCGAAAATGGCCGTTCACAATGGAGTTCTGGTTCCAACCCTTATGTATGGAAGCGAAGCATGGAACTGGCAGAAGAAAGATGAGAGCAGAATAAATGCGGTAGAGATGAGGTCCCTAAGATGTATGTGTGGTAGAACGATGTACGACAGAATCCCAAATGCTTATATTAGGAAGGAATGTAGAGCGAAAGAAGGTATTATGAACAAAATTATGAAAGGTTCGCTGCGTTGGTTCGGACATATGGAGCGCATGGGTGAAGAAAGAATGGTTAAAAAAGTATACGTTAACAATGTAAATGGAGTAAAAAGTCGAGGTAGACCGAGGAAAACATGGCATGACCAAATTAACCAAATATTAAAAGTTGGTCATGTCAGAAGCCGCAAGAATCGACGTGCGTGTATGACTCGATGTATGAATGTGGAGGAAGCTAGAGAGATGTGCCAGGATAGAGTAGTGTGGCGGTTCATTCTCTCTGCCTACCCCTGCGGGGAAACGGCGTGATGGTTTGTTTGTAGTAAATAATTATTACAAAATAAGCTAAGGAAAAAAACACAAAATAAATATGTTTTTAAGATAATCAAATGATTTAACTGAAATCTCTTGATGGAAGTTCATTTTAAATAAAAATAAATAAAACGATGTTTTTTTGTTTTTGTTTGATTCCAGACCCTAGCAGCTATATGGATGGGGAAAACCGAATAAGGCGATGCCAACCTTACGGACCAAGAACAACATATAATATTTAAATTCAGTAATAATAAAAACAAAATTACTTTTTTTTAAACCTTATATAATATATGAATATGTAATCGTTAATAAAATTTAAAATCCATTGTATTAAATACGAACCTCCAAGAATACCTGTAATACCAATATTTAAATTCAGAAAATTTTACGTAAATATTCGAAGATTATTTTTGTATAGAATCATGTTTACCACCCCTGATCTGTATGTATATAAAGGACTAAGTTTACAATAGTGTCACCAGTCTGTCGATGCCAGCGAGCCTGGCGAAACCGGTCGCTGTCTAAATAAAGACAAAAGTGGAAGTAGTTAAAAAACATCGTTTTATTTAATTATTATTTAAAGATGTTTTTACGTTAGTTTAACCTTCTATTCTTATTACAGCTAGTATTATTAAATTATTTAAAGCGTCCCTCGTTAAGGGAAGGTTATTAAGCAGGTCTAAGATATTTTCTTACATCTTTTCGAAATCTAATACTTGAAGTAATACCACTTAACATAACCTAAACGTGTCAATACTACTTAACATAATTTTCGCCCGCTCCATTCAATAATGACTCAAATAGGATTTGACGCGCAAGATTTGTACTAGCAAAATTGCGTCTCTTTTTGGTTGTGATCAATTCAATGTGTTGGACGCGTCGGTACAAAAATTCTAGGAATGATTCAATATCTTTTCATAGACAATATGAAACCGAACCGAGCCGAACTAAGCCGAGTGCTTATCGCGTTACCAGGCATTTATAATGTCTACAAGTTTTCTTCTTCTTCTTCTTAGTGTAGGCCTTGTGGCCTGTTTCTTAAGAGGAATTGGCGTCCTGCGAGGTCGACTCCCAGCTGTTGATCCATCTCTTAGGTGGTCTGCCCGGGAGTCGTCTACCTTGGGACTGGCCGTGCAACACATTGAAGGGTAGTCTTAATCACATCGTGTCTACTATTTATTGTAAATCTTATTTAATCATTTTATCCATGCATTCTTACAGTTTATTTCAATTGTCAATTAACAATCCTGGTGTCAACAAACTTACTTATTCCTCTTCTTCTTCTTCAGCCTTCTTCCCCCCGTTGCTAATAAAAGGCCTCTTCTATTGTTCTCCACTCCTCCCTGTCTTGTTCCTTCCGCAATCAGGTTGTCCTATCGATTTAGGCGAGTCATCAGTCAATATTTTAGGGTGGCCTCCCGACACTCATTTTATTTGTCTATGGCTTCTATTGGAGTATTCTGGATGTTACATTTACATGCATGACATATTAATTGTAAAATTATTCAAATCAATGGTTTTATAATTTATTTTACATCCTACAGCCTCCAACCTAGGAATAATCCCCCTTATATTAATCACCTTATTGAACGGATGATTACGGGGAGAAACAATATTAAGAAGAAAACTCAAAACACACCAGAATTTAAGATAATTGGTGATACTTTTGCAAATGAAGAATGTAATTATTACTTGGCCATATTTTCACCCGCTCCATACAGGACTGGCTCAAAGGGGATTTGCCGTACACAATTGCACAAGCAAAACTGCACCGCTATGAAAGTTACACAATTCAATTAAACTAATCACTTATGAAGTTGCAACGGTACAAAGTCTGATCCCTTTTGATAAAAACGCATAACTTAACTGTGACGTGTTTTACCAATTGTATTCGTGGATCCTACAGCGGAATGCTTATCTGTCTATGCTATAATACAAATCAACAAAATATTGAGACAAAAATTACATATTATTTTTATTACCTCATTGGTTGATTTGTGACATGACCTTCCTTCTAGTGCCAAACCTTATATTTCTAACTGAAACATGGGGTTAACAGAAGAAGGACCAAAGTTGTATAAAGGCCGTAGAACTGAGATTGCTAAGAAGAAGAACAATAAGAACAAGTCATCATTAAATTTTCTTGCAAGGTAAGGCAGAGAGAATGGACCCCCACATTACTCTATCCTGACACGCCGCTTTCTCCACATTCATACAACGAATCATACACGCACGTAGATTCTTTCGACTTCTAGCATGGTCTTTCTAAGTTTTCCTCAATCTTCCTCGACTCCGTTCACATTGTTAGAAGAATGTGCAGAAAAATTATGTATGATAGAATACCGAACGAAAACGTTTGAAAGGAATGTCAAACAGCCAAATTTGTCCTTAATAAATTTAGGAAAGAGTCATTTGGAACTAAAGTATGAGGGAAGAATTGTTAAAAAGATATATAATATACAAGCAGTGTGAATGAAAAAATATGGGTCATTCATAAAATAAGGTTCCCATATTTTTTTTAAATATAGAGCTTTATTGTTTTCCTTACCATTATACATCATTTTAAAGCTTAAAACTTACTCTATTTTTCTACATCATTGCTGTTTCTGTCTAAATATAATACTTTTGCAGACGATGCTCCCACTTTTGTATCCCCAAGTCATAAAATTCTGCCGCCATTCCTTTAAGATATCGAATAACCTCTTCCTTGACTTCATCATCAGTATGGAAAAGTGTTCCTTTAATTTTGGGAATAAGTGGTAATCACTAGGGGCTAGGTCCGGACTGAAGGGTGGGTGGGGCAAAACAGTCCAGCCAAAATCTGTCAGCAGTTCTTGAGTTTGATTTGAGACATGAGGTCGAGGGCTCAACACGTTTCTGCTTGTGGTTTTCTGTGAGCATTCGTGGTACCCACCGCGCACACACCTTTCGATAGCCTAATTTCTCAGTTAAAATTTTGGGAATTGTTGTGTTGGAAGTCCCAGGAATACGAAGAGCAAGTTCGTTAATGGTAATCCTCCGATCCTCAAGCATTATGCTCTCAACTTCGCATCTGGCGGAAACAGCGATAGGAAGCTCCATCTTCCATGGCTGCCAGGCCGAGACTGAGGGGTGTAGCGTGGCGGGAGCCGCAGGGATAGAGAGTGAAGGAGTTGATAAAACAGCCAGTGTTACCAGATTTCTAGATTTCTCCCAGCGCGTTGCCATCTTTATTGACAGCATAGGGAACCTTATATACCAAATTATCAATTACTAAAAGGCAACTATGTTCAAAGTCTGAAAAATCGACAAGCGTGCGTGTTATGAATGTGTTTATGAATATGTAAGAGACACGAGAGTTTTGTCTGGAAAAACAGTGTAGCGGTCCATCTGCTTTGCATACCCCTCGGCGTGGCGGTTTGTTAGTCAGTTATTTACGATTATAATTTGATGGTGCCATTTTCGTGAGTAGGTCAGCTTACAAGGTCTCTCTCTGTAAATAAAGTTCCCCTGACTGAAATGTTCTGCATATTTGAATTTCCTTGGCACAGTGAAACGAAAATCAAACTTTCAAATTCTTATCTTGAACATCGCAGCGACGAACACCCGAAGCTTAAATCAATGAGATTGTAAAAGTTTGTAGATAGAGGGGTGCTCATGTATTTAGATCTTTTGTATACGAGTAAGCATAGTTATAATATACCAGATTCTCAAATCATGTTACTAGAGAGTTATAAAAGATATTATCCACGGTTTTGGCCGAAACACTTAAATTAAAAAAAACTTTGTTTTATGTATCACAATTTTCATTTTACGCGACAGCTAACATCATTAGGTGTTAGAATTGATTATAGCACCTGATGATGTCAACATAGATTAACGAAACAGCTGTCGCGTAAAATAAAAATGCAATTGTGATACATAAAACAGATATAAAGATATTGTAGTTAAAGATTTTGAAGAATATTAAAATTTTATCCTAATGATCCTTTCATTTTTTTTTTCATATAATAACACTTTCATTCGTACTGCATTAAATTCTTATATTTACATTTGACACTCTATCATATACAAATTTACCATACATTCGTCGATGAGATTTCATTTCTACTGCATTTATTCTACTTTCATCTTTCTTTAGCCATCTCCATGCTTTACTTTCACACATAAGGGTTGGTAAAGTACTTAGATAGTTTGAATTGGCCCGATGAAAACGTGGCACGATCAAACAATCAAATATTAAATATCGGTCACGTGAGGAGTCGGAGAAATTGACGTGTGTGTGACACGATGTATAAATATTGAGGAATCGTAAGAAGTATTTTATAAAAAAAACAATGTGGCGGTCCGTTATTAATACTTACCCCTTCGAGGAGACGGCGTGATGGTTTGTTAGTTAGTATGTTTTTATGACAAGAATTCGTTTTTCGAGGATTATAATTTGAGAGTATGACTCGTTGTATAAATGGGTAGGAACTTTATTGGAGGTTAAAGCGTTAACACTGTGGAATCCCATTGTAATTTAGATTAGAATTGATAACACTGTTGAACCCACTTTCATTGAAGAGGCGAAACGACACGAGGTTTCATGTGAAATTGGATTAAACTGTATTATTAATTATATTCCAAATTAATATGGAGTAAGCTCTAAAGAGCTGTGTCAGGATAGATAAGTGTGGCGGTCCATTCTCTCTGTCCACCTTTCCGGGGAAATAGCGTGAGAGTTTGGTGTTATTTTTATATAATTTGAGAGAAGATTGCAATTCTACTAAACAGTGGTTTCGCCCGCTCCATTCACGACTGGCTTAATTTGAATGCGCAGCGCAAGATTTACACAGCAAAATTGCTCCCCTACGCAAACATTTTCATTTTTGTACACCGAATAAGTAATTAAGTTAGGTACAGTGATGAAGATCGGTCCCTTTCGATAAACAACAGCAACAGTCCGCTACGAGCCTTAACTGTTCGCTGGTAATATTATGTTGTTTATGAAATTATTCACAATATAACAGTGAAATACAATACTAAACGATATTTTCGCCCGCTCAATACACAATTGGCTCAAATGGGATTTTCTGCGTACGGTGATACATGCGAAAACTGCTTTGCTAAGAAAGATGCCATACTTACACCGCCGAAAGCACAATTTAATTTCATTCAGGAAACATGATTGATCTCTTTCGATGAGCAACGCACAGCCAGTTCTTCACCCGAGTACGATTCCCGATAACTTACGGAAATTAGCCACTAATGTACTTTGATGACGATTTGTGATATAAGTGCGATGAGCGAGAAATTGGAGCAAGTTACCGAATTTACGTATCTGGGAAGCATGTTTACAAGAGACGGAAAAATGGAGAAAGACATCGAAAGAAGGGTTGATGCTGAGAATAAAATAAATGGCGCACTCAAAGTCATTACTGCAAATAGAAATATATCCACAGAAGCAAAGATGGCAGTACACAATGGTGTTCTAGTGCCAACCCTCATGTATGGAATTGAAGCTTGGAGCTGGCAAAAGAAGTATGAAAGCAGGATAAACGCCGTAGAAATGAGATCACTAAGAAGAATGTGCGCGCAAACGTTGTATGATAGAATACCGAACGATGATATAAGAAGGAAATGTAAGGCAGATGACTGCATCATGGATAAAATTAAAAAAGGATCCCTGATATGGTTTGGACATATGGAACGAATGGAAGAGAGAAGAATGGTTGAAAAGTTGTACACAAGCAGCGTGAGTGGAAAAAGAAGCCGAGGACGACCGAGGAAAACATGGCATGACCAAATTAATCAATTACTAAAAGGCGGTCACATTCGAAGTCGGAATAATCGACGTGCGTGCATGGTACGATGTATGAATGTAGAGGAATCGCGAGAGGTATGCCAGGATAGAGCATTGTGGCGATCCATCCTCTCTGCCTACCCCTCCCGGGAAATGGCGTGATGGTTAGTTAGTTAGTTAGTTATATACTTTGAGTGTAATCCGTCGATTCTCAATCGAATATTATTTGGTAAGCTATTGGTTAAATTCATATCTACTAGTATAATACATATATTTTAACTCCGTTTTAAACATCGTGGTTCAGGCTGTGTAGATTGCACTGGGTGAGGTTCCATCAAATAAAAAGTAGTGTCTAAACTTATTCTATGTACTCTGTAAACTTATTCTAGAATTTTGTAATGATAGATTATGTGTAAATTAAAATACTGTTTGTTTTCATTGTTGATTTTTTTTCTTGACATGTTTCAAAGGTACTAGGATAAATATTCATACTGGACAAAGCTTGTCGATGTGATAGAACGTGTTGTTAAACGAAAGTGAAAATAAGCAGGACATGACACATAAGAAAGAGACAGAGACAGACCCAGAGTCTTGACGTGGAGCCATAGGAAGGAAAAAATCTATCAGTCGGTCCCAAAAAAGATGGGCCGACGACATAAGACTAGTTGAGCGAGAAGAAGGATGACAGTCACCCAGGATTGAGGAAAATGGAGACTATTTGAAGAGGCCTACATGCAGCAGTAACGGATGGCTAGGGAGAAAAAGAAGAACCCTGCTGGGTCAAGAGAACAAAGTAAATAAGAATCAAGCTATTTCTGTTCTGTTAATACATCTATTTCAGATAAAAAACACAGTTTCAGAATAAAATTGTCATGATTGTTGAGTGCGAATAATATTAAAAACTGTGTTTTCAAATTGAAGTAATGTTATTTTTATGACAGAATTAAAATTTCTGTATTTAAAAGGTGATCAGTTTAAAGAAGAGTAAGGGAAGCATACTAGGAACTACCCTGAAAAGAACCCTTCAAGGCGAGATTAAGGCGATAGGTTTCAGTAAGGACTCTTTTCATCACAGGGCTAAGTAAATAGGTAAACACGTTTATTTGAACTCTTTGCTTTCTTAAACTATTTAACGTAATTCTCTTTTCATAAAACAAAAAAAAAATAGTGAGCAGGACTTTTAGAAAATAGTTCATATAAATTTAAAACTGAATGAAATATACAACAAAAGCGTTCAGTCACTACTTAACGATATTTTCGCCCGCTATATCCGATACTGACTCAAATAGGATTTGCCGAGCAAGATTTGAACTAGCAAAATTGAGCCGCTATTAGGGTGCGATCAATGTAATCCGCCGGACGTGTAAATATATATCATCTAGGAATGAATCTATCTCTTTCCATAAACAAAGCACAGGTAAACGGAGCCAAACTAATCTGTGTGCGTTACCATACCTAATGTATGCGAGTGTTTATATTTCATAATTTTAATATTATTTGACGATTTTCCAATGCGCGGGTACCTAAAAGAATAATGATTGGACATCTGGGAGGTAATAGAATGATTGGAAGATTTAGGCTAAGCTTAGAGGACAGGGTGAAGAAATTGCGGCACAGCTACTACCAGTGACAAATTGCAAGATGGAGGCTGAGGACAGGAGGAGGTGGAGGCAAAAGTCGAAGGAGGCCATGGCTCGATTTGGGCTGTAACGCCATCGAAGAAAAAGAAGAAGCTTCATTATTAATCATATTATATCACATATAGTATAGCATCTTACGTAGCAAAATAGTTTTTGCATGTATTGCTGTACGCAGCAAATCCCATTTGAGCCAATTGTGTATTGAGCGGGCAAAAATATCGTTGAGTATAGTATATTGCTGTTATATTGTGAACAATTTCATAAACAGCATAATATTATCAGCGAACAGTTTAGGCTTGTAGCAGAATGTTGCTGTTGTTTATCGAAAGGGACTGATCTTCATCACTGTACCTAACTTAATTACTCATTCGGTATACAAAAATGACAATGTTTGTGTAGGGGAGCAATTTTGCTGTGTAAATCTTGCGCTGTGCATTCAAATTTAGTCAGTCACGAATGGAGCGGGCGAAACCATTGTTTAGTAGAGAACTGGAATATTCTCTTAAATTATACAAAAATAACACCAAACCATCACGCTGTTTCCTCGGAAGGGTGGGCAGAGAGAATGGACCGCCACACTTATTTTGTCTGACACAGCTGTCTAGAGTTTCCTTCATATTCATATTCATACTCATCATATTATAATAAATAACGCTGTTTAATCCACTTTCACATGAAACCTCGTGGCATTCGGCTCGTATCGTTTTGCCCCTTCAATCAAAGTGGATTCCACAGTTTTATTTTTACCTTTAACAATTACGATTGTGATCAATCTTTTTTCTCATATTCATCATATGAGTTTCAGTTATTTTTACTTTACATTCTACTTTATTTTTAAAATGACATTATATATCATCAAATTAATGTATACAATTAATTTTTAATCGTTATTGTATTCCTGGCATCACTTTAATCCTCACTTCATCAAAAGAGAGATTATTTAAAATCAGTACTCACCTTATAAATCATAGAATATGTTTTATATGAAATTAATATCACATTGATCAGGAAATTATAATACATAAGTTAATTCAAGACTGCAAACTATTAACTTTTAGGTAATGTCACCTACTTAATTCGTGGGCTGGCTCAAATTGGATTTTCCGTGCAAGAACCGTCCTAGTAAAACTATCATATATATATGTCTTTTCTGGGGCCACGCCATTTTAATAGTCTAAAGTCGATCGGGTGGTGATCTAGGGGATAGAACACTTGGATCCTGATCTAAGGGACGTGGCTTCAAGCCTGGACATGACCAGATAATGAGATTCCTTCTTCATAATTATGAGCTATTTTTCACTCATATTGAATATTGTAAAATAAATTCTAATACCATTAATTTATATCCTTGAAGTTAGTATTTCTTAAGTAACGATATTGTGTTCGATATAAAAGATATATTCCTTTACATAAGATACAACGGAGCCGAGCTCAGTCTATTTCTATTCCTGTATCACCATGGTGATCACACCCCGCGATTATATTGTGTGATAAAATAAGTATTATGGATTTGTTTTTATTTATTCTGCCGGTGCTATTCGCATATCAAGGGTGGCCTCATTTTTTAACGCAAGGGTGTATAAATGTTGATCATAACATAAGGGGGAATCGTTAATTTAATATAGAAATTGCTATTTTTATAATGAATGTATAACGAGGTATCGGCGAAAAAAAGTATAATAGAAGGATAGAAGAGCTTCTCCTGAGATGTTGATTATTCGTCATGTGTTAGGAAATCATAAGAACACTTTTCAAGACATTTATAAAGCCAGAGTTTATGCGTGGTTAAAATAAATAAATTAAAATGATCAATAACTATTATTTTACCTAGTATAAGCATCCTGACTTTTTGTGCTTACAGATAATTGCACCGAAGATGTTGAGAAATGTATTGCTCGAATATGTAGGGTTAGACATAACATATCATTCCCATTAAATTAAATTAAATCTTCAATAAATCATTTTAATTTATATTAATTATTTTTAATGCCTGTTTATACAAACAAACAATTTTAACCGAATATTTTTTGATACATTTTAAGAAATTCGTTTAAATATATTATATAAAATATTTTTTTAAACATGTTATGTAATTTTTCTATTCACTAGAAACTGTGGTCCAATTATTACATATTCACATCCTCTTCATACCCTCTCTTTCGGATATATCGATAAATTACGTTTAGACGGAAAATGGTTAATTAATTATATCCCTCTTTCTTGCAGTTTCTAGTAATTCATTGTCCAACAGTCCACAAATGAAAACAATGAAAGTCTTGTGTCTATTTTATTACTTGTAAATTTGGTAAAATTAAAAACCAAGGATTTAGATAAATTATATTAAAATTTATTATACAATATCCAATGTGAGTAGAAATAATAGCCAATTGGAAGTTATTATTATAAAAAGAAAAAGAAATAATTAAAAATCAAATTTTTGATTGTACACAAATTCTTGTAGACAAATACTGGATTTTACCCATTGCGAATAAATTATTTTTTATAAGGATTAACTGTATCTCAATAGAGACGAAGATGTAAATTGTTTTCTGGAAACAGAATATGGTGGCCGAGGCGCTTACAGAACTTATGACCTGTCATTGGTTGGGTTGAGCAATCGCTTTATGTTTAACAACATTCCCCATTCCGCCCTTCTTACGACTCCCACGTCTGACAAATTTTTGGAAGTTGTATATATGCTAGGATGATGCGCATATCTTCACATTTTTAGTTCATTCTACACTAGCGTCATCTATTAAGATTGGGAAGGTTTAAGCGGAAAATCTTTATTAATGCACTGTTAAAGGCTCTGCAAATCATACAGTACTAGATTACGCCTGGAGATGTCTCTCCAATTTTTATGCCTTTAACTTGGACCAGTTATTTTACACAACGTTTTGAATGTATAAAAATTCTTGTAGACAAATACTGGATTTTACCCATTGCGGATAAATTATTGGTCGTAAGAAGGGCGGTATGGGGAATGTTTTTAAACATAAAGCGATCGCTCAACCCAACGACAGGTCGTAAGTCCTGTAAGCTCCTCGGTCACCATATTTTGTTCCCAGAAAACAATTTACATCTTCGTCTTTATTGAGATACAATTAATCCTTATAAAAAAGCAACTTTTTATTAGATGATTCCTCGGAGACAAGATAAACAAATGCTTGAAGAAAAATTTAATTCGATACACTTCAAATTGAGATACTCGTATTTAAAGTGCAATCATTGCTTGGCGATATTTTCACACGCTGCGTACGGAACTGGCTCAAAAAGGATTTTCCACATGCAATTGGACTAGCAAAACTACGCCGCAATGTAAGTTGCGTAATTTGATTTAGCTAAACACATGTGAAGTTCGATCCCTTTTGATGTAGTGCGCACTACTGAACTGAGGCGAGTTTGCCCAAGTACATTCTTAGATTTCACAAAAGAATGCCACTCGGTCAATACAAATGCAAAACAACTCATTATTCTTGGAATTAAATTCTAAACCTTGTACATGAATTCGGTGTATTCAAATTAAGCATGTCATCAGAATAAATAAAATAGCACGTTGTTATTTCAAAACACTTTATTTTCATTTTAAAGGCATATTTTGGTTGTTTTCTTCTCTTCTTCTTCTTTCCCCTCGCCTCTTCCCGTTTCTCGGGTTCTTTTTTTTTTATCAATGGCGCCAGGTATTTCTATGAAAGCAACTTCCTCTTTAAAACCTAGGGTCTTCACGTCCCTCTGCACATTCAGTCAGGTGGTTTGAGGTATTCTTCTCCCTCTCTTACTTGTCACGGAAATACACTGTTTCCCGACATGGTCGTGAGGTCTCCTCATCTTGGGACCGTATCAACGGAGTCTTGTTTCTGACAGCTTTTCTTTTATGGGGGCAACCTTGAAACTTACCCTAACATATATTCGTTACGCACCTTGTCTTTTGATGTGACTCCTTGCGAGGGCATTCTGAGAGAGTTTGAGAATTCCCTCGCAAGGTGATACAAATTTGTCGAATCGTGCCACTTTTTCCTCGGTCTTCCTCTATTTCTGGTTCCATTTACATTGTTAACCCATAATTTTTTACCATTTTGTTCTTCATTCATTATTTTCATATGTCCAAACCATCTTAATGATTCTTTCATTATTTTGTTTATAACACCATCCTTCGCATTCACTTCTTATATTTTCATTCGACACTCTATCACACATTCGTCTAAGAGATCTCATTTCTACTGCATTTATTCTACTTTCATCCTTCTTTTGCATTCCATGCTTCGCTTCCATACATAAGGGTCGGTAGAAGAACACCATTGTGCACTGTCATATTCAAATCTACATTCTGGTTAAAAATCACACCAAGTTGTAACGGATAATACATATAAGAAAATAAATTCGACAATCGCTTTGTGCAAATTTGGGATCAAATGTTACTTCCCAATAATTCGAAGAATATGTCCTATCCAATTGTATACCATCCATTGAATAGCTCTGATAGACAATTTTTTTTAAATGGTAAAAATAAAACGGCTAAAAATATATTCCGTTCGTTGAAATGAAATGCTGTTATATAAGAGAAGTTAATATGGTATGAAACAAATATTCTGTAACAATAGTTAAGAATTTAACTAAT
Organism: Lepidostoma basale; assembly: GCA_022606425.2. Taxonomy (NCBI): domain Eukaryota; kingdom Metazoa; phylum Arthropoda; class Insecta; order Trichoptera; family Lepidostomatidae; genus Lepidostoma; species Lepidostoma basale. The sequence continues at coordinate 427,094 of JAHDVF020001067.1, forward strand.
CCATATTTTCGCCCACTCCAGTCAAGTCTGGCTCAAATCGGATTTGCCGCTCAACAATTTTGCAACTAAATTTGCGACGCCGCGCGCCGTTTTGGTTTGCTCCATTTATATGCCCTTGTATTCTTAACGAAAATGAATCAGTTGGTGAAGAACGATCCCTTTCAACAAACAACTTAAACACGAGCAGAACAGATTTTTCCGATATTTCTCAATTCTGGCGTATCACAGTATATTCATTAGATTATTTTTTAAGATTATCTGAATCATTTTTTTATTTATTAATTTTAAGTACATGAATTAGTTACTGACAATGCTGAATAGACTGATTATCCAGCATTTGTTGTAATCTACACGAGATTCTTTTCTATTCCAATCAAGCAATGTGTATCTATTAGTGATGCAATGGACCTTTGCTTCTGTTTTTTGACATCCGTGTCTGTTTCTGTTTCCGCAACTTTAATAACGGAAATTTGAACGGAACTTTGAAGACCAGCAAGGCTAGATTACAAATTACGATAATGAAAATATATTTTTGGAGACATAGTCACAACTTCAGGAGTACAAAAAAGAAAAACGAATGGCTTACATGAGGATCCTTTAATGTGGTGGAAATTAAATTCATACAAATATGGTATACAAATCCTTTGCCATTAGTGCGCTAATATTTATCAGCTCCATTTAGCAGAGTTGGTCTCATATATGAAGAACACCGGAACAGATTATTAGGTGTAAAAGGAGCCAAACTACTTTTCATTAAATATTACTTGCCAGTGTTTAATATTGAGTATGAATTTCATTAAAATTTGTAGTTGTCTAATTTTTAACTTTTTTATTCGTAGTATTTACCCTCCCGCTTCCGCATCCGTTTCCGTTTCTGTTTCCGCTAGAATAAATTTTTTATATATGTTTTCGTTCCATTATGACACTTCCGTTGCATCACTAGTATCCATCCACTTAACTGGTCAAAAAAGTCCTTTTGAATTCTCATATGATCTAGTTAAATATTTTTATTGTTTTTCCATACTCCTATTAATTATTCAGAATACAATAAAATGGTAGTATGGTACTAATGGTATTACGTACAAATTTATGTAGTTATGCCTTGTACTAGAAAAGATTTCATCTGGCAATAAGTGTGCAGTCACAACTTAACGAAATTTTCGCCCGCTCCAGTCAAGTCGGACTGAAATAGTATTTACCGCGCAAGACTCGTACTGTCAAATTTGCTCCACTTTTAAGGTTGTTATCAATTTTATGCACCGGACACGCCATTGAAATGCATTATAGAATGAATAAATCCCTTTCGATAGCAATGCTCATCCGATTGAATCCAATCAGCCACTGAGATACGGTGGCCTTGTGAGTGTGTGTACTTACTTCGGCTGTTATATTTGTCCAATATCATTAAAAATAGGTAAAGATGCTAATAATTCTATAATTTACAAATAATTCTTAAATTGAAAATTAATGTTTTGTGTCAATATATTGCGGTCCTGGCGGATCGCAGGGATGCGATGAGGTAAGCTCTCACGGAAACTATAGTGTCATCATCATCACCAGCCTGTATCCTTCCTTTCCTGAACGTAGGCCTTCTCTATCTGCTTCCAAGTCTGTCGATCCTGGGCAACATGAATCCATGATAGTCTCTTTAATGTCGTCCCTCAAATATATACATAGAAGCATAATTTTTCTCTATCTTCTTCGTCTTTTTTTAGACCATTGGTCTGTTCCTGATATCTTGGGAGGTCGATTCCCAGCTATCCCTCCATATCTTTGTCGGGCTTCCGGGGGGACGGTAGCCAACTTGAATCTTATGCGCCACGTCTAGTGGGATTCTGGAGGGATCCATCCTCTGCACGTGCGCATTCCAGTATCTTCTGTGTTGTCTGCCCCATCTTACGATATCTTTCTTCTGGCACATTTCGCGGATAGTCGTGTTACTCACCATATTTCAAAGAGTATTTCCTGCTATCATCCTCAGCGTCCGCATCTCTGCCACCAGCACTTTAGGCTTCGTTCTTGTGGTATCTTAATGTTATACGTCAGTATAGGCCTTACGCAGGTTTTATATATTCTAAACTTTCTGTCAGTTCTCATATTCTTGTTCTTCCATATGGTATCCTTGAAACAACCTGATATCGCCGAAGCTTTGTTGACTTCGCTTTATTTCACTGACAAAGTTATTTTGATTGAGCAGATCCACTCCTAGATTTGTAATCTTTGAAACCTGTATAATATATAATAATATTATTTATGATAACCTGCATCCTAGAGGTTCGTTTGAAAATGTCATGGTTTTTGTTTTCTCTAAAGTTGTCTCCATATGTCTCTATAAATTATTAAAATAGGAAGACATGTTGAATTATACTTCATATTAATAAATTTATTTTCATTCATAATATTCATTACATTTATTAGCAGTCAAGATTACAGTCTACAACTTAACGAATTTTTCGCCCGCTCCATTCAACACTGGCACAAATTGGATTTACCGCGCAAGATTATGCCTATAAAATTACCTCTCCATTTGCGTAGCAGCATTTGAAACGAACTTTCATTAATGAATGAATAACGATTCCTTTTGATATACAAGTATACCCGCACGGAACCGCATATCGAGTATTGCAATACCACGAGTGTCAAACAATACCGTGGTATGTGAGATAAGGTGTTTCTTTGTACATTAATTCTGAATTTACAAACTGCCAACCAGTTGCTGGTAGTCTAGTATAGTAATTTATATATGTTCAGAAGACACAAAACCTCATTAAACGAACGTATAGACATTGCTTCATAGTTTAACAAATTTGAATGGTAATCTCTCTTTTTTTCATTATATTGAACATTCCTTCAACATCCCTTTTATTCCTTCTCAGTATCCCTGTATTATCCAATACCTATATAAAATAGCAGTCTTAGAGAATTACCATTGTCACTTCATATGGATAACGTGTATGACATGAACTCTGACGTGACATGGTAAATTTAGTGAACAACGAAGGAATCTGAACACCGATGTCAAAATTCTAGGCGAGATTTCTCCTTTGCTCATTGAAAATGATAGTTATAGTTGAAGAAAGACATGCGTGTCATTTTACTAGAAATAGTGGCGTCATTTTACGAGAAATAGTGGCGACTATGCCCAACATCAGTCCTCCGTAACCACACTCTTTTGACACATCAGATCACTCCAAATCCTATTCCATTACTACTTGTACTACTCCATATTCATATCTTTCAATTTCCGCCGTCTTTTATTTTAATAATAACCCTCTAGTACCAAGTTATCCACCATCATCTAACCCTCTATCTCACCCGCAACCGATGCAAATAAATAAAAAATACTAATACGGCGTCCTCCGTCACTAAAACCAGTTCTCCTTCCTCATCTTTACGTTCCTCCACAGGTCCATTCAAGTTGTGCTCATCTCCATCAGTGCAAAGATACGGAAGGTCAACTCAAGGACTACTGCAGGGTGATCCATTGACATGTCTTCTGTTAAACATCGCTTTAGTAAAGATTTGTTTATTTTTTAAACCAATAGCAGTTGAAAAGGAGAATATTTATGATGTAAATATATAATGACGCAAATCATGCCCCCCCCCCCCCCCCATAAACTAACAACCCACCAAATCACCTTCCAACAATGTTCCCATCAGACTTAAGAGGAATAGCCACATGAGCTGAACCTCTGTAAGCCAGAAGATCCAAGTCCAAGTCCAAGTCCAAGCCCAAGTTAGAATAGTTCTATCAAGTTAAATGGAAAATATAAGTGAATTACTTTTTGATAACTTTGTATCACAACACTTTATTACACTTTTTTCAGACATGTTTCGGGACACAGAAGCCCCTTCTTCAGTGTGTATAAATTTTAACAGCTAAATGAGACAAAATCGTTACTTATATACTAAATAAAATTAAAATGGTAAAGGAGGAGTGGGGGTGGTTCCAAGAAATAGTGTTAATTACATTTTAGCCGGAATAATGGGACAGGGGAAATAAATCTAGTATCGGACTGGAAGTTAAATTAATTTGATTATTTATAATTTCTTCTTTATTTTTTATCGACTTTTTTATTTCTAGGATTTCAAGGTTGTTTAATGTTACTTTTCTATTACTGATATGCAAAACTTCAACGCCGTTATTTTTATCGAAGGAGTGATCTTTTTCTATGAGATGATTCGCGAATTCGGAAAAATTATTATTTGAGAGACACCTAATGTGTTCCTTCATTCTTAAATTAATGTTACGCGTTGTTTTTCCTATATAATAAGATGGGCAATCGTCGCATTTAAGTTTGTATACTCCCGATTGGATTAGTTTGTCTTCGTTGTCTTTATTATTTATTAACAATTTACCTAGATTATTATTGGTATAGAACGCGGGTCTAATGTCTAACGGAAGATCTTTAGAAAGTATATTTGTTAGATTATTAATATATAAAATTCTACGCCATTGATTATTTTTCTGATTATAGTTAGGTGGAGTATACAAAATTGTTTTAGTAAACTTATTTTTGTTTTTTTTATTTAAAATATTATCTATTAGATTATCACTGTAACCATTATTTTTAGCAATATGTTTTATTGTAGTTAGTTCTTTATTATAATTTTCTAGTGAAAGAGGTATATTAATTAAACGAGTCAACATGGCATGGAAAGCTGAATGTTTATGTGACCTCGGATGATTGGACATATTATGAATTACATTATCTGTATACGTGGGTTTTCGAAATATGTTAAATTTGATTTTGTTGTCTATTATATTTAAGGTTAAATCTAGGAAGTTAAGTTTATTATTATGTCCGATTTCTAATGTGAATTTGATATGTTCATGGAAGGAGTTGATAAGGGTGAGGAAAGAAGTTAACTGCCTATCCGTGCCTGTCCAAATACAAAAAATATCGTCTCTGAAGAAGGGGCTTCTGTGTCCCGAAACATGTCTGAAAAAAGTGTAATAAAGTGTTGTGATACAAAGTTATCAAAAAGTAATTCAAATATGAATCCGCAACACAAAGTAATGGCGAATATAGAAGAAAATATAAGTAATCAAAAATAAGTCAAATCTACTAAACCGCACGTACAGCAGATTGCTTCGCTGACTTTATGAATCTTTGGTTTGAAGCATGTTGGATGCCGATTCTGATTTCAGTATACCATATATTGGATCCATAAACCGTTAGCTGTTGTATTATCTCTCTTCCAGGTTTCATTATATTATCATCTTCCAATTAAATAATCTACTTCTTAATTGAAATCTGATGATGTACTTGGAATCAAAATTTCCACGTTTTAACGGAAAACACACAATCCTAAAAATCGTTACATATAATTATAAATATTCAATTCTAATTGTAAGTTGATTTCAATTACTTAAAGTGGTTTTCGCCCGCTCCATACGGGACTGGCTGAAATGGAATACGTCTCGCACGATTGTACAAGCAAAATTGCTCATCTAAAAAACACTGGAAATTATTAGTGAAAATAAATGCCGCTCGCAAATAAGACTAATCCTTTTCGATAAATAACGCACAGCCGAACAGAGACGAATTCACCCGAGTGGCTCACGTCGCCGCCATGCGCCATCCGCCGGCGCGGCGCGGCGTATCTATCTACGCCACGTTTCTGTGTATAAAAATACATAACAAGTACAAAATCGAGTATACAATTTTTCAACAAAAGTGTTGGCAAAAAACTTATCATGTCAGTAGTTATCAAAAACTCATTATGTTAAGCTTCTCACTTATCATGAATTCAGTTCAAAAGAAATCACAGAGACACAATACATATTTATACATTTTATTAAAAATACATTTTAGAGCACTTGTTTACTATGTTTATTCACCACTTTATTTTGTTTTATTAAACTAACCGGTTTCACTCCGACGGAGCTTTAACGGTTTGAACAAACTGAGCCAATTTATTTTTGTAACCCCGACGAATGTTCGGTAGGAGCGAAACCGGTTGATTTGACAAAACAATATTATGTGGTGTAAAAACAAAATACTCGAGCGTTATCAATAATTTTTAATAATCCTATAGTGTCATATACTGCGGGTTATATACAGCATGGGGAAAAGTATCACCTTCTCCAACTGACATTGAAGGGGAAAGTTGAGGGACCCGAGGGTCCGGTAGGAGACAGATGTCCTGGCTGAACGTGAGGAGAAACGTGAGGAGACATCCGAAGTGTGGAGGAGCTGTTCCGAGCGGTGCAGGACAGAGACTGGTTCGCCGAGTTGATCGCCAACGTTGGAGGGACCGGACAGGCAGTTTGAAGAATAATTAGAATCCTACACCACAAATTATATGCTTCATACGAAAGTACATTTTATTCAATTTACCAAACAATATCTGCGGTTCTTACCATATTCTGTAATAAAACCCCGTTTATTTGGACGCGCTCTAGTTGACATTCATATTATATTTAGACAAACAAATATCTAAACAATTAACAAAATCGGTTAAATATTTTGATAAAGTTTCTAGATCCAAATATACAGTATTTACTTAACCATATTTTCACCCGCTCCATTCGAGACTGGCTCAAATAGGATTAACGGCGCAAAATTTTCGCTACTAAAATCTACTAATTGTTCCACTATTTAGGTTGCGATCAATTCAATGCTGCGAAGTGCAAGTTCACAGCACTTAGGAATGAATATATCCCTTTCGATAAACAATGTACATCCGAATGGAGACGACTTAAACCGGATCTTGCCGAGTGATACAGGCGGTACCCCATGGGCAGGTTATGTTCCGCTAAAATACTATTCTGAAATCAAAATTCAGTTCTATTTTAAATCTTTTCAGTTTTATTGAAAAGTTAGTTGTTTTTTTTACATACTTATCTTAGGAATGAGTTAATTTCGCTTTTTGAAGTTATATTTCTTTTAACGAGTTTAGATAAAATTGAGAGCCGTGTACGCATCCTATTGCAGAAATGTGACGTATATATACGTTCATAAAAATTAAAGGTTTCGTGTAATTATTGATATAATATCAACTCAATGAACATACTGGAAGCATTAGAAATGTGGCTCCATCGCTGAATGATCAGAATTTCCCGGACATACATGGTTACCAATACCGAAGGTCTGAGACGAGCTAGAGTTGACAGGGAACTGTTATCAACTATCAATGTTCGAAAGATTTCACATCTGAGTCATATACTGCGTGGGGAAAAGTACCACCTTCTCCAACTGATATCGGAGTAGAAAATTGAGGGACGCCGAAGACCCGGTAGGAGACAAATGTCCTTGCTGCGAAACGTGAGGGAGTGGACGGGCATCCGAAGTGTAGAGGAGCTGTTCCGAACGGCGCAGGACAGGGACAGGTTCGCCGAGGTGATTGCAAACGTTGGGGGTACCAGACAGGGCAGAATTTCAACTAAAAAACTGCACCGCTGTTTGGGTTGGGGCATTTCTATACGCCGGATGCGTAACGAAATTGCGCTCGGTGGAAATGAATGATGCCTTTCGATCATGTATCGTGAAACCACGCGATTCACATATTTAGTCAAATAAAAAGATTCATTGTATAATATAAACCGATTTTATCTGAAACAATTTACCAAACAATGCCTCAAGAAATTAAATCTTTTAGACTGTCGAAAAAAATTATAAGAAGTGATATAAATGGAACTATTATAGAAATAGAGGAAGACCGGGGAAAACGTGATACAATCAAGAAAATCAAATAGTGAATATCTGTCAAATAAGAAGTTGGCAGAAATCGACGTGCTTTCATTATGATGATGTACACGATGTATGAATGTTAAAGAAGCGAAATAAAAGTATATCAGGAAAAAGTGTACCAGTTCATTATTTTTGCCTACCCCTTCGGGGAGAAGACGCGGTAGTAAGTAAGTTATGTTTCTTCTTCTGTTCTTATTTTACCAATTACGCTATTACGCTTCACTTCCATACATAAGGGTCGATACAAGAGCAACGTTCTGCACTTTAACTCCCACATTAACTGTTAATTGTTATTAGAGTGAAAGTTTAAAAAAACTTATAATAAACAGACGTTTTCATTCGTTTATTTATTGTTTCATAAACAGTTATCTAAAACTCTACATGAAATTAAAAATACGATTGAAAACACCTGTTTTCTAGGACTTTTATATAATTGATGTGAATGAGATGTTTCGCCTGCTTAAGGCATTATCAAAGGTTTGCTAATGCAATAAATTGTGTATGGTATTTACTTTTATATAATAATATAATAAACTGTAACTGTTATACGTGAACAATATGTTGAAGTAGATCCTCTAAGTCTTAAGTTTGTTTATAATATTGATGATGCTTTTTCTAAAAGTTTAACTATATGGGAGTAAATAATCTTATTTCATTTGCAAAAAAAAATACAAATTTCTAAAAAAACGATGCTTTAAAAATAATAAATAAAAGCTAAGAGACGGAAAAGAGATTACGTCTCAAAAATGTCTATTTTCAGATGTAATTTTTATCATAATTCTAACCAAACCTGAAAAAGTTTTAAAAATCCAGAGCTATTCAGGAAATTAACTTTATTCCAGTATCAATTAACTTGACAATATTTTCGCCCGCTCTAGTCAAGTCTGGCTCAAATAGGATTTACCGCGCAAAAAATTGCTCCGCTGTTTGGGCTGAGGCATTTCTATATGCCACACGCGCAACGCAAGTGTATTCAATATTGAAGAATGATTTCTTATGATTAGCAAAGGAAACCCAAACCTTACCTATATAAGCGGACGTTCCTATTGTTTACAACACACCAGTCACATATTTATGGGGAAATAATATATTCTTCTTCTTCAGAATAATTCCAGTCCACTCCTGGACAAAGGTCTCCTTCATTCGCTTCCACACCCATCTATCTTCTGCAGACTTTATCCAGATTATGCCGTCGTATCGGTTCAATGCCGTGCTTTTCTCTTTGCAATCCATGGTCTCCACTTTTCCTTGTTCATTTTAATGTCGCCAAACGGCGGATGAAGTCAATGACCTTTGTTTTGAACCAACTAATAGCACTATCGCGATTATGGAAGCCATTATTGTATTACACGCTATTGTAATATGAATATTGTACGAAAATATGGGATCAAATGTCACACCCCAATCATTCGAAGAGTATGTCTTATCCAATTGTACTCGTATACCATCTATTGAATAGCACGAATAGATAATTTTTTTAAAGTAGTTTGAAAAATAAATGGCGGTTCTTCGTAATGAAATACTGTTATATATGAAAAAATAATATGGTATGAAACAAATATTAAGTAACAATAGTTAAGAATTTAACCAAACCATATTTTCGCCCGCTCCAGTCAAGTCTGGCTCAAATCGGATTTGCCGCGCAAAAATTTTGCAACTAAATTTGCTACGCCATTTTGGCTTTCACTGTACGAGTATTCTTAACGAAAATGAATACGGGACTGGCGATTACGAGAGATTAGCTTGTGATAATCTCACATACATACTACATATACATTTATTATCACATAGTGAGATATATGTAGATGGCCGCCTTTTAGTATTTGATTGATTTGATCATGCAACGTCCTCCTTGGACTTCCTCGAATTATTTTTCCATTCACACTATTTGCATATATCGTTTAGACCATTATTAACTTATTTATTCGTTCCATATGTCCAAACCATCTAAGTGCCCCTTTCTTAATTTTATTTAGGACCCATTCATCCGCCTTACATTCCTTTCTAACTTCTTCATTGGTTATTCCATCTTACTTTGTTTTTTCGCACATCCTTCTGAGTAATCTAATTTCTACTGCATTCAGCCTACTTTCATTCTTCTTCTGCCAACTTCAATATTTACTACCATATAGGGCACTAGAATCCCATTGTGCACTGGCTATCAATTTGTTTAATCCAAAATATATATCCTATTGGCGGTTAACATCACATGGTAAGATTGCATTTAGTAACAAGTTGCTGGAGTTGACACTCACTAGGACCTAAGTAAATTAGTTAATCACTTCAAAACACTTGATGCTAGGTAGAGAACTTTGAAATGTGCACAAGTGTTTCGCTATAACACGATGAAATACAATTTTGATTTATTAACTCACTAACTAACTAACCATCGCTCCGTCTCCCCGGAGGGTTAGGCAGAGAGGATGGATCGCCACATTGTTCTATCCTTACATAACTCTCGCTCCTCTTTTACATTCACACATCGTGACATGCACGCTCGTCGATTATTCCTACTTCGAACATGGCCACCTTTCAGTAATTAATTAATTTGGTCATGCCATGTCTTCCTTGGCTTTCCTCGACTTATTTTTCCATTCACACTACTTGCATATATTTTTAAAAAAAAAACTCTACTTCTGTACTTCTTACTTGAAATATGATGATGTAGGTACTCGGAATCAAAATTTCCACTATTAAACGGAACACACACAATCCTAAAAATCTTTACATATAATTATAAATATTCAATTCTAATCGTAAGATGATTTCGACTACTTAAAGTCGTTTTCGCCCGCTCCGTACGGGACTGGCTGAAATGGAATACGTCTCGCACGATTGTACAAGCAAAATTGCTCATCTATAAAACATTGGAAATTATTAAACGCGGAACGCGAAAATAAATGCCGCTCGCAAATAAGACTAATCCTTTTCGATAAATAACGCACAGCCGAACAGAGCCGAATTCACCCGATTGGACACGTCGCCGCCATGCGCCATCCGCCGACGCGGCATATCCATCTAAGCCACGGTTGTGTATAAAAAAACATAACAAGTACAAAATCGAGTCTGTAATTTTTTAAGATAATCAAATGATTTTACTGAAATCTCTTGATGGAAGTTCATTTTAAATAATAATTAAATAAAACGATGTTTTTTAACTACTTCCACTTTTGTCTTTATTTAGACAGCGACCGGTTTCGCCAGGCTCGCTGGCATCGACAGACTGTGTGTCGATGCCAGCGAGCCTGGCGAAACCGGTCGCTGTCTAAATAAAGACAAAAGTGGAAGTAGTTAAAAAACATCGTTTTATTTAATTATTATGTAATTTTTTAACAAAAGTGTTGGCCAAAAACTGATCATGTCAGTAATTATCAAAAACTCAGCATCTTAACCTTCTCACTTATCACGAATTCAGTTCAAAAGAAATCACAGAGCCACAATTCGTATTTAGACATTTTATTTAAAAAAATATATTATTTTGCACCTTTTTATTCTGTTTTATCGAACCAACCGGTTTTACTCCGCCGGAGATTTATCGGTTTGAACACACTGAGCCAATTTGTTTTTATAACCCTGACAAAAGTTCGGCGGGAGCGAAACCGGTCATTTTGATAAAACAATATAATGTGGTGTAAAAACAAAATACTCGAGAGTTATAAATTATATTCATTAATCCTACACCACAAATTATATGCTGCATACAAAATTGCATTATATTAATTTTACTATACAATACCTGCGGTTCTTACCCTATTGGGTATTAAAACCCCGTTTATTTGACCGCGATGGGCAGCGGCCCTTCCTATGAAATCATATCTCCATCTACTTGACCTTCATATTATATTTATTACAAACAAATATCTAAACAATTATCAAAATTGATTTAATATGTTGTTAACTTACTTAATAACTTAGAAAGCCGTTGTCGTCCACTGCTGGGCATAGACCTCCCCCATACTTCTCCACCCATCCCTGTATTGTGCCTTTTGCATCCAATCTCCAGAAATTCTTCTAATGCCATCGGACCATCGTGTGGGGGGGTGTCCCTCCATTTATTTTGTCTTCGCGGGGTCTCCACTCTACCACCCTTCTGGTCTGATCTGACGATCAGACCATAAGGGTAGTAGAGTGGATATCTGATCCTTGGTGGTGCTATAGAGATTAACAATCAGCTAATAGAATAAGTCAAAGAATACAAGTATCTCGGCCACAGCATCTTACTTTCCAGAGATAATCAGACTGCTGAGCTTCAGAGGAGAATCAGTCTAGAGTGGGCGGCATATGGCAATCTGAATAAGTTCTTTAATATTAAGATTCCCCAATGTCTGGACCACAAAAGTACCTACATATGGAGCAGAAACGCTAACCCTCACCAAGTCGACCATAAGGAGACTCCGTGTAGCACAGAGGAAACGCGTAAGAGCCATGCCACACGTAAGACTCCCAGACCGGATAAGAAATATGTTGATAAAGTTTATCGAAAATATCCCCATTCAAATATGCAGTATTTACTTAACCATATTTTCACCCGCTCCATTCGAGACTGGCTCAAATAGGATTTGCCACGCAAAATTTTCGCTAATAAAATTGTTCCGCTATTTAGGTTGCGATCAATTCAGTGCTGCGAAGTGCACGTTCACAGCACTTAGGAATGAATATATCCCTTTCGATAAACAATGTACAGCCGAATGGAGGCGACTTAAACCGGATCTTGCCGAGTGAGCCACGCGGTACCTCGTGGGCAGGTTATGTTCCGCTAAAATACTAATCTTATATCGTCAAAAAAAAAAATTTTTTAATCTTCTCAGTTTTGCTTTTAATATACCATACTCTCTTTGATATGTGGGTTGTTTTTTTAAATACAAATCCTAGGAATGAGTTAATATCGTATTTGAAGTTATTACATATTTCTTTTGACGCGTTTAGATAAAATTGAGAGCCGCGTACGCACTCTGTTGCGGAAATGTGACGTTTATATGCTGGTACGTTCATACAAATCAAAGGTATCGTGTAATTATTGATATAAAATTGCGATACAAAGCATTAAATATAACTAAAACAAAACAAAACATAACATTTAATATAACTTATCCATGACAGGTCATCACTACTTAACGATGTTTTCGCCCGCTCCGGTCGAATCTGGCTTATATTGGATATACCGAAGAGAATCTGAACGAAAAAAAGTGCACCGCTGTTTGGGTTGCGGCATTTCTTTGTGCCGGATGCGAACGAAATGGCGCTCTGTGGAAATGAATGATGCCTTTCGATCTTGTATCGCGAAACCACGTGATTCACATATTTAGTCAAATAAAAAGATTCATTATATAAACCAATTTTATCTGAAACAATTCCATATCTTCTTTTGTTCTTATTTTACCAATATTACGCTTCACTTCCATACATAAGGGTCGATACAAGAGCAACGTTCTGCACTTTAACTGCCACATTAACTGTTAATTGCTATTAGAGATTAAGCGCACTATTCACTCCGTTGCCTGCACCAATCTCTCTTTCCATATATCTCACAATGAGATAATAGATGTATATGTTAGTAAATGTTAGTATGTGTGTGAGATTATCACATGCATTCTAACATATACTTACTAAATATGTCATTACTAAATATATATAACACATAGTACCGCAGTTTCGAATCGAAAAAAAATGTACATTATTGATCCGAAGATTTGAAATACTCCGTAACAACACTGATAGGCCATACCCCTTGAAGTTTTATGGCTTTAATGCACCAGAAAGGTTTTCTCGCGGTAGGAGACATGATATTCTGTGCATACCGCATGGCAGAAAAAATGTCGTGGAGCAGCATATCATGATGCTCTAGAATGGGGTGTCAGTCGATGTGAGTATTTTCCAAATGACCTTTACTTTTTTTTCATATATATCTAACTAACTAACTAACCATCACGCCGTTTCCCGGGGGGCGTAGGCAGATAGGATGGACCGCCAAACTGTTTTATCCTGACACAACTCTCAAGGCTCTTCTACATTCACACACTGTGACACGCACGCTCGTTGATTGTTCCAGTAAACGGTTTACTCTCACACCCTGACGAAGCTCCGGCGGGAGCGAAACCAGTTGGTGTTACCAAATCAAGTGGTGTTAATACAACTTACCAAAAGTGTATTATTATTTTATTTAATAATGTCACACCACCAATTAAGTGCTTCATACGAAAGTTTAAATAAAACTTAAAATAGACAGGGGTTTACATTAGTTTTTTTATTGTTTCACAGTTATTTAAAACTCTACATTAAACAATAAATACGATTGAAAACGCCTATTTTCTAGAAGTTGTATATAATTGATGTGAATGAGATGTTTCGTCTGCTTAAGGCATTATCAAAGGTTTGCTAATGCAATAAATTGTGTATGGTATATATGTAATAATAATATTAATCGCTGTAACACTGTTTATACATGAACTTGTTACAATCGTTCAACATGTTATTATTTATTTAACATTGAAGTAGATCTCCTTAGGTCTAAAGTTGGTTTATAATATTGATGATGTTTTTTCTAAAAGTATTACTATATGGGAGTAAATAATATAATTTCATTCGCAAAAAATAAATTTAAATTTCTAAAAAACCGATGCTTTAAAAATTATAAAAGCTAAGAGACGGAAAGGGGATTATGTCTCAAAAATTTATATTTTCAGATGTAATTTTTATCATTATTCCAATCAAATCTGAAAACGTTTTAAAAATCCAAAGCTATTCAGGAAATTAACTTTATTCCAGTATCAATTAACTTGAAAATATTTTCGCCCGCTCTAGTCAAGTCTGGCTCAAATAGGATTTACCGCGCAAAAAATTGCTCCGCTGTTTGGGCTGAGGTATTTCTATATGCCACACGTGCAACGCAAGTGTATTCAATATTGAAGAATGATTTCTTTTGATTAGCAACCCAAACCTTACCCATATAAGCCGACGTTCCTATTGTTTACAACACACGTGTCACATATTTATGGGAAAATATATGATTCTTCTTCAGAATAGTTCCAGTCCACTCCTGGACAAAGGCTTTCTTCATTCGCTTCCATGCCCCTCCATCTTCTGCAAACACCATCCAGATGGCATGCACTTCTTATTGTTGGTTGAGGTATTATTATAATTTTGTATGGTCTAATATTCGCCAAACGGCGGATGTTGTCAATGACCTTTGTTTTTTCTCTGACTGCAACGTTTCTGACTATATCTCATTTCTAATATGGCTCTTTCCATAGATCTTTGGGTCACTCGTAGTTTCGAGGCACTTTACTTGGACAACGTTACAGTTTCGAGACCATAAATGACAATACAAACACGCTTCATATACTTCTCTTATACTGATCTGATGATTCATAGATTAACGTTGATTCGTATTAATGTATTGATAAGGTTGGGCCCGAAGAAGTGTCGGGAGACAGAATACCAGGTGGAGCGAAGATATTGTGCGGAGAGCGGGGAGGGCCTGGAGGATACTGGCTATAGACCTTAAGGGATGGCGAGGAGGTGTAGGGCCTTACATTGAACAGTGGATTGAGACAAGCTGATGTAGAAAAAAAATTATAAATATTATTTTTTGCGGTATGTTAGTTTTTTTTTGAGGGCCAAAACTTTATATTGCTCAATTCCGCCTCAGTATATCTGTCGCCACAACCCGGTATTTGGTCGACCCGCACCAATGCATTTGCAATTTTATGTCGGAGAAGATAATATCAAATCGTGTGATTTAGAGCAGCGCTTAATTTTCAGGCACCGAGTCGAAGGCGCCATCTATCGGCACCGGTGGAACTACTGAACGTCTTCTCTGCAATATTGAAACGTCACACCGACAATCTATGCACCCGTCCATATTTACAATCTCCGATATGAGTTTTAATATTCCCATGGAGTTTCTTTGGAAGTCTTCTCGGTAAGAAATGCACATTTCGAAAATGATTTACCGGAACGAACGGAAAGAGATAGCGAAAGAAGGGTTAGTGCTGGGGACGGAGTAAATTCAGCGTTATAAATTTTATTTCAAAACCGCCATTACATAATGGAGTTTTCACACGAAATCTCGTGTATTGAAGCTTTCTTAAAGCAAGCTTGAAAGAGTATATAACTCATACAAGAGATATAACATAATAAATATTCTATAGAAATATGTTTGAGAAACATAAAAAGAGAAAAAACACGACAAAGCTTTTGATTTTTTGCGTATAATGGTTACAAAGTAAATTAAGGGTAGATAATGGTACAGTAGTTGAGTTCGTGTATTAAGGTAGTATGTTTACAAGAGATGGGCGAGTGGAGAGGGATATTGAAAGAAGGGTTGGGGCAGGCAACAAAGTGAATGGTGCACTTAAAGTTGTCATCGCAAACAAAAACCTATCAAAAAAAGCTACAATGGCAGTGCACAATGGTGTTCTTCTACCGACCCTTATGTATGGAAGTGAAGCATGGAACTGGCAAAAGAAGGATGACAGTAGAATAAATGCAGTTGAAATGAAATATCTTAGAAGAATGTGTGGATACTCTGTGTATGATAGAGTGCCGAATGAAAATATAAGAAGTGAATGCGGTGCGAATGATGGTGTCATGAACAAAATAATGAGAAGATCATTAAGATGGTTTGGACATATTGAAAGAATGAATGAAGAAAGAATGGTAAAAAAATTATATGTTAATGATGTAAATGGAACCAGAAATAGAGGAAGACCGAGGAAAACGTGGCACGATCAAATAAATCAAATATTGAATGTCGGCCATGTGAGGAGTCAGAGAAATCGACGCGCGTGCATGACACGATGTGTGAATATTGAGGAAGCGAGAGAAATTTGTCAGGAAAGAAAAGTGTGGCAGTCCATTCTTTCTGCCTACCCCTTTGGGGAGACGGCGTGATGGTTAGTTAGTTAGTTAGTTATAATGATATAGATTATTTACTTGTATTCCTTTTATTTATGCTTGTGAAAAATTCCTAATTAAGAAGTGTACAACAAACATACATTGCATTGTAAAGATTATCCATTTTTTTTTCTAAATATTAATTTGACAACAACGACAGCAAACCATCACGCCGTTTCTCCGCAGGGGTGGGCAGAAAGAAGAGACCGCCACACTACTATATCCTGTCACATTCATGCAACGAGTTATACAGCCACGTCGATTCGCCCGACTTCTAACATTACCAACATTTAATTCATTTGATTATGCCATGTTTTCCTCAGTCTACTTCGACTCCGTACTCCATTTACATCGTTATCGTATATTATCATGACCATTCTTTCTCTATCTATGCGCTCCATATGTACGAACCAACACAGCGATCCTTTCATAATTTAATATTAATTATAAAATACATATATACAATTTAATATTAATAAATGTATTTATGCTACCTTTCAAATATAATTATTACTGTTAAATCCAAATATATGTCTTTGTTTTAATTACAAATAAGTTATCAAAAACCCATTATACATAGATTTAGTTATAAAGGAACGACATGTTTCGCCTTTCTAAGGCATTTTCCAATGTTTGATAATGTCTTCATCCCCATAAATTATACTAAAACTTCTAGAAAATAGAAATTTTCATTCGTTTTAATGACTTAATATGACGTTTTAATTGCAATAATTCAAGCGATGATAATAATAAAAGGAAGAATGCCATGGTATTTGCTTAGAAAAAATATACGAACTTAATATATTGTTATATAAAAGCTAAGGTTAGAAAAGCATTCTACACATTGAATATTCAGTAGAAAGCCAAGAAAGGATAAAAAAAGTTAGTTACAACATGTAACCAAGTTTATAATAAAGGTCGCTAGTGTTACCCCGTGAGTCCATACATTATAGCTTCATCAGCATTTTGATAAAATAGCCTAGTAAAACGCTGACGACATTAGATTTTAGCCCTGTGATGAAAATTTATTCACAGGGCTCACTATCAATTTTGTGGCAGTACTATCATGGCAGAACACTCGTTTAAGAATGTGTTTACTCCCAATGCACACTCAGTTTTATAATGGAGCTCATAAAACAGTAAGGCGGATTAATGCGTTCTTAATAAAATTAAGAAAGGGTTAATAAGATCTTTGAACTTATAGAACGAACGGATGACAGAAGAATTAAAAAAATGTACAATATATGTATTGAAAACTCCAGCCTGGAAGTGAAGGTTAATGGGATTATTGTTAATAACATCGGTTATGCTGATGACACAGTTATTTAATAATCCATTGTTTTGGCCGAAACACTATGATACTTTAACATTTGATAACTGTTAATGAAAAACTTTGTTTTTATATCACAATTGTATGTATTTTACGACAGCTGTTTCATCAACCAATGTTGACATCATCAGGTGTTACAATAATTACTACATATTATTAATAATTAATACATATTATTGTAACACCTGATGATGTCAACATTGGTTGATGAAACAGCTGCCGTAAAATAAATACAATTGTCATATAAAAACAAAGTTTTTTCATTAACAGTAATACAGTTATTTAAGCTTATACCCGATCATAAGACAGTATACCCGATCTTCAAGAACTCCTAAATAAAATTTATATAGCAGGAGAGGCTCGGTTTAAAAATCAAAGTTAAGAAGACCAAATGGATGACATTTGGGCGACCTAATTATTCTGCATCCACTCTGCAACTGAATGGTGCGAATGTTGAAATGGTCGAAAAATTTTAATACCTTGGCAGCATTATCAATAAAGTGCTTGACCCAGACATTGAAATAAATTTTATATTACGATTATTTTTTACGCAACGTAGACATAAGAAAAACTGGCGAAATAGAGGATATCGTTCAGTGGAGTAGATCCAGAAGAAGATACTGGAGAGACCATGTAGCCCGAATGGATGGCGACAGACTTGCATATGCAGCCGCTTATGAAATCCCCTCCGGACACCGCCCACCTGGAAGACCGCCTAAGAGATGGAAGGACAGCTGGATCTCATCATCCGACGAGACATGATTTCTGTGTCACAGATCGACAGATCTATTAAAAGGAGATCATTATTTTTTTAATCAAAACACTGTCCATTTTTGATTTTTCTAGAAATGTTTCGTAATCGTTACACTTTCGTCATCGGGAGAACGGTATAAACGCAATTATCAGTTTGTATCATTCTCCCAATGATGCAGCTGCAAAGGATCCGAAAAATGTCTGAAAAGTAGAAAAAACAGTGTTTTAATTTAAAAAAGCATCATTATAATTGCATAGTTTTTACGCCTTAATTTAATCAAAATTCAGTTTTTGATTATATAATTTTTGAGACTTTAGCGCGGCGGTGCATGAACCCCTGGTCGCCTGAGAATGTGGCCCGCTGCTTCAGCTTATCGGTGATCTGCCACTGGAGGTCGCTCATGCGTCTGGAGTAAGGCTTGCGCAGTCGCAATAGGTCTTCGCACGAGGGGACCCTCTTCATCGAGATCAGCACGACCGATGACGAGGGGTACGGAATGTCACTGAAAATCAATAATTAACTAATTCACTGATAGACGCACGTAATAGAGATGAATATTGATGCAAACATTAGTGATCAAAACAGAATATGGACAAAAAGTGTCGTCATGAACATAAAACTTCAGCCTACAAAATAAATATCCCAGTATTAAATATATTGACGATATATGGTAGAATTTCGAAAGACGAAATAAGGAATAAATTTTAAGGTAGATGATTGCAAAATTAAACAAGTATCTACGAGATGGTTGGACATATGGAATGAATTAATGAGAATAAATGGTTAAATGGTTGTATACAATCAGTGTGAGTGAGTGAACTGCTGAATTGAAGACCGTGGACGGCAAAGAGAAGTGCATCAATACATCGTTATATGCACGCACGTCGATTTTTTTCCGATTCACTCCTGTACACAGGAGTCTCGAGAGGTACATCAGGACATTTTACTACGGCGGTCCATCCTCTCTGCATACCCCTTCGAGGAATCGACGTGATGGTTTGTAAGTTAGTTCTTTAATCTAGTCAAGCCTTTTCACAAAATAATAGACTGTAATAAATGCGGTTTAAATTTAGTAATCTTTATTATGTGAAAGTATTGCAAAATGCTGTGTAGTATAATGAATTTGAATGTAAACATGTGTTTTCTAGAAGTTTTATTATATTTTATGGGAATGACGTGTTTCGATTTTCTAAGGCGATGTCAAACGAAGCATTATCAAATATTTGAAGAAAAAAAAAATTATCCGCATTGGGTAAAATCCAGTATTAGTCTACAAGAATTTGTATACATTCAAAATGTTGTATTTGATAATAAGTAATTTAAAATATTGACTGATTGGCTTTGCCCGAATAACTGGGAAGACCTGGACGCGGAAGGGACTATAATAAGGAACTAATGGAGAAAAATGGAAGAGGTCTACACATATCCAGCAGTGGAGAGAAGAAATAATATAGAAAATAAAATTCTTATTTCACAATCTCCACGGGAAGGTTGGCAAACGAGTCAATTTCTCTTTATGGTATATTGAATAATTTGAAACTCTTAGTTATAAAAAAAGAATTAGTTTACCTGCGTGCTGATCTGTACGTCCAAGAAAACATTTTAAAATAACGAGTCGTAACAAATAATGAGAGCAAACTGAAATAAAAATCGACCCACCAATTGTTGTATTATATTATATAATAGTATTTATAAAACAACGCCGGTCATCACAATACAATGTTTGCGCAAACTCTTCAATATTTAATATAAATTGAGTTTATTTTGTTATTAAAATAATGATGTATAATTTGTTTTAAAACAATTTTAACAGTAGCGCGACGTAAAAATTGCAATTAAATCAATAAAAATGGTTGTATCAAATACGAATTTAACATATTGTATATTATGTTTGATATCTATATACGAGTATATAAAACAAAGTCGTGTTAGTTACACCATTTGTAACTCAAGAACGGCTAAATAAATGGCGTAACTTAATAAATAACTTAATTTAATTCAGCTAATAAGTTAACACAACATTTATTGATTCTGAGGCGGTACGAAGTTTGCCGGGTCAGCTAGTATTGTATATATACTTATATATGAGTATGATATATTGTATATACGTATGCTTGAAACCCCCGCGCGTTAGAAACGAAAAAACAAAAACTTCTTTGTTCATAGAAAAAAAAAATTTCGTGCATTGTTTTGTTTCCATGGGTTAACGATTGAAAAATAGTTATATCGAATTTAATTTTAGTATATTTATTTCTTCTAAAGCAACTTTTTTAATCGTTACCGTCGCCTCCTCTAATATTTTCTACCTGTTATCTTGAGGGATCTGCATCTAGGCACTTCCCACACTCCTCCAGAAATCTTCACGTCTACACGACTATGGGGTCCAACTCGACACTTCACCATCCTCGGGTGCCAGCACAGGAATGGCATAAGAAATGATATTCAATATTTAATAATTAATATGAATGAAAATGTCTGTCTTCTAGGAGTTTTATTATATTTAGATGAAATGACATGTTTCGCCCTTCTAAAGCGTTATCAAATGTTGATCAAAGATATTATCAAATAACGAAGGTTTTCATTCATGTTAATTATTTAATATGCAGTTTTACCTCATTGTTCAAGAAACAATAAATTAAATATTCAATATATGATGAAAAAATATGGTATTATTTCACTGAATAATTTATCTTGTAATTAAGACCACAGACGAACGTGAATTAGCTTAGAATCCCAAATGCGTACTGACAAATTACTGGGGAGATGCAATTCTCTACAAAGTTGAAAAGTTATGCGCTTAACGATGTGTTGAAGTTTTCCGTAGAAACCCTTGCAAACTACAATAATATAGGCTGTACAACCTTGAGCGTTTAACTATTAACTTACCAAAATAATGTTTGTAACTCTTACACGTTTCGTGACGTTCATACCGTGCCTATAGTGGTTTCGCTTCAATTATATTAAATTAAAAGATTTCGTTTTCCTTCTTTTTCTTCCTTTTTAAGACCCTTTGTCTGTTCCTGTTGTCAGACTGACCTTTCTTGAGGAGTTGAATCCCAGCTATCCCTCCAACTTTTTGGTGTTCTTCTGAGGGGACGGTATCCAACAGGAATCTGATGCATCACAATGCATGAGATTCTGGAGCGATCAATCTTCTACACTTGCGCATTCCAGTGTCTTTTGCGTTGTCTGCCCCATTTTACAATATCTCTCACCTTGGCGATAAAAGTTTTCGCGCTAAAAGTTTTTGTTTAAAGTATTTCTCGAAAGATTAAATAAAAGCCTCTGGATTTTCGATAATCAAATGTCTAGGAAGTATACAGTGCTAATGTAACTCCAACAATTGTAAACTAGTGCGAAAACGTGGTATTAAAGAAGAACGATTTTATGATTGACGCGACACCAGTGCTGATTTCGTACATGTGGAGAAAATATTTACCAGAATATGGAAAAATACATAGAAAAGCTTATGGAAACAGAGTGAACGGACCCCGCAAATATAGCACTGCCATTAGCAACCCACCGTCTGATACAAATATGACAGATCATACTGGAGTTCTCATATTAATACATACATATGAAAATGGCAGATGAAAGATAAATGTAGGCTTGTATAAAAGAATAACAAAACAATAAAAGCATCTGAAATAATGTTAACAAATAGTGTTTTTGGACCAAAAAAATCTATGGATAAAGCAGCAAGTAAATAATTAACACAAATGAAAACGTTTGTTTTCTAAAAGTTTTATCATATTTTATATGAATAACATGTTTCACCTGTTTAATGCGCTGTTTTCTAGAAGCCAGAATTCGCCTGTCTAAGCCATTATCAAATGTAGTCAATATCATTTGATAATGGCTTAGACAGGCGAATTCTGGCTTCTAGAAAACAGACGTTTTCATACGTATTAAATATTTAAAATGGAGTTTTACATCATTGTTCAAGAAACAATAATTAACAGGAGTAAAATATTGGATTGGAAAGTTAGTTAGTTAGTTACCTGATAATAGACATATTATTTTTCTTTTAACAGATCTGATGATCTGTGATACAGAAAGCATGTATCTTCGAAAGATGAGCTCCAGCTGTCCATCCAAGACCATCTCTTAGATGGTCTTCCAGGTGGACGGCGTCCGGAGGGAATTTCGTAAGTGGCTGTATATGGGAGTCTGTCACTATCCATTCTGGCTACATGTTCCTTCCAGTATCTTGTTTTGGATCTACTCTACCGAACTATATCTTATATCATCCAAATTTTTCTTATGTCTGCGTTACTGAAAAGATCTCTAAGAGTGTTCACAATTTTCCCTTACAAACTTATTTGGAAGAGATTTTACAATAAATATTTAAATTAATATGTATTAAATTAATATGTGCATATACTACAGAATGCTCCGTATACCGTGGACCGATAGGGTGAGTAATGCAGACGTACCACAGATAGTTGGTACATAACCTGTTCCAAGTGGTGCAGGACAGAGATGCCTTTGTAGCAGTGATCGCCAACGTTGGGGGGACCTGACACGGCACCGAAAGAAGAAGAATAAAGTTGTCGTTTTGTAGTTTGGGTACTTATTTCGGAATATAAAAACCATTCAAACATTTTTTCATATTTTGTTATTATTTATATTTAAAATAAAATAAAAATAAAAACACTGCACTTTGTTTTTATTATATTTTAAATATAAATAATAAAAAATTTAAATGTCTTACCACAAAGTGAATGCTTCTTATGAATTTTTTTTATATTTTAAAGTTGTGATAAATCACGAACTAACAAAAAAATTCTCGTGACTTTTCAAATTGAGAGAGGGAAAAGAAAGATAAATATAATGGCAACAAGAAGAATGTGTAGAGATCAAAATATATAGGTCAACCACAAAAGGGCGCGAAAAGAATACGCGAGAAATATTTTTGGATTGCATTAGGATCATAAGAGTTCGATGTTTGGGGTGACAAAGTATTCCTAAATATAACAGAAAAATTATTTCAGCCTGATATAATACTTATAAAAAATACTTAGTCTAGTATCACCTGGAGAATGTGGTCCAACCAAATATTTATTGGAGGGTACAGTATCGCAAATACTAGGCTGGCTCGTTGGAGTCCCGGATCATATTCCTAAATATTATTCCATGTACGTAGCCGCTCCGAAGTCGACCACTAGCCAAACCGAGACAGAGATGAATTGACAACATCCCTAAGTCTCGAGAAAGGTGAACGTTCGGGAGTGAGTCAGCGGAGTACAGAGATACATTTTAAAAAAATGTTCCTGGGGTGAATGTCCTGCGGAGATATTTGGGCCACAATAAAATTTGTATTTATGAAACTTAAAAAAAACCAAGTATTAACTAGAGCTGTATACTGGTATTAAACTACTATTTTTTTTCTTTAAGAAATTTATCGCCTTCGTATAAATTTATCGTTCGACAGCGAGCCTGGCGAAATAAAGACAAAAGTAGAAATAATTAAAAAAACATCGATTTATTTAATTATCATATAAAATGAACTTCCATCAAGTGATTTCGGTAAAATCATTTATTAATAATGTCATTTTTGATTCGGACGATATTATAAGATATTTTAAAACTATTTTTATTATAAAAATTACTTATTTTTTCTGTTATTTCATTTAACTCGTCATATTCCTGCTACGCTAAAATACCGAGAAAAATGCAAATGCCCTCTTTGTGCATACATATTTCTATCAATCTATTAATATTAATTATGTTACGAAACACATAGGATTATTTATTAATGTTTGAACAATGACGACCTTCGTGGCCGAGTGGTAAGTGCATTGACTGCCACCCCGAAGGTTCCGGGTTCCCGGCGAGGGCAGTGTGATTGTCGCACTGTCTTTGGTCTGGTGTAGGATCCACGTGACAATAAAATGGCGATAGATTACCTACCTATTACATGACATGATGTAAAGAGCGATCCAACAAAATAATAATAATAATAATGATGTAAAACTGGATATCAAAAATTCTATACGTATATTAATGAACACTTCTGTTTGTGTTCTGAAGGAATTACGTGTTTTTCAATGATAAAGCATTACCAACTGTGATATGACAAATATTTGATAATGGCTTAGCAAGGACAAATCTTTGATAAAGCATTATCATTCCCATAACATATATTAAAGTTTTAAAAAAACGCCCCTTTCAAAATATTTTATGTATAATATATAGGCCTTCATTGAGTAAATAAATAGTTTAATGAAGGTAAAAGTATAATATAGATAACGAGTGACATGAAAGGATTGCATTTTAATAAAAAACATAGATACGGAAATAATACGGGCGCTTTTTGTCGATAAATTTTTGGTTGCTTCCCAAAGTAGGTCCAGAGTCCTCTGACGGTGGGGGACATATCGAAATGTTTTATCTGTGCCAGAGAAGGGATACACCTCGCCCCGGGCTGAAATATTTCCAGAACAAATGTCCTGTCTCTATCAGGACACTCATCAGCGGTACCAAAGGATATTTATCGATGTAAACCGAACAACAGTGTATTTTTTTTAAATCAGCACGAACTGCACGAAATGATTTTACATTTATTTCCAATTTTGAATTTAAAAGTATAATATGACTTTTAAATAATTCAAATATGTTTTGAAAACAAATGTATAAAATGCACAGTCTTTTTCTTCATTCTACAGATCTTAGGATCTGTTCATACAGGGTATCAATTATGGTCCTGTGATAAAGAAGTCCAACCTTATCTCCGTCTCTTTGGTGATGTCCTGGCGGTTGACGACTCTCTAGAGTATCGTGCATCACGACCTTGGGAATCCATCCTCTCATCGTGGTCTCTCCAGAATCATCTTCCCTGCCGAATCCATCCCATATTCTTCTTCTTCAAGTGCCCTGTCGGGTCCTCCCCAACGTTGGCGATCACCTAGGCGAACCTGTCCCTGTCCTGCGCCGCTCGGAACAGCTCCTCCACACTTCGGATGCCAGTCCACTCCTCACGTTTCGAAGCCAGGACATTTGTCTCCTTCCGGGCCTTCGGCGTCCTTCAATTTTCCCCTCCAATATCAGTTGGAGAAGGTGGTACTTTTTCCCACGCAGTATATGACCCAGATCTGAGATCTTTCGAACCTTGATAGTTGATAACAATATTGTTCTCTATATTGCAGGTTCTGCGAATCTCTTCGTTTAGTATTTGTGTTTTGAAAATTATAATTCATTTGTTTTTTCCTCAATTGTTTTTTTTCTTTGCGTCACTCAGTTTACAAAATGGAAAACTTGAAATATCCGTTATTTACGAGTACGAGTTCCACCGTGGCACTAGTGCTGCAGAAACGGTTCGAAGGATTAATGATGTGTATGGCGACGGTGTCGCAAAAGAAAACACAGTGCGTTTTTGGTTCCAACGTTTTCGTTCTGGAAATTTCGACCTGCAGAACAAGCCCCGTGGACGGCCGGAGACCAAAGTTGATAATGAAGAATTGAAGGCTATTGTGGAAGCGGATCCATCGCAAACCACGTCCGAGTTAGCTGCAGGCTGCGGTGTTAGTGATAAAACTGTTTTAATCCACTTGAAGCAAATTGGGAAGGTAAAAAAGCTTGAAAGGTGGGTACCTTACGAATTGAGTGAAGCAAATCAACAAACGCGCGTTGACTACTGCGTTGCATTACTCAACCGGCACAATAATGAAGGGATTTTGATTCGAATCATTACCTGTGATGAAAAGTGGATCCTGTATGATAATCGGAAGCGCTCATCGCAATGGCTGAACCCTGCCGAACCAGCCAAACCATGCCCCAAGCGAAAATTGACTCCAAAAAAGTTACTTGTGAGCGTTTGGTGGACTAGTGCTGGTGTCGTTCACTACAGCTTTCTTAAATCTGGCCAGACGATTACGGCAGATGTCTATTGTCAGCAACTGCAAACCATGATGGAAAAGCTAGCTGCTAAACAACCGAGGCTGGTTAATCGCTCTAGGCCACTGCTGCTTCATGATAACGCTAGACCACACACTGCACAACAGACGGCTACCAAATTAGAAGAGCTTCAATTGGAATGTCTAAGACATCCACTGTACTCTCCGGACCTTGCCCCAACAGATTACTATTTTTTTCGAAATTTGGATAACTTCTTGCAAGAGAAAAAATTCAACTCCGATGGGGCAGTCAAAACCGACTTCAAAGATTTTATTGATTCCCGTCCGAATGGTTTTTTTAGTAAAGGGATCGATGAATTACCTATGAGATGGCAAAAGTGCATAGATAGCAATGGTACATACTTTGATTAAATAAATATAACATATTTTAAAAAAATACAACTTTATGTTCCTCCCATACAAAACGCCAATTTCATATGTAAGGACCTAATATAAAATATTTAAAAAAAACAGCAGCAAAAATTAGTTTTTAAATGAAATGAAATAAATATTTTTTTGTTTTTCGAGATTAAATGGTACAAAGATCAACGAAATTCAATTCGCATCTTATTGCTTATTACACAATTTGTCGATTTGAATTACTTTACTGCAGTATTCATAAAATTAGATGCATTTTTACTAGAAATCGATCTAATTAAAAAAAATGTATTTAAAAAAGACTAACTCCAAAAATTTTAATCAATGGAATTAGAATTTATTTTATTATTTTCAATACGAGCAGAGAATTAATCATTATTATGAAGAAGGAATCTGGCCGCGTCCAGGTTTGAACCCAAGTCCCCTGGATCAAGAGCCAAGTGTTTTGTCCCCTAGACCACCATCAGATGATTAGAAATAAATAAAAATTGCTTCCGTCTAGATACTTCAACAATGAATTATTTTTAAAAGACAAATATATAAGGACAGTTAATGTAAATTTTTAAATAGTCCATTGTTTTGGCCGAAACACTATGATATTTTAACATTTTTTAACTGTTAATGCAAAAACTTTGTTTTATATCACAATTGTATTTATTTTACGACAGCTATTTCAT
Source organism: Lepidostoma basale (assembly GCA_022606425.2). Lineage (NCBI taxonomy): Eukaryota > Metazoa > Arthropoda > Insecta > Trichoptera > Lepidostomatidae > Lepidostoma > Lepidostoma basale. The sequence continues at coordinate 454,720 of JAHDVF020001067.1, forward strand.
CAACCAATGTTGACATATCAACATTGGTTGATGAAACGGCTGTCGTAAAATAAATACAATTGTGATATAAAACAAAGTTTTTGCATTAACAGTTATACATTTTTAAGTTAACCACTGTTATATAATCACAAATCCCATTTTAATATTATAAACTTTTTGTAGAATTTCGCAACATCGGTGTGCAAAACAGCTGTCGCGACATTCTCAAAAAGAGAATAATAAAAAAATATTGGGATATTATAACAGTTTTGAAAATTTAAGAGTTAATATTTTTGGAGTATCATAGTGTTTTAAACCAAAACAATGAACTACCAAATTTCCTTTTTTTACATGCCCTAGTATGGTAAGATTTTCTCTGAAATGAAATAATAAATGAATCGGAATATTGTATGTATAGTATGTATATGAGATATAATCTTAAGATGCGATATTGTATTAATACATTATTCAGTACGTTCTTTAAATATTTCTCCGGGAGTGAAATCTTCGGTATAACATTTTCAGGGTAGGGTTCATACGACCTAAGCTTCTATCGAAGCTTTTCCAGGCTGATGCAAAGAAAACATTCGGGTTTACTGTTCACTCCAAATATCCAATTTGTAAGCATTCTCGTCACTGGGTATTTCTTATGTAAATAATTTAAAAGCACTATATAACACAAATACACTTTATTAAAAAAAATATTCGTATTTGATACAATTTTTTTTCGTGCGGTAAAAGATTTAAAAAAGGCATCAAATCATTGATGAAAATGTGTTTGGGTTCAAGATGAAATATATTTGTTTGACAATATTATAAAATGCTTGTATGTGATGTATTTGAAGAATCTTATTTAATACGTATAATTCATTCAAAACATTTCTACCGGTTGTGTAAAATTTATAATACTAAAAATACAATCTACTTGCACATGCAAAAAATTGAATGTCATAGAGTAATTTTATTATATGTGATAGAACGATGTATTATACTATTTCAAATGATGATTTTCTTCTATATTCGACATCACTTTTTGAATAACTTTTTGAAAACATTGGACAAACAGCACTTTTTTGCACCTTTCACAAACATGTTTTGGGACATAAATATCCCTTCTTTAGTGTATGAATTGATCAATTTTAACAGTCAAATGATAGAGAATCATTACTTATATACTAAATGACGAGTTGATTTGTTTCCGCTGTCACATAATTCTATCTAAACAACAATTGTAAATTCAATTTCTCCTCCTCCACTTCATTAAGTATATAAATAATGACTCTTTCATTTGACTGTTAAAATTTATTCATTCATATTTATTAATATGATATGACCTAATTAATCAAATGTTTAAGGTCGGATTGTTAAAAGTTGGAATATTCGACATGCGTGTATGACTCGCTATAAGAATATGGAGGAAGCTAGATAAGTGTGTAAATACACTGGATTTTTTTACAAGAAAACAGAGTTTAATATTCCAATATTAAACAGTGTTTCCTTTGAAAAAATCCAGTGTAATTACAATGGAATTCCACAGTACTAATGCCTTAACTTTCAAGAAATGAAGTGTATAAAGATAGAGTAGTGTGGCGATCCCGGGGAAACAACTGTTACATATTGGTAGATGAATTATATTTTGCAATATACCGAGACCATTTTTTCTTTAATATATTTTCTATCACTTTGTGTTGTGGATTCACATTTGAATAACTTTTTGGAAACATTGTATTATCACAACACTTTTTTGCGTTTTTCACAAACATGTATCGGGACACAAACTTCCCACTTAAAAATCATACACTGAAAAGGTGAAGTTTGTGTCCAGATATGTATTCGTGAAAAGCGCAAAACAGTGTTGTGATAATACAATGTTTCCAAAAAGTTATTCAAACACTCAATTTTCATTGGGATTTATTTGAAATATCTATAAATAAGTATCTTTGATAAATTCGTTTCCTATTGTTATATTATAGTACAATATAGAAATGCTTTCACTGTGAAATGTAAGCATTAGCTTTCATAGCTGAATCGACAAATAACAGGAAGACACAATAAATATTTAACATCAGAGTTGTAATAGCACCAAAATAGATTAAAAATTATATTAATAAAATCAATGTTCAAAACACATTTTTTCTAATTCTTATTTTTTATATATGTTATTTATGTCGCTGTATGTTACCCTTAATAAATAAATAAACATGGAATCATATTATTATGTTGAATCGCTCTTTACTTTTTTAAAGCGCGAGCCAATTCGATGTTAAGTGTAGAAGCTATCATATTGATACGTGGCCACGCCATTTTATTGTCACGTGAATTCTACACTAGACCAAAGACAGTGTGACAATCACAGTGCCATCGCCGGTAAACGAACCAAGGGTCTTCGATGTGGCAGTCAAAGCACAAACCACTCGTCCACGAAGTTTGGCGAAGGTATATCATCACTGGTTTTATATTATACAAGTGGTGTTTATTTTTGGATTTATTTTTGGACGGCAGCTGGATTTAAACTTTTCTAAGAGATTTTCTACTCAAAATCAAAATGATGCTTCCGTTTAATTCTTTCATGCCGTTGAATACCCATCTAATTGATTTAACTTGAGAGTGTTCAAGATTGTAATACAATCGGGAGTGCCAATCTCTAATTTCATTCAGAGTATAATTACGAATACTCATTTCTCGTTCTTCACAAATGTGAAATGAAAAACGATTCAACACGCTTTCTTGATACATAAAATATGACAACAACAACAACAAACCCTAACTCCGTTTCTCCGAAAGGGCAGGCAGAAAGAATAGTCCGCCACACTTCTCTATTCTGATACGCCTCTCTAGATCTTCCGCATTCATACAGCGCATCATACACGCACGTCGATTCTTTCGATTTTTATCATGGCCGACCTTTATGATTTCAATGATTTGGTAATGACATATTTTCTTGATCTTCCTCTACTCCGTACTCCATTTACGTCGTTAACGTTTACTTTCTTTACCATTATAAGAAAGGAATGTAGAGCGGAAGAAGGTATTACGAACAAAATTATGAAAGGATCGCTGGGTTGGTTCAGACATATGGAGCGCATGGATGGAGAAATAATGGCTAAGAAAGTATACGTTAATGATGTAAATGGAGCACGAAGTAGAGGCAGTCCGAGGTAAACATGGCATGACCAAATTAATCATACTTTAAAGGTTGGTCATTTTAGAAGTCGGAAGAGTCGACGTGCGTGTATGACTCGCTGCATGAATGTGGAGGAAGTTAGAGAGGTGTGCCATGATAGAGTAGTGTGGCGGTCCATTCTCTCTGCCTACCCCTACGGGGAAACGGCGTGATGGTTTGTTGTCGTTGTTGTTCTTTACCATTATTTTTTCATTCATGCGTTCCATGTGATCAAAACAAAGCAATAAAAATGGTTGGTGGGGGTAGCAAAGTAATTGAAATCTTAAAAACTGTAATTGGAAACAAGAATTTATCAATGAAAGCAAAAATGATTGGTCATAATGGAGTTCTAGTTCCAACCCATATTTACGGTAGCGAAGCATGGAACTGGCAGAAGAAGGATAAGAGCAGAATAAATGCGGTAGAGATAAGATCCCTTAGACGTATGTGTTATGAAACGATTAAGACAAAGTTTCAAATGCCGATATTATCAGGAAGGAATGTAGAGCGGAAGAAAGTATTATGGACCAAAATACGAAAGGGTCATGAAGATGTGAAGAGACATGGAAAGAATGAATGAAGGAATAATATTTATGAAATGAAAATATATGTTAACGATATAAACGGAAAAAAAAGAAAAAGTGCGAAGAAAACGTTACACGATCAAATCAATAAAATATTTATAGAACGCTAAGGCATTAACACTGTGGAATTCCATGGTATACTTAGGAAATTGAAAATAACTTTGTAATCCACTAATTATTAAAACAATATTTAAAAACACGGCATGTTTCGGAGGATACCTCCATTTTTAGGTGTAAAAATATAATTAATTATTACGATGTAAAAAAAATAATCACCTATCAATTTTTTTGTGTAGATCATTTGAAAAATATTCACATATTTTTAGCTTTCAAACGAGGTTTTTAAACAAAACATCGGTTCTCAAAATACAGAGAAATCAACATTACACTAGAAGAATGTAGAAAATCGTCTAATTACATAAATCATCAAAACATTTCATGAAATCAACTTTCTTCCTGTGACGAAGACGACTAGCCTTCTCTCCATCTCTTTGTTGGTCGTCCAGGTGGGCTAAGGTCCTCTGGAGTCTTGTGCCTCACGATCTTAGGAATTCTCGCTGGATCCACCCTCTCGATGTGGTCCATCCGAAATCGTCTTCGATGTCTACTCAATCTCACTGGATCTTAAGTTTTGCAGGATCTGCGAATTTCTTGATTGGGTATCCTATCTCTAAGGGTTCTCCCCATGATAGGTCGCAATGTTCTCTTTTATGCTACTCTTAGGAGATGTTTGGTTACAAAATTAATATGTCATTTCATTATTTGTGAGTGGATTTGACTTGTTATACCTTACCCTATCACAGTACAATTCCCAGCATGTCGTCATATAACCCCACTACAGCCCACTACAGAGATATACTACGGACGGTAACGAGTGCTGTGTGAGGGAAGTCATTATACGATGCAAAGTTTTCATGTCGCTACATACTAGATTTTAACTAGTTTGGCGAAATACTTTACAGCCGACGTGAAACTATTCCTAGCTGTCGGTGGAAAATTCTTCAGCTCGTGGAAATCGTTTGCTGAAAATCAAACAAAAACTTGTTTCCATTACACATATTTATTAAACGAGTAGTTTTACTAAACTTTGATTTTCAGTTTATTTTATTTTCACCGATGATCATTTTAGTAACGATTTCCTTCGTTGCTATCAGTACATATACTCTTGACTTTGGAGAGTACCTTGTCTTTCTAATGTAGAACCATCTCTCATGCACTCCTGATATTATTTGTATACCTACCCCTTCGGAGAGAGGGCGTGATGGTTAGTTAGTAAGTTTAAACAATTCCCTGTAAGTATGTAATATCATCAACATATATTTTTCTTTATTCCAGTATGAAGAATATTTATTCTTCTTTATCAGGAATTTTCAAAATTTGGATAGGCTCACCGTATTAAACATCGGCAGGGCTCAGGTCTTGGGCGTCGACTTACAGTAATTTCACACCTTTCGTGACGGTTTACTGTATAAAAACAATAAAGAACAGATTTTTAAATTTCTTCTATATTCACCACCACCACCTTCTGTTGTGGATTCAAAATTGAATAATCTTTTACATTTTTTGTCACGACACTTTTTTATTAACTTGATTTTAACAACTTTTTTATTAAATAAATATGTAACTGTCAATATTTGCTCTGAAGAAGGGCTTCTGTGCCCCGAAACACGTTTGAATATAATAATTTTTACAAAATGTTGTGATACAATTGAATATAAATAAAAGATTATCAAATGATTTTACTGAAATCTCTTGATGGAAGTTCATTTTAAATAATAATTAAATAAAACGATGTTTTTTAACTACTTCCACTTTTGTCTTTATTTAGACAGCGACCGGTTTCGCCAGGCTCGCTGGCATCGTCATCACCAGTCTGTCGATGCCAGCGAGCCTGGCGAAACCGGTCGCTGTCTAAATAAAAAAAAAAGTGGAAGAGTTAAAAAACATCGTTTTATTTAATTATTAAATAAAAGATTATTTAATATTTAGAGTCATTTTATTTAATTATTTAGTAATTATTATTAAAATGTTAGGTTTATTTAGTGTTCAATAACCACTCATGCACAATTCATAATAGTATCGGCTATTATGTCATATTTATACTTAATGCAAAATAATAACCGATACGGAAGCGTTATAGCGCCTGTCTAGTGTAATGACTATGATTATTTTGTTTTCCGATGATAACTAAACTAACTAACTAACTAACCATCACCCCGAAGGGGTAGGCAGAAAGAATGGACTGCCACACTTTTTCTTTCCTGACATATTTCTCTCGCTTTCTCAACATTCATACATCGTGTCATGCACGCGCGTCGATTTCTCTGACTCCTCACATGGCCGACATTCAATATATGATCGTGCCACGTTTTCCTCGATCTTCCTCTATTTCTGGTTCCATTTACATCTTAACATATAATTTTTTTACCATTCTTCCTTCATTTATTCTTTCCATATGTCCAAACCATCCTAATGATCCTTTCATTATTTTGTTCATGACACCATCATTCGCACCGCATTATCTTCTTATATTTTCATTCGATACTCTATCCTAGACAGAGTATCCACACATTCGTCTATTTTACGATGATTAAAGTATAAAACTTGGAAACTCATTATTGGATTTATACTTTCAAATTGTTGTAATGCTAACACCCATCAAGGAATTATTAAAAACAGGACTTTAAAAGAAATCACATTAAAATGTAGGCTGTAAATCTTTTAGTGGAATTATATTATTGATTCCCCATCATGCATAATTTACATTCGGCTCGCGCTGCCATTTTACTGCGGAGGGCAGTCGACTGCAGGAGGGGGTGGGGTCGCGGGGGTGGCTGGCGGGGGAAAGTGCTCGGAATCTCTTATTCGCAATCATGAGAAAAGTATCGGGATAAATCAAGCATTGAGCACGGCAGATGAATACGGAAAATTCTCTTCACATTATCCTGAGCACACGACACGGGCCGCTGGTCCTGAAGGAAGCGCACTACCAGAGGACGAATAATATATTTCAAACACGAATATTAGTATCCCTTTGAAAGGGTTAATTTGATAAACATTTCTTTATCGTATTTACATACATAATTGTGGATTAAAAGCAAGAATATCGATATTTTTAAAACTTTATTGATCCTTGCTTATTTCTTCATCTCTAGTTTTAATTCAAGGGATTGGTTTCGAGCAAATTGTAATAATTTTTACTGGTTCTTTGCATGTCATTTGGGCTTTTAATGTGATAGTTTCCAATTGCTTTCCACATTTTCACACAGCATATTATCCGAAACTAGTTACTGTATACAAACTTTTTTAACTATTGATTCTCATGACATGTGATAAGAAGCTAATCTATCCCCATTTAATTTTCACTTGAATTCTACACCAGACCCAAGACAGTGTGACAATCGAATCGAACCCAGGAGCTTCAGTATTGCAGTCATACATCTTGCTACTCTGTACGAAGTTCGTAAAATATGTTTCGTTGTCGTCGTATAACATATACATTAAAGAATAGACTGGTCTCGAAACTAAACAAGTCCTGTTTCGAGAAGCTGGAGACAAGGACTCTTCATCTCATAGAATAACGTCAGGGAAATTGGCATGACATGGATAAAAACATAAATGATTCAAGTATGATTGAGCATGTGAATTATGTGAATATCTAATATATGCATTTCTGTATATAGTACATGTTCACAGGAATGTCACATTCTTCTATCCTGACGTATCTCTCAAAAGGGATCTATGCTTATAAACACCTTATGCTTGCGCGTCCATTGTTCCGACTCTAGTTGCATAGTATTCACGAACCCTCCTATAACATATTTTTTCTTTCTTAATTTGCTCCAAATGATACAATAAACCCTGTCGTGATTTTTTTCGTAGTGTTTAATTTTACATGCACTTACTACTTCACATAGAAATAATTCTTAAAATAGAGAGTTTAATTCCTAAATTTACCTTGTTACTCGACTTAAGATTTGTCGCGGTAATTAATCGTTACTAGTCCAGCAAAGCGGAATGTAGGCGTGATTAAATATATTAGTAATCTACCTTAACAGCTCATTCAAATATTACATTATCACTTGCACGGCGTAACAATGAGTTTTGAAGGTTCAAATTTAATATGGAATCAACAAAATCAAAGCACAAGTTTTATGAATGTTTTTAATTGAAATTTCTTAATAGAAGTTTATTTTAAATGACAAAACAAACAAAAAAATTATCCGAAATTCCTTTATTATTATGTATTTAGTGTGCTTCCACTTGTGTTTATGTTCGACCGGTTTCGGCAGCTTGCTGCCATCTTCTGGTACCTACATCAAAATTTATTTGGTTTATATAATAAATTATAGTGGTGGGGGTTGAACTTTTTTCCCTAATTCTAAATAATGTATTACTGTTATTAAGTTGTAATTGAAGTAAATTAAAAAAAAATTATCTCAAACACAAAAATTACATTATATAGAATCATTTCGAGAATTAACCACCCTAGTAATTGCTTTATAATTATAAAGTAAACATACTAACCCAAAACATAATAAATTTACTTTATATAGAATCATTTCAACTACAACTTAATAACAGTAATGTTTAACCCCCACCAATATCATTTATTATATACACCAAATAAATTTTGACGTAGGTACCAGAAGATGGCAGCACGCTCCCGAAACCGGTCGAACATAAACACAAGTGGAAGCACACTAATAAAGAAATTTTGGATCATTTTTTTTTTGTTTTCATTATTTACAAATTTTAAATATCAACTCTTTTGGACTTCAGAATATAAGAGTTTGCTTATTATTACTTCTGCTTATCTTTATTAATTTAAAAAAAAAACGAAACCGCCAAAGAATCTCGAGAAAATTCGGCTAAAGGCTGCAGGTTGACGTCGCTCACCAAAAAGGATAGATCTGCATCCCTTATATATTTTACATTCGCTAAGATTGCCTTAGCCCAAATGGCGTAGCAATTTTGCTGGTATTAGTCTTGTGCGGAAAATCCCATTTTAGCGTGTTCCAGAGGAAGCGCGCTAATAAATCGTTTAGTAACGGATTTCACTTTTATTTGGACAAAATTGTACTATTTTATTGCTAAAATATAATTAATATTGTTTTATTTTGGGTGGTAAACATTAGAAAATGCTAAAAAAAATACTATAATTGAAGATTGAATAAGAATTTCCACCTATTAGAAGGAGTTTTGATTTACAAGAAATTTTCCTATTGATATAGTTTATTTCCTCCCTTTCATAGATGGCAGTAATGCATGGCACCCGTTAAAACCACCATATGAAATGAGAAAAATAAAGTATATATACTTCCCGACGCCCGTGTTCGCGTAAGACTGGTACACACTTGTGGTTATCTCAATGAAATAATTTACCAAAATTATAACATATTACGGTTTATCCGTACTAATTTTTGAAGGGGTCTCTGGTCACTAACTGGGTGGCTGAAGCGACCCCACTAATCGTTCCACACATTCCTTACCTCCGTTAGGGTGGCTAGGTAGATAATGTACTGTTGTCTTTGATTTATACTTGTACAATTATAATTCATATTACTAATAAACTTATATTTCTATCTGTGGTCACATACTGAACGTGATAGTTTGAAGGTAAAAAAATATACAGTGGAATCTCTCATAACGAAAGTAATTCGTTTGAAAATCTTATTCGTTATGTGAAACACTCGTTAAGCGAAACAACTCTCGCATATAAATCAATATAAAATACGATATTGCGTTCCATGCCGAAAAAACACTATTTTTATCTTGTTTTTAACGTTTATTTAAATAAAATAACATACTTATAAATTAATAAAGAGCGTAACAACCTGGAATCCGTTTTCAATTTATAAAAATAAAAAAAACGTAAAATTGTTACTAGTTTATAATTTATGAATTAATGACAAATAATTATTTCTTCTTTACTAGAAAGTTATCTTGAGATATTTGTTTTTTTTCTATTTTTTCAATATTTGCCATACTTATTGTTGTAATTGCTTTATTTCTCTTTTACTTTTTTTATACAACACTTGCATTAAAAAAATTATATTACATAGACATGTTTCGGGCAACCTGTCCTTCTTTAATGATACATATTATAAAGATACTTACATATTTAAAATATGTACTCGTATTATAAAATTGTTTACACGATCTGACAGGTGTTATAACGATTTATTTTGGATGATTCAATTAAAAATAATAATTTAAAGTTCTTCATATTACAACAAAGGAAATAAATCAAAGATTGGACTTGACGTTAAATTTATTTGATTATTTGATATTTGATATTATTATTTGATATTGATATTTTATTATTATTTATGATGATTATTTGATATTGAAATTTATTTGATATTTATAATAGTTTATTTTTAATTTCTAAAATTTCGAGAATGCTCAAAGTTAAATTTCTATTATTAACATTTTCAACGCCGTTATCATTATTAAATGAATGTTATTTTTCAATGAGGTGGTTACAAATTCAGAAAAATTATTATTAGAGAGTTTGTTTTCGCCCACGCTTCAAAATTTGGTGAAAATGTAATTCAGCATTATCATGGAATACATTTGTAGAACGCATGGCCAGCTCCTCATTGGGGTGATGCTTCTCAATGTACGATGCAACAGTTTCTGATGCTTTTTACATTTCTCTTATTGCTCCAGGAGATTGTTGCTCTGCTTCTTCATCCTCTTCCACTAACAAACTTTCATTCATAACTTCTTGCTGTGAAACACAATTCCCTTTCTACTTCACTCGTCATGCGAAATGTCGCCTGTTAATAGAGCATTTTTTTCACAATCTGTTTTACTCGTTATGCAAATTAGACGTTATAAAAAGTTCTACTGTATTTAGTTAATGTTATTTTTTTAATATGTCAGATGAATATTCTTTTGCAAAAACAACGCTATGAGTAAGTGGGTGCCATTTTATTATGTTTTGATTAAGTGACATATGCATGTATATGAAGTAAATGCAATGCGAACGTTGCATTGCGCCGTGTTAAAATTTAATAAATTTCAATGTTTATACTTACAAATATATAATATTTACTATTTTATCTTTTGAATTTTAACGCTAAGTAAAATACCCTAGTAAGGCAGCTTTTTACAACGAAGTTTTTTGCTAATTTTATTTCGTTTTAACTACCTAACCCCACTCGTTCCGTCAGAATTTAGATAACTTTGATACGAAGCCATAACTCGAAATTAATTACATTTTCACTTAGTTTAAACCACTTTTTTTGAGTTAGTAGTGCCAACCGGTTTCGCTCTGTAGCTTCCACAGGGCTATACACAAACTGTTTGTGTATAGCCCTAAGGAAGCTCGCTATCGAATGAAACCGTTTAGCGCTGCTAACTCAAATGAAGTGGGTTATACTAAGTGAAAAGAGTTTAATTTTATTTTTAGAAAACGCACTTTTTTAAATTGTCGACTCCATCAAGGATATTGTCTTCTTCCTAGCCTTCCCTCCACTGCTGGATGTAGGCCTCTTCAATCAGTATCCATTTTTTCTCTATCGACCACAACAATATCGTCGGCCCATCTCTTCTGCGGCCGACCGACACCCATTTTGTTTTCCCATGGCCTCCACTTTAAGAGTCCATCTTGAACTTGGCTGTATGGCCATCAAGGATATACCTCATATTAAAATGTATATTTTATAACCAAATTTTAACATGGAGTATTTTCTACAACGCCTTAGAGATAATAAAATGAAGTGATAAAAACGACGCATACATCCTTTTTTTTTAGGATAAAAAAACTAGATTGCATCTTAGTATTTTAAGTAAATGCTCAACGGTGTTTCTAAAATATCTACAGCATGTAATTGAACCTTTATTGCAAGTATTTTTTTTAAGATAATTTGCTTGTGTACTTTTTCCTCTGCTGCAAGTAGTTATTTTTAAGATATGGTGTTTTAATAAATTTACCGTGTAATTTTTCCACAGCTGTAAGTGGTGTTTTTAAGAGGTCAACCATATGTACTTTTTCCTTAGCTGCAGGACTTACGTAAATCCACCTCAGGGTGGCTCGTCTGTGAAGCTTCTCACGTAGTAAAAGTATGCAAGTACAAGAGTAAATATACAAATGTCAAAACAGTATTTTTTAAATAATTTATTTAACAAACCGAATAAAAAATAGGTTTATATTTTTCCCTTGAAGTACTTTAAATGCATTAATATTTAACGTTTTTAAGATTTTACTGTTATTAGTTTTATTTAAATAAAATAAGTGATACAGCAGTGAATTTTTTTTTTTTAGAATTCATTATAAAAACATAGCATTCACTGTGGCAACAAGACTGAAAAGGGATGTGCCGTAGAGTTGTCATATAACACAGCAACTTTAGGTCCTCCATTGGGTGAAATGTTCAGAAAAGATTCAATACAAGCTCTGCTAGACGGTCTTTAAGGGCGTTGCATGGAATGGCGGCTTCTTATATATCTGAACTCTGCATCAACGAGAACCTGAATATCAGACAGTCCATAATGCGATCAGCTAAGTCTTTTGCGATATATAGATTGACTGTGCCAAAACGCTGTCTTTGCGCAAACTTTGGCGACCGAGCCTTCGCGGTAGCCGGACCTTTAGCCTGAAATAATTTTCCAGCAGACCTTAAGAGCATTGAGAATCAGTCAGAGTAAAGATCGAAACTTAAAAAGTATCTTTTCAAATTACCCTTTCCAAATGTAAATGTTGATCGACTGCATCAGGTGCAGCCCTCATACTAAATATGTTTATTTTTTAGCTAGTTTATAAAACGGAGCATTTTCTACAGCGCCCTAGAGATAATTAATTCATAAAAATGCCGCTCTATAAATTTTCCAATTTATTATTATTATTAATATTGTACAGTTTTCAACAGTTTTAACGTCACAATTTTATCAAAAGTTTGCAATTTCTTTTGAGTTAGTTGTGGTTCTTTATTTATCCTAACGAGGACGCATTTATCTGTCTTACATTTGTTCTATATTCTTACAAACATCGTTATTTCTACGGAATTTGTCAAATTTATTTTTCTTATAGAACTCTGTAATGTCATATTTGATTTAAACTTAATACTGTTTTAATGTTTTAATGGCAAAATTATTTTTAATTAATAAATTCAGTGATTTGCACTTAAATAAATAATTAAATAGTTTTCATTATTGAATTTAACCCATTTTTCACGTGCACCGTCTACGTAGGTATATAGTTCTTCTTTCATTTAGGAGCAACTGAGAGAAACACGTGCCTCGACTCTTAGTTATAAAATAAAATAACAGATTGCCTTCGTTTTCTGGCGTGTATTATATGATTGGTTTTGAGCCTCACCACGTACACAATATGTTACAGGATAATTAAATGAATGAAAATATCTGTTATCTAGTAGTTTCATTAAATATCAGGGAAAAGATAAGTTCAGCCATTTTTATTATTAGAGGACAACGAAAATATAGTGTCAATATATCTATTGGGAAAATTAAATACCAGCTATGGTAAAAAAATGTAAACTTTTGTACAACCGTTTGACTTATAATGACAATTAATATTACCATACTTGTATACATAAGAGCAAATGGTGTGCTTTATTGAAGCGGACTTGAACATAATTACTGTATTATTTAGACCAGTTTAGCCCAAATTTATTTAACCTATAGATTCCCTTTCACACACAAAAATTACACAAGGCCCCTCTCGTAATTATTATTTTTTTAAATTAAATCTTCTTCTTTCTGTGTCCTGTCAGGTCTCCCCAACGTTGACTATCACCCTTGAGTAGGCCTCCCTGTCCTGGGAAGCTCGGAATAGCTCCTCCACGGTCCTCAGGCCTGTCCACTCTCGGATGTTCAGCAGCCAGGAAACCTGCCTTCTCCCAACACCTCGTCGACCCTTAATCTTACCATTTAAGATCAGATGTAACAGTAAATAAAATAAATTAAATAAAATTAATTAAATTAAATAAAACAGAAAAATGTAGTGAATATTTTAATAGTGACAGTAAAATAAACTGAACTGCCCAGCAGTCATGAGCTCCCTAAAAGGGCATCTACATGGAAATAGTAAGTCTTTTCTATTGTTACTTTAGTTTATTGTAACACCTGATGATGCCAACATCTGTTGGCGAAACAGCTGTCGTAAAGTAAAATAAAAGTGCAACCAAATCTACATAGATGGCTGACTGAAACTGACACGGGAAGATAAATATGGATTTTGAAGTATATATACATCTTCCAAAAATTTGTCATGCATGATCACAAATAACAAAGGTGGAATGGGGAATGTTGTAATTACATAAAGCGTGCGCTTAACCCAACCAATGACAGGTCATAAGTCCTGTAAACACCTTGATCATCCATGTTCAGTTTCCAGTTTGCGTCTTCGTCTCTATTGAGATACAATTAAAATTTAAAATAAATACAATTTGTGATATAAAACAAAGTTTTTGAATTGACAGTTATAAAATATTTTTATGTACTTACTTATAGTGTTATTAATATTTATTTAATAATCCTATTATAATTAGACAGACGAACCTGGTGTACTGTCAATTACGAACCTAATGTGAAAAAAATCTATAAGGTTACAAATTTTAGCACCTCTTGGCCTTCTTTTTGTTTCCCTGGACTCCCTGGGGCGCGCTGGAGGGAACCTATGATTTAGACCGTACAAGTAATGACCTAAGAAACTTTGAAAATAACGTACCCAGAATCCAGATTACATTTTTCCCTATTTCAATATACCATTATCTTCATTCATTTTAAATGGCTCATCAAATATTCAAAACGAAGGAAGCATCGAAATTAATCAATTGCCTTAGGAATTTTTATTAGAAAATTTATTTATGTTCCCACATTATGGCATCTCTTTAAAGTTATACCATCAATTATGGAAATTCAAATGCTTATAATGTGTTCCTATACTAATTTCCATTGTTGCAACCTTTGGTTAAAATAAAATAAAATACAAAGGGTGTTAACCCTAATTTACTAAAAACATACATATAATTAATGCCTTCGGAAGGCAAATCATTTCATTTAAAAATATATAATGAAACATTAAAAAAACCAACGTTTTATTAATAATAATTATTGAATATGCAGTTTTTATATTAAAGTTATCATCGCAAACAAAAACCTATCCAAAAAAGCTAGAATGGCAATGCACAATGGTCTTCTTCTACCGACCCTTATGTATGGAAGCGAAGCATGGAACTGGCAAAAGAAGGATGAAAGTAGAATAAATGCAGTAGAAATGAGATCTCTTAGACGAATGTGTGGATACTCTGTGTATGATAGAGTGCCGAATGAAAATATAAGAAGTGAATGCGGTGCGAATGATGGTGTCATGAACAAAATAATGAAAAGATCATTAAGATGGTTTGGACATATTGAGAGAATGAATGAAGAAAGAATGGTCAAAAAATTATATGTTAATGATGTAAATGGAACCAGAAATAGAGGAAGACCGAGGAAAACGTGGCACGATCAAATAAATCAAATATTGAATGTCGGCCATCTGAGGAGTCAGAGAAATCGATGTATGAATGTTGAGGAAGCGAGAGAAATATGTCAGGAAAGAAAAGTGTGGCAGTCGATTCTTTCTGCCTACCCCTTCGGGGAGACAGCGTGATGGTTAGTTAGTTAAATTAACAACGAATATTAAAACGAAGGAAATCAATTCTTCTAATTTGTCAATAACCAAAATATTTTTCCAAATAACTATTTTTCGGATCATAACGTATATGAAAAAAATAACTTATTTTGTTCATCAGCAGCCTGTAGCCGTCCACTCCCCAACATAGACCTCTTCCATCTGCTTCCATGACTATCGATCCTAGACAACATGTTTTCATGTCTTTCTGGCGGTCAGTTAGTGTCGTCCATCCACCAAAGTTGTCACAGTTCTAGGATGCCACCAAATGAGACGTTTAGTCAGAGTTGAGGCGACATGGCCTGCCCAGCGCCATTTTAGAGCTGTTATGATGATGTCCAACAGTCCTGTTCGGGGTCAAACTGTGGTGTTATCCCTATCCACTATAATTGTCCCCATAATTGCATCGTCCATTGTTCTTTGAACAATTCCGAATACATTGGCTCTTCGTTTTACCGATTAAAATTATATATGCACTTACAAAATCATCAAAAAATAAAAACTATCTAACTAACCATAACGCCGTTTCCCCATAACGTTTGGCATAGATGATGGAGTGCCATACTGTTCATTCCTGGCATACCTCTCTAATTTCCTCTACATTCACGCCCGACGATTTTTTCGTTTTCAATATCCATCATAAGTATTTGATTAATTTGGTCATGCCGTGCTTTCCTTGGTCTTCCACGGCTTCTCTTTTCACTCTCACTGCTTGTTTTAAACATTTTAACAATCTTACTCCCACCCATCCATTCCATATATCCAAACCAACTCAGATATCCTTTTTTTAATTTTACTTATGATGCAATTATCTACCTTACATTTCTTCTTTATTTCGTCGTTCGGTATTCTATCATGTATTGTTTTTCCGCATATTCTTCTCAGTGATCTCATTTCTACGGCATTTATCCTACTTACATCCTTATTTTGCCAGCTTCAAGCTTTACTTTCATACATAAGGGTTGACACTATAGCTCTTTTTTTTAAATGTATTAAATACACCGTTCAATTTGCAGCGGTATAGAAATGTTATGTGTAACGCTCTTATTACCTTCTACCTTCTATTTTCAACATGAACGCACACGTAACCTAAAAAAATCTTTTAATAAAACAATAGAATGCTCGCGGGTAACGTGTATATAGAAACGTTCATAAATATAATAGAATTTTATATTTAGGAAGTCGTGGAAAAAAATCTCCGCAAGCGTTGTGAATAGCTGGGGATTGAAATTTCGTAAAAAAAAGCGAGTACCTAGATACATTTGTTTTTTCCTCAACAATATTACACGGGTATACGTATAACACCGTGGTTACTTAAATTATTGTAAAAATAGTTAATCATGCCGTTTTCAATATCCATCATCATTATCATCAGCCCATATCCGTCCACTCCTAGACGTAGGCCTCCTCCATCTGCTTCCATGTTTCCATGTTCCATGTTGGCGGTTTCTTTAATGTCGTCCCTCCATCAAAGTTGAGGACGTCCTGGGTTTCGGGTTGCAGTTCTAGGGCGTCGGGGAGTTGGTTGAAGGAAGTTGTTCTGGTTCTTGTTCTCCGGTCTCAATCTAATGATTGGTCTGCAGCAAGGAGACACATCTCCTCTTCCACTCCTCTCGGTCCTCGGCAACTCTCTTCAACTCCGCATAAGAGGTGCAGCCCATATCTCGGCAAATCTGGTCTAGGTACTCCTGGCGAGATCGACCTCTGCCAATCGATCCCTCGACCATTCCCTCTAACACAACATGCAGGAAACATGTTCTGGTTGCGGAGAATAAAATAATGGACAGGAATGACCAGTATTATTCAATTCTGAAGTTCAGAAGCTGTGAAAAGAATAAAATGGTGAAAATAAACATTTACAAGCATATCAATATTATATTTAATAATGCCACACCACAAATTAAGTGCAAATCATTCGAAAGTACATTTTGATAAGCATTTACTTTTTTGTCTTCATCTTCTTCTTCCGGTACCGTGTCAGGTTCCCCCAACGTTGGTGATCACTGTAGCAAAGGTATCTCTGATCTGCGCCATTTGGAACAGGTTCTGAACTCAGATCATTCCAATCCATTATTTTATGTTCCGCAGACAGAACAACTGCTTTCTTCCAACTCCCCAACGTCCCTCTACTTTATTAATTACTAGCTGACCCGGCAACGCTTCGCTATTGCTAAATTCGAGTACATAAATAAACCCAATATATATTCAACAAATACAATTAAAGTTCAATAACAATTCGTTTATTTATTGGATTAAATGCCATGTGTATGGATGCAAAAATGTGTGTCTATATCTTTAAAACAAAGTTTCAATCCAAGCAAACTCGCTGTGAATTATAAACTTGAATACATATTACTAAGGTAATTGAAAAACTATTTTTTGAATATTTTATATGAAATTTAATAATCAAATAAACAATATTATATCACATTTGCAGAAAACATTCATTATATTAAAGAAACAAAACTCTTGATTTTGTTGTCCATGAAATTCACATCAGAGCCAATAAAGTAAGTTTCTACGATCGTGATTTCGGCACTGCGAGTCCGCTGGCGTGGAATAGTAATATAGATGATAATACTACAAAAGCCTCCCTTCCCGACTTCCACAACTGTATCCCTCGCCGCTCTGCGCCATTGACCTCCTGCCACTCGTTTAATGTCATCAGACCATCTTGCTTGTGATCTGCCAGAATTTGTGTAGCTGTTTCTCTTTCGCCACTCCAGGCCAGAAGATCTTATCACCCGTTGTCCTTGCTTTATGACCGATCCCATTCCATTTAAACATTAGTTATTTTACACGCTGCATCGGCAACTTTGGTCCGATCCTTGATTCATCAATTTTGGGCCCTGGAATTAAAAAAAAAAAAATTTGAATTGCCATAAGGCGGACACCGAAGAGACGCATAAGGCAAAATTTAAATTTCCATACAATGAATGAATTACAACTGTTTTTCACTTGTTTGCTGAAGATATTCTTCATATAAAAGGCAGTTCATGCTATATGCATAATAATAATAATAATAATTAGGCTAATTTGTCAAATAAACTAACTAACTAACTAACCATCACGCCGTCTCCCCGAAAGTGTAAGCAGAGAGAATGGACTGTCACACTTTTACTGATGCGGCACTCCATCCTTCTCTTTTCGCCCCGCGGGAGGCGCGGTGTGATGGGTTGCGAACCTCATCGCCACCAATAGGCATCTCCCGCGCACACTTCGATCGTCCAACACCCACAAAATAAATCTTAAACAAATAATATAAAATACAATGATATAAAATAAAATAACAAAATAAAAATAATTTTACACAAAATGTTCTTTTTAGACGGTGCACATATTGTCTATTTAATTTATAATATGTTCCACGTATCCACTGTTTTTTAATTTAGCACATAATGTAATAACACATAATGTTTTTTTCGATGTTGCACATGTTGACTTGGACGATCCGGACATTTGTGTTTATTTAATTTATGTTACACGTATCCACCATTTTTTAAATTATCTGTAGTAAGGCACTTAACCAGCAAGAACTTGAAAATAATATTGAAGAAATGATTCAAATTGTCATTGGAACAAATGAAAAATTTATTTCTACACCTGTCAAAATTCTTTACAAAAACGATAAAACTAATAAAACCTTTTAATCTGATTAATTTGTCAAATTAATTAAACTAATCAGATTTTAAAGGTTGGTCATGTTAGAAGTCGGAGGAATCGACATGCGTGTATGACTCGTTGTATGAATGTGGAGGAAGCTAGAGAGGTTTGCCAGGATAGAGTAGTGTTATGGTCCATTCTCTCTGCCTACCCCTGTGGGGAAACGGCGTGATGGTTTGTTTGTTTGTTTAATTTGTATAATCGCCGTTTTCGTGAATAGCTCACCTCAAGGGCGCTTTGACATTGTTTTTAGTCATGAAAGGTGCATGTGACAACAGCGAAATCACGATCGTAGAAACTTAATTTATTGGCTCTGATGTGAATTTCATGGACAACAAAATCAAGAATTTTGTTTCTCTAAACATATGAATGTTTTGTGCAAATGTGATATAATATTGTTTATTGATATACAGACAACCGTTGTTAACATTTTATGCGATAATTTGAAAAGGTGGGTTTTTAGGTGATATTTAAAGTCTGTCGGATTGTCAATGCATCTGAGGCGTGCAGGAAGCATATTTCAGGCGGACGAACCTACTACTGTGAAAGCCCGAGCAACACAAAATTCAGATATGTAGGTGGCACGTTTGGGAATGTGCTTAATTATTGTCTATAAACTGTAAATTTAAAAACCTTACCTGAAATTAATAATGGAATTTTCATATATGAATGAAAACTACTAAAAGTAGCTTATGTGCAATGTAAAAATGTAAAAATGTAATGTAAAAATTACTTTTAAGTTGATCAGATTGAAGTTTTTGGTTCGACATCATTATTAAATCATTAGGGAGTTTATTAAATTCTGTAGAGGCTATAAATTGTAAGGATTTTACACCGAATCTAGTTGAACGCAATGCTTCTTATTCTGTGAGCGCGTATCATGTTGGTGTACGTCCGTATTGAATATTGGTCGAGTATTAGAGTGCGTTGATGACTTTATTATTTGTAGTATAGTTTTAGTGATCTCTAATTTTGGATGGATTTGAAATGGAATTATTTTCGTCTGAGAATATAGGGCCCTTACATGAGTGTACCATGGTAGACGGAAAATATTTCTAACAGCCCGATTTTGGATCACCTGAATCTCAGTAGCTTTCTTCTTTGTAATAAAGCCCCAAATACAGGAAAGGTAAGACAGATGAGAATGTATCATGGAGTAGTAAACATAAATTGTCTATATTCTTATGTAACGAATTAAACCAATTAATCCAATTTAAACCTGTACATACCATTCCAAATTAGTTCATAAAGATAACAACATTGTCTTGTGATACGCATATATCGAAGTGTGGGATCCATCCTCTGGACATGCGAACTCCAGTATCTTCTGCGTTGTTTTCCCCATCCTCTGCACATGCGCAATCCATTATCTTCTGCGTTGTCTTCCCCATCCTCAAGCAAATGAAATAACCTGAAATCAGTTTCATTATCTTTGAATATTTTAAATCTCAGCATAATGTAGAATTTAATGGTCAAAAATGGAATATTACTGGACTCTTCTAACTGAGGCAGCTAATGCTGCATATAAGGATATGTTTACCTATCACAGCATTTGTTTTCAGAGAAAAACTAAAACAGCTGAAGTAACTCATAGTGTATTTGGGTATGAGTGCTGCTGGAATTACTCAGTGGAATGGAAAATAAAGAAGAATTGCAACATGCAGATGCACCAATATGGCTCATTATCAAAATAATTTCAATCCCAATACAAAAATATCCCCATTAGACCAGTGGTCTCTCACAACCAGGCAATTATTTTATCAAAACTTAATATCTAATCCCAAAGATATAGATTTTCGCCCTGCCAGAACAATTTTACATTAAAACAACATTATTAAAATAGATTATACCAATTAACTAATTATTACACAACGAAACGTCATAACCTAAAATGACACGTAAGTAAAACGAATAAATTGATATTGTATATCATTAGAACTTTCTTATCGTTGCTGTGGTAATTTTAATATTTCCCTGACCAAAGTACGCGTATAAAGAACACCTTTATGTTTGAATTCATCAAATGTCATATTAATTGTATTTTAAATAACTAATTAAAATCATAATAATTAAATAACATTAATAAAATAGCGCAATACCATTCAAAATTCTGCCAGTTGTTTCTCGCCCGCTACTCCAGGGTGCATCTTATCATCCGTTGTCCCTGCTATATGACCGATTCCATTCCGATCTCTGATTAATTAATATTGTTTCCTAGAAATAAAAAAAAATAATATTGGAATTGGCATAAGGCGGACATCGAAGAGGCGCATATGGCAAATTTTCAACTTCCATACAATTAATGAATTCCAAGTGTTCACTAAGCAGTATATTTAAAAAAAATACTCGAGGCTCTTGATCGAGCATTGCAAGAGTTGCGTGGAAATGTGTTAATATTATATGTAGGAGATTTTAGAAACTTTACCTGAACGGCAAAAATAACTATCAAAAACTATGCTAATCAATGCAGTTATGATTGTGCTAAAGAAATAACAAAAATTTTACAAAAGCATTCATTACAACCAGACTCCTTCATATCGCCGTTTTCGTGAATAGCTCACCTCAAGGGCGCTTTGACAATGTTTTTAGTCATGAAAGGTGCACGTAACAA
Source organism: Lepidostoma basale (assembly GCA_022606425.2). Lineage (NCBI taxonomy): Eukaryota > Metazoa > Arthropoda > Insecta > Trichoptera > Lepidostomatidae > Lepidostoma > Lepidostoma basale. The sequence continues at coordinate 476,367 of JAHDVF020001067.1, forward strand.
CAGCGAAATCACGATCGTAGAAACTTACTTTATTGGCTCTGATGTGAATTTCATGGACAACAAAATCAAGAATTTTGTTTCTCTAAACATATGAATGTTTTGTGCAAATGTGATATAATATTGTTTATTGATATACAGACAACCATTGTTACCATTTTATGCGATAATTTGAAAAGGTGGGTTTTTAGGTGAGAATTAAAGTCTGTCGGCTTGTCAATGCATCTGAGGCGTGCAGGAAGCATATTTCAGGCAGCCCGAGCAACACAAAATTCAGATATATAGGTGGCACGTTTGGGAATGTGCTTAATTATTGTCTATAAACTGTAAATTTAAAAACTTTACCTGAAATTAATAATGGAATTTTCATATATGAATGAAAACTACTAAAAGTAGCTTATGTGTAATGTAAAAATGAGCCGGTTTTCATTCGCCACTCCAGGGTACATCTAATTCACTGATCATCCGTTGTTTGATTGATCTAATTCCATTTTAACTTTTATTTTCCTAGAAATAAACGGAAAAAGTCATAAGAATTGTGTCATTCATTCATATTGTAATTCATATTGTATATCATTAGAACTTTCTTACCGTTGCTGTGGTAATGTAACAATTTCCCTGACCAAAGTATGCGTATAAAGAAAACAGAAAAATAGAATAAACTGAAAATATATTTATGAATTAGAAATATAAATATTATATTATACTTACGGAAGCAAGTTTCTTCATATTCTTGTAGAGCTTCGACGTTCAATATTTTATATTTTCGCTATCATCCTTTGAAATAACCTGAACAATTTAATTATCATTGAATATTTTTAATCCCAAAAACTTCATAACCTAAAAGTACCGAAACTTCATACCTACAAAGTATTACGACGTACAAAGAGATTGTGACAGTTCAGAGACCACGTGACCAATCGAACGGCTAGAACTCTAGAAAACGAATATCATTAAGTAATCACCGTCGAACGTAAGAGAAACGAATAAGTTTCAGCCACACGAAAAAATAAAATTTCGTTCATAACCTCAAATTGACGCGTAAAATTATACTCGCCAAAATTAAGAAGTATAATTACCTGTCTGCATTAGTGTACATTAAAATATGGCCAATAAAATATACTGTACCAATTAAACAACCAATTATTTTAGTACGTAATAAGCAAAACGTATTAAGTATTATACATCCCAAAGTAAAACGCAATATATTGGACTGTCAGAAAGCAAAACACATTGTTGCCACTACACAAAATTACATGGAGACTGAATTCTCTCAGACCGTGTCAAACGAATATAGACTCAAAAGATTGATACTCAGGTGATACGAACATTAAGGTCTATATTCGTTTGCACTACGAAAATTTTCAATTAATTGATTAATTTATAAAGTTAATTAGAGCTCGATTAATAACGAAAATATGCCTATGACGACCGCTAAATTCCAATTAGTCCATTCCCCAAGATACAGAAGGATCAGCTCAGGAATAACCTCAGAAATAGTCGACACACACCCGGAAGATCGCCTTTTATTTATATAGATAGATTGTCAGTTGAAGAAGGTGTTATTTTTCTCGAGGGTGCGTTATAATTTAATTTTTGTTTAATTGAATGTATTATCAAATTTCTCTAAATCTTCAGTTATATAAACTCTTCAAGATTTCTGCTTCAGATATTTACATTTTGGTGTCCATCGATTACCTTGTATAATCAGCAGAATTCATCAGTTCCTAAATTAATGAAAATACCACTTTACTGATATTCGTTTTTTTTTTGTTATTCAAATATTATACTTTCATATCGAGACGGCGATGAACACGGTATCGTTGGGTCGCCGCCCATTGTATCAGAACGCATGTGACGAGATTCTCCGCTTTATTCCACTTTGTGGCTATGTATTTCTATTGAATCGAGCTTTTATGTTGTCGTATTTTCGCCATTGCTTATATTATTTTACCTAAATTACGTGTTTCCCAATTTCGCTTCGAACACACTTGCTCGGCTGAAACTGTAACGTGTAGATAATATATATTTTTTTCACTTCGTCGCGCTTGAAAAATACATCTTCTATTATGTACGTACTAACATAGTGTAAAGGTTTTTAATAACGTTGGAAAAATTTCCTACAAAGGCACTTGAAGGTTTGAAAAATAAAATCGTAGAACTAAACTCTGTGTACGATAGAGTGTCGAATGAAAATATAAGAAGTGGATGCGGTGCGAATGATGGTGTTATAAACAAAAAAATGAAAGGATCATTAAGATGGTTTGGACATATGGAAAGAAAGAATGAAGAAAGAATGGTATAAAATTATATGTTAACGATGTAAATGGAACCGGAAAAAGAAGAAGACCGAGGAAAACGCGACACGATCAAATAAATCAAATATTAAATGTCGGTCATGTGAGGAGTCAGAGAAATCGACGCGCGTGCATGACATGATGTATGAATGTTGAGGAAGCGAGAGAAATATGTCAGGAAAGAAAAGTGTGGCACTCCATTCTTTCTGCCTACCCCTTCGGGGAGACGGCGTGATGGTTAGTTAGTTAGTTTTATAAATTAAAGGAATTTTTACAAACATTGGTGTTTTTTTAAGGTGGAGAAAGTGACCCCACATCACACATCACCTCTCACATGACAGTCTTTTCTATCATTCGACGAGAACATAATATGATATTATATTTATGGTATTATTTATATTGTTTGTATTTTATTTCAGGATGCTTGATTAATTCAATTTGGAAATACCCTGACATGAAGATCAGCAGAAAAGTGATAATTTATA